>JAOPFQ010000004.1:9702500-10302500 GCA_030064505.1 Chouioia cunea | reverse complement strand
GCGGCGTATAAAGTCCGTAAAAGCCGAATTCGAGTTTCAAGCGTTTATTGTTTACGCATGGCGACGGGCGGCAAACTTTGCCAAATCTTCAGGGAATTAAATTGTGTGAAAATACGCGAAAATACGCATAAATTTACGTCCTAGTACGCGACGACTTGTTGCTCGCGCAGGAACGAGATAGAATTTCAGCCTATACATTTATGACACCGCGTTGGAAAAGCCAATATTTTCGTTTAGAAATACAAAATATTTGATTGGCAAAATAATCATCTCTTATTAAACGTGTTTTTTCACAGATGGCTTTGAGCCATATACCTAAAGATTTAGCAACTTCTTAAAGGCAATACTTATGTATACTCAATTTACATACTGCTTCCAGATATTTTTCTTGTTTTATTTTTAGAATTTTTTATTTGTTAAAAAATACATTATAGTATTTTTTATATAATGTATTTTTAATAAATCGATAGAAATAGCATGAATTTATCCTGAAGATTAAGCTATTGGCATGAAAATAAGAATCAATATTTAGAGGAAGCATGACTGTGAAACTTTGAGAGGCCTAAAGCAGCAATAGCCGCTGAAGCACGACAACGCGCTCTCGCCTAACTATGCCATGAGGCAATTAATTATAAAGGCAATAAACCGCCAGGACACGTAGGGTAAATATTGGAGTAGATTGGCAGTCACACCATGGCAATATATGTGGTCAAACCATTTATATGCCTGTTGTACCTGTCCCCAGTTTCGACTTTCGATTGTTCTAAGCGATACTCTTGATGGCCACTCTTGTAATAAATGAAGCTTTTATGAAAAACAGGAAACGTACACGCTTTTTAAAGAGTTATTTTAGCATAAAGATGAATTTAGTTTTCCGAGATAACGTTATAATCACTATGAAGCCAGGCCAGAGGTTCTACAGCAAATTCCCTGAAACGCGATTACGTTTATTTTTGTTATAGACTATTATTACCTAAAGTATCATCGAAATCTTTCAATCAGGTGTTTGATTATTTCCTTGTTAGTTACATAATTTACCGATTTACCGAAGCTATGAACCATTTCGCGAATAGTTGTGGATATTTCCTTGAAAGTTAGTCGCATAAAGTCACATTTCACTTTTCCAATATTATCATTGTGATCGAAAGGCTTCTAATAAAATGAAGACTCTACAATATTTGAAGAAGATGAAACGCTACGTGTTGGCATTATAAGTAAAACGCAGAAACAGAGATATACGATTTATTGAGGCGTCCAGTCAAACGTTGGAGGGGATAATTCCTCTCGGCTGCATGACACGCGAATATCGATGTCGATCATCCGCAAGCTTTGTTGCCGTAGCTCGGATTCTCCTTTGATTTAACCCAACGATATAGAGCGATGGACGGTCGTGGCGGTAGTGCATTGCTCGGAAAATTTTTAACGGAAGGAGAGATCTATACCACGTTTCCATCTGTCATGACGAGATTGCTGCGTCAGACTGGGAAGCGCTTTTAGCGATGGGAATTTTTCACCTTCGACAGCTTGCTGCCGATTACAAATGAGCTTTTTTCATACGTAACCATCAAGCACATTCGCGTAACTTATTTCAACGATTTCTTTCACACGAGTACGAATAATCGATTTTTTTCTTGTTTCTTTTTTCTTTATTTCTGCCCTCTTTAGTGCCGTTCGCTATGCGGGAAATGAAGATGTTTTTCCCTTCCTTTTTCCCTTGCCCGTTTATCTTTTCACATGTCTGCAGAACGAACCAAGGGTATTTGATTGACAGAATAATTAGTACTGGAGAAAAACTTCGTTTACATGAAGTGAAGTGCGCTTTTCGTAAAAGTCTTGCGTTTGTGTTTGCCTTGCAACGAAAATTCAGACAAAAATTATAAAAATAAAAAGGACAAGAAAGAAAACAGAATATCACGTGCACATTGAATATTTACCAAAGACATTATATTGCATTGTTCGTGTAACGCAGGACTAAAAAAAATACAATTACAGGGCACTTCATCACTCGAGTACATTAACTTTTCAATCACATCACACACGTACGGACGAGAGAAAGAGAATACGCGCGTTTGCAACGCAATCAATTACCCGAAATTAGTTTGTTAACTCGAGGCAATCAGAGAGTTGGATTTGCCGTCCGGCCAAATGCAAAACCGAGTAATAAAGTCCGATACCGCCTGTTGTCTTGTATACAGTGGTCGAACGAAACGAATGCATTTCAACTGCTCAATCTGCGACGTGTCAGCTTGTCTTGTCTGGCGAATTCCATTTGCATATATGACCAGATTTACGCTGTGTCCGTCGTATATGTACCAGCTACCGACCTCTAGTGATTCATTAAATTTTGAGTCTATGCTCCCTGGCCTTATCCTGTTTTTTTCTTTTTTTTAACATTTGCTCGGACGTTTTGCGGATGAGCTTCTGACGGAGCAATTTCACCGAAGAAGCGATGCGTTATTTTGGAATACAGAATGGAAAATTAAAGTGGCAAGAAGGCTAGCATGAGAAGTGACTGATATTTTAGAAGATGACTTTTTAGTATGCTAGATTGATAGAAGAACCTTTATATATATATATATATATATATATATATATATCACACTCTATTGAAATGTTTAATGTATCACAAACTTACATATTCAAATCATCGACAAATTTTACATACATGTTAGTTTTGCTAAACTAATCAGAATCGTAAAAAGTAATTTGACTTTTTGTGATTTGTTGAAATTACATATATTTAAAGTAACATAGAATCAATTTCATGGTAATAATTATGTGTAAGAAATATTTTAATATCAAACAATCTAAAAAGTGCAAAAAGAGGAAAGCTGTTGGTTCTCATAAAAGCAACTACATAATGTCGTGCGGTGTGTAGAGCATAAGCTACAGAGAGGCGGCAAATTCACGAAGAGAGATAGAGAGAAAGAGAAAGAGAGAGAGAGAGAGAGAGAGGATGAGAAAGCGAAACTCAGAGCGGAAGGATGGAAGCACGCAGGCGTCTCGGGTACTTTGCTCTCGAGCGAGAATTTGAATGCATTAAAGTCACACGGCTGAGTTTCTATTAGCCTTCGCTCGTGAGCACCAAGTTAGATTAGTTCCTGATCGCGTCAGGTCCATGCCGCGAGCTATATCTATACCTTTCCCATACGAGTTTCTTGGACAATCGTTGTTCTCATGTCCAAAGGTTACGAAATGCAGCAGCAGCACTTGACAACATATAAAGTGTGCAAATGGCGAAACCTATCTTTGCTCCCCCTACTTGTATTAAACAATTAATTTACCTTAATCTGTTTGGACAGATCCGAATCCTAGTAAATGATATTATTCTGCTTTGGTACTTCTTATGTAGACGTTGAATTTGAATCAAGTAAAGCATATCTAGCAAATACAATATGCGCTTAGTCATATTATGATAAATAAGAACTCACGTAATAAACAATTTTTATCATATTTATTTTCATAAGCAGACAGTATATCTTATCACTTGTATATTATTCATACAATATTTAATAAAGAAATTAAGTTATAGGGGAACTCCTCAAATTGTTTTGTATTTGGGGCTGAATAAAGTTAGTTAATGATTTTTAAAATATTATCAAGTACTAAAGAAAAGTCAATTTTCAAATTAGGCTTTTCAACAACGATTATATACTTTCAAGTGTTTCGTTCGAAAACTTTTTAGAGCTCTTACGTGAAACGTGAAAAACTTTTTTGCGGCAAGACAGCAGAAGCATGTTCCCCAAAACTCTTTAAGCCATATGAAACTGGAGAAGCCGTTTTAGAGCAAGAAGTATGAAACGTATACGAGAATATATTAAATTTTTTTTCAATACATTTCTTAACGCGAAGAAACAGCAAATGAATTAATGTGTCCGATTTCGGAAGATTTGAGAGAATATAATGCGTGAATAGAAGAATTTTCTCTTGACAATCGGCGAGCTCTCAACTTTTATTTGTGCGACTACCCCAGTCTATTAAAACTTCCAGACCTGATCGTGACTCGAGTGGCCGTAAAAACTCTTACAAAAAGCTAACTCTGCGGCTTTTGGCTTTTCACCTCTGGATCATTCTAGAATGCCTATAATTCCTACATAAGAGTCTTTTGATAACCCTTCTTAAAACAAAATTATTGGACGAAGTGAAATCCATACAAAGAAAATTTCATACATTTTCTTTCCATGCAGAAATAAATTGTTTACAAAGATTTACTGTACTACTAAGAGTCGCTACTATCCTGAATAAGTATTTCTTTGTCGTAAGATAATATGATGCATATATTTGTTTTATTATAGCTCTGCAATAGTTACATACTACATAAGCATAATGTACATCGAAGGTCAGCTTTTTAAGCGTAAGCTTCATAATAATAAAATTTCGGAATGTAAATAGAAGAATGGAAATGAACGAGAAATAGCACAATGTTTCGATGTATATTTCTGAGAATCTAACGCAGTGATTTATTTCGTTAACTTCACGCCAAAATGGAAAGAAATTCATTCAAAGAAGACGAACAGAGAGAAGAACCCAAGGAATATCAAAAACCTGCGCAATACCGATTTCCATGGATAAACGGCGGCATTCAATCTGACTAAAACGAGCTTTCGTAGTGAGCCAAAGCAAGAGAAAAGTCTCGGGGTCGGAGATTTTCTTGCAGTCGCGTGAGAAACTCGAAACGTAAATCCGTGCTTTGCCTTGGATGAGTGCACAGGTATATCTCGGGGTGAGTACTTTGGAAGGTGCATATATCGGAGTACTTTTCGTAAAGATTGCGGACGAGTAAAAGTATATATAGATTAATTATTTTTTAGCTGTTAAACTAATGTTGAGGATATCCTTTTTGAAAAAATAATATTTCATTTTGGAATTTTGTGCATTTATAATTGAGCACTAAAACAATTTGTTGTGTTTAATATTAAAGTTCGTATTTTTCACAAAAGTGTAGCCAATGCTATATTGAATGATTTAAGGGCTGCAAGAAAAAAGTTACATTCACCTTACGCTGTCTATCTACCCACAATTAACAAATATATGGGATAGCCAGACAATGTTATGGTGATGATCAAACGAAGAAGAATACTGTAAAAGGTTGTCAAGATACTCTTTGTTTAGGTAATAATTTTTCCATACAAACTTGTTTCGTTATAAAACCGTGAATGTTAATCTCATTAGTATTGTCGCGGATAGTAAGGATAATAAATAAAAAATATGTTTAGGCGGTTCATTCGAGTAAGGAAAGAAATTATGAAGTTGGTGATTCGCAGTTGTAGTGTTTGAAAGGTAAACCGCAAGGTTGCAATAAATTGTGGAAACCACGATTACTTGACGATGATACACGTAATTGTTTTTTTTCTAATCCTTTGTATTTAGTTTCATAGTATGCAATTATACAAACTCAATTTTTATTCCATTGTTACGAAATCAATTTACAATTGCATTCAAAATTTGAAGCTGAGTTGTTCCAGCCAATACAAAATATTGCGGAATATATATAATTTTAGAATTAGAAAAAATTTCCCGTAAGTTGTTTTGTTATTCGTGATACCTATATCAAGTGGGATTACTGAGGTCGTGCTCAGGTGTCGTACACCACATTATGGGGCTTTGGATTAATTGATGCCATTTTAATGAGATGCTGCGACGTAAACGCGAGGTATAACAATGAATAGCAACAGCCGTGAGCCGAGTTTCATCTGAGATATGGTAAACTGATCGTTTACGTACGCACTAGCTTATAAGCTTAATTATGTACCAGCGCTAATGATTTACCTGAACAAAATTTATGCTACAGAGCAACAATTAATTCAACATACTACATATAAGTTGGTTTATTGTTCAGAAAGTTGCGATCATTGTATAGCATCTACGCCAATATTTATTTTGTTAAAAGCAATTTCAATATTGAAAATGCAACCAACTATCTGGTAATATGAATGAGAAAAGCTGAAAAAATATCTATAAAAAGTAAGTAGACATAGTCTATCTACTTGTCGACGATATTAATCCACGCTTCCATCTCATTACTTAGCATAATCTAGCAGCGGTGCATACGTACAATGCAAGTGTATAGTACGCAACTCATATTTTTAGCACTTATCTCAAGTGGGGAATCGTACGGCTGTGCGTATCGTCACTGCGAGTCCCCATTATTCACTATGGAACTCGCTAGGAGACCGTGAGACGAGAGGTAGAGGGAGAGAGAGAGAGAGAGAGAGAGAGAGAGAGAGGGAGAGAGAGAGTAACGGAGAGCAACCGCCGATGGAATTATGAATTTCTGAGCAACTCAGGGCTGAATATTTCCTGTCTACTACTTCGGTGAGCTTTTTCTTACACACTCGACTTTTTTTCTCAGTAGCTAGCTTCTTTGCACGCGTTGCCTTGGTGTCTAGTTCATAAGGGATGGAAGTGGATCATCTGGCCTGGATGGTTTCTGTCTGTAGAGGTACATATTGCATCTCGCGTTTGATAAAGAAAGTGGATGTGAGACTCTGGTTTTTAAAATGTCCTAAAGGGTACGGAATTTGAATGCTTGATGTTACAAAATAAATATTACAAGAAAATTCGCAAATCAAAGCAATTCCAACTCTGTTTACTATACCATTTTATTATGTTATAGACTTTCTAAATTATACTCTTTAACAATAGACAAATTTTTATATGGAAATTGAATAAAAACTATTTAACGTGAGATACAGTTGAACCGCCGGGGTGGTTTATTTAATAAAATAAGATTAGAATTAGATAAAGACTGCAATCCTTATGAAATGACGAGTGTTTTGTAGGACCGGCCTACTCGACGACGGATCCGTCTAAACAGACCTCATTGCTCGACGATCATCGGAAATTCGTCATAAATTCATCACCTTTATCGCCTCTGTCTACTGCCGATGAATACTCTATAACTTTATTATTGATTTTTTAAGAATTCAATTAGTGTGCATGAACGGTATTGCGATACTCGCAATAGCATGCCGATATATAAAACCTCATGCTTCGAATTTGCTCGATACGTTTATTAATTAAATTTCCACAAATGTTAACAATATTCTCAAAAAAGATGATTAACATTTCCGACGATTACTCTTTTTTTATTACAATATTATTGATTTCATGTTGCATAAAAACAATTAAAAAATATTCAATTGTTAATTCAGTATTGTTTTAAATATGTAAGATATATTTTTATAAAGCCGAGATGCATAAAGTTACTTTTATTTTTAATATTGGTTTTATATCCAAAATTCCATCAAAACCGATTTCCCAGATGTTAGTTGGGTTTATGTTTATTGAATAACTCATAATGCTTTCCACTGATACTTGAATAGAAAAAATAGTCATTTTTGTATGAAATATTAATAATTTTATGTTGAATGTAAATAGTTTAAGAGTCTGACATGATAAAAAAAATTTTAAATTAAATATCTATTATTTAAATAATATTTTGCATTAATTGTCATACAATAAAATACGAATCTTATCAATCATGTACTCATGAATAATTTAAGAATAAATGAAATAATTCTATGAATTAAAAATAGTTTGATATCAAGGAGATTTCAAACGTAGCGGATAATTTTAATAAAAAGAACTTACTCGACAGCGAGCGAAAACAATACAAGCGAAAACGCTTGAGTAAAACATAACAGATTCGGTGAAATAATATCTTTCAAAATGTACCGCCTATAGGCGAGAGCATCGGGTGTACATCCGAAATCAGAGAGTAAAAGCGAGAGAGGGAGAGAGAGAGAGATGTAGCTAGCGTATATTCGATCTGGCTCTGCTCGCGCACCGCAAAACCTCTGATGCGCACTGGCGCAGCAGACAACCAAGGCTTATGGATTTTCCATCGGGTGCATTTGCATCGAGAACGAAAGCTCTGTCTATCTGTCAGCCTGCCTGTCAACCCTTTCTCTATTTTACTTTGTACCGTTTTCCACTGTCGTTTTTGCGATATTTCTTTTTTTAGAATATTTTATCATTTTTTCAACCAACTGTACAGTTTTTTTCGTTTATTCTTCCTGTTTTCACAAAATTTTTTTTCAATTTTTCAACTACCTGACTGTACTCCATTGCGAAATTATAAATAAACTACGACTATCAATCGGATGTCTCACTAACCAAATCATACTGTAAAACGACACCATATATGAGGCATGAGCGCTGGTGTACGTAGACATTACAGAAATTCCACTTGATTATGCGTATTCATGTGGCGCCGGGACGTGGATTACCTATGATCGTCCACGCGTGATGATCGGAAAGCGAGTACCTGAACCGCGAATGCTTCAGTGTTCGTAATTAGATTATCGTGGGGAGAATTCATCAGATCACACCGTCAACCAGCCGAGTGAAACCGATCGATGATTCCAGTTTTACAACCACGCAGCGTTGATTACGGATTTCTAATGAGGGATTGGCATTCAGCCAGTTTGAGTTGTCAGCTGATTAAACGATTCACTTGGAAACCAACTTAAAAAGGCTTTATCAAAGTTAAATTTAATACCGATC
Organism: Chouioia cunea; assembly: GCA_030064505.1. Lineage (NCBI taxonomy): Eukaryota > Metazoa > Arthropoda > Insecta > Hymenoptera > Eulophidae > Chouioia > Chouioia cunea. The sequence continues at coordinate 10,293,992 of JAOPFQ010000004.1, read as the reverse complement.
TTCAAATTGAAACATTAATTTATGACGTTTTAATTGAATATTAAAATTAGATTCTTCAGCAGAAGATTAAAGCTTGTAGCTATCAGTCAGTAATCAGTTCAATGAAAGCACAAAAGAGAACATGTAATTATTATCAGCGATAACTCAACAATAACCCAATAGGATTACCTCCACCAAGATAATCTCGATATAACACGTGTAATTCCGAAACAACCCGATTAAATATAATAGGACCATTTAAAAATGACTCTGGAATCTATAACTAATTTCACAAGCATATTTCATACTTCTACTAAAACAACTCTTCCTTGAAAAAGTGACCCATACGCCAGTTACTGGGGAACTGGGCACGAGCCAATAGAAAAAGCCAAAACCCTTGTAAAACACCTCAGTGAAATATTTACTTTTAATGACAAAGTAATTGCACAACAGGAAGAAATTCAATTAATAAAATGTCAGGCTAACAACAGTAACCAACCAATAAAAGCAGTTAAATACTTTGAAGAAGCTAATATTCTCAAAAATATAAAGAATAACAAAGTAGCGGGAATCGACAAGGTAGCATGTATAATGTATTTAAAGAGTTATCCATCAATCAGACGTTTGGGCAATCAGGTGTTTGGGCGATCGTTGACTTGGACCGATCTGTGCGCGCATAGGGTATTTCTGAAGTGCTGCCGGCAAATGAGCCAGTGTCCTTTTTGCCCTCGTGTGAGAGCCTCAGAGTGCACCCGCCAGCGAAGTAGCGCCCAAGCAAGGGTGAAAAATGCTTCAATAAAGGAAACAAACCGAAATTCACTACCGTCTGATTGTGTCCATCGCCTCTCTTTCAATCTCATCCCGTCCTCAAACATGACACATCACAATTATGATTAACGCTTGCCTTCGACTATGTCATTTTTCTTTACAATGGAAAATGTCTCAAATAATAATATAATTACTAATTTCTAAACCTGTTAAAGACACAGATACAGCAACTTCTTATAGACGTATAAGTCCTACCAATCATTTTAAAAATACTTGAAAAAATTGTTCTTGTAAAAATTACTCCAGTAATAGAAGAATAAAACTTGATCCCTAATCCCCCAGTTTGGAGGATTAGGGATCAAGTTTGGATTCAGATGTTTGTTTCCTTTATTGAAGCATCCCCAGTTTGGATTCAGATGTCAACACTCTACAATGAAACAGGTTAATCGTTAAGTTGTCAAAATTAGAAAAGCACTGGAAGAAGAAAAGTTCTGTTCTACCTTTTTTATGACATTTAATGAACAAAGTAGATTCATCGAAACCACGGAGCGAAAGATATTCTACATGAACGTATAAGACGCTTATAGTTAAAAAAATATAGGCAACTACCTGCGTTAATGACCTGTTCTTAACACACCAACTAAAAACCATCTAAAAATGTACTGTTACTTTTTTTTCTATTTTATTTATTTTTATTTTTCACGTAACCCAGACAATATAGTTACTAAATCTATTATACCGATTGAAATCGGTCAAAGGAATAAAAAGAAATGTCGAGTCGTGAACATTCAGCATTAAGATTCATTGAGCTTGAAAAAATACCGATGTGTGTTAGTAGAATAAAAAATTTAAAATACATTTAATAATAAATATTTAGATAAAAATATAGCAATTAGTTTTTGAAAATAAGTATATTACATTATTTCTCTTGTGTTCCAGTTATCCCATCAAATACGTCAGTTGTCAAGACTAACTCATTTTACTTACTTAAAATGAAAATTTAACAGGAGTGAACAAGTGTCTGGATGTCATGCAAAGGTCTTTAGGATGGAGGGAAAAGCGAATTTTGAATTTTCACTGGGTCTAGAAGTGTGATGAAACTTATTATGACTATTAGTGAATATGAAGATTTTTTTCCGTCACCATATAACGCATTAATGCCAACAACTTTCACGTTTTGCTGTTTTCACATGTGTTGTTACTTTTTAAATCACAGATCTAGTAGACACATCGACACCTTCCCAAGGAAAATGCCAAGACCAAGGGATGGATTTTCAATCGCTTATCAAAGGCCCGAATGTCGAATTCCCGAAGAAGTGACATATAGACGCATTTATTCCACATGGCGACGAAAAAAAATCCATGTGCTCCCGGTGTGCTTATTAACTCTCATCATACTTCCAGATTCAGTAAAAACTCCATTCCCCTCTATCCACAAACATCCATGTCAACAAGTAAGAACAATTTGTCTTGACTGATGTGTTAAATTGGAAATCACGTAAGAAACTATTTTCAAGAACTAATTAACATATTTTTAGCTAAATATCTATTATTTAATGCATTTTTTATGTTTTAATCAAATGGTATAATCAAATAATATACCACATCGTAACATCAGAAGTACAAAAAAAACTAGTTAAAAAAATTCTATATTATGAGTAATTGTTCAAATCGTGGAAATACAAATAGTCAAATTTAAATATTTCTTTCGTTTACTATTTGTTTAGCTGCATGGAAGTAGCAAAAGTATATTCGATGTTTGTGGCTTAAATACGCCTTAAATCATCATGCCGAAATTAAAAGGCGCCTGCCAAGAAATTTTATGCACGGGAAAACGTCGAAAAGTGCCGTGTATGTATTAGGGGCTTGGATTGAAAGAAATTGACGGCGGCGCCCCACAAGAAGAGCTTGAAAGGGATTTTCTTTGGGTTTTAGCTACACAAATTTCTCGTGTGTTACTGCACAGTCAGATGTGAGTCCTTTGATTTTAGCGGGACTATGGTGTTTTGAATTCGTTTTTTTTAAATGTGATTTTAAATTCTCTACAAATATTTCAATTTTACATACGCAAAACAATATTAGAGCAATCCCGAAGTTAAAACAAGCTATCGACTTCCATTATAAAACATGTCATCAATGAGCTTACCAAATAAACCTTTACACTGGTAATGCTCTATCCTGAAACAGAAAGAAAAAGCAAATTGAAAATATTCCAGATTAAATTGATAAATTATTAAAATAGATATTATTTAAAAAAAATGCAATATACGGTATAAACACGAATTTTTCAAATGAACTTTTTGATTTCAATGCATTTTATTTCAGATTATCAATTATTTCAATCTTACATAGTATTAAATATAAATAATGTTACGAACAGTAAGAATGATTGATATACTTTAGTTGTTTTGAACTGTTAAAATAATCGATGTCAATCGAGACACATTGATTTGCTTCTACAGCATTTCTCGAACTTGGATATACTCGCAGGAAAAAAATATAACATTAATTACTAGGGATAATAAAGGGGTTTGAAGCAAAGATATCCGAATTACTTGGATCATCTGTGTAGGTGATTACAGGTCAAAGCATTCAATTACCTACATGATGAATAACCTGTCCACTTGAAATAGGTGACTCCTATGGATTCTAACGTCGAGGGATGACGCAGAAAGAGAGAAAGAGAGAGAGAGAGAGAGAGAGAGAGAGAGAGAACCACCCTAATTATGTGCTTCCTAAAAGATCTAAAAGTTCTATATTCATCAAATTAGAACTGACACATCAGTCATATCAAATTTCAAATTGAGTTGATACTTTTTTCTATTCATTTACTTATGGTGTAGATTTGTGTTATGTCTCATTCTATTCCGATGGAATATATGAAAATATATTTGAAAATATATGAAAATATATTCCATCAATTTTTAAAGATACGTGCTACGAATTTTCATTAATCATTATTTCGACTTATTTCATATTTTATGCAATTAGGTTGAATAAAATAATATGATTAAAAGATACTTCCACGGAACGAAAATTAAATTACAATTATCTATTACAGTTATTCAACGTAACGAATCATACCGCAGGCATATTAAATATAATGTAATAATTGTAACAACATTGGAATTTTAATTGCTTTATTATATGGTTAATGAAGCATATCGTTTTACTTTGCATGCAATTATTGTATCTACGATATTCATAACTCCACTGTAAAATCAATATAACCTTCATTATCTATATAAATTGATAAGAGCAATTCAGCACCCTTCATTATTGTACATTATATATTTATAAACAACAGAGCATCGATATTATTAATTCATTTCCAATAACGAGAGAAATTGATAAGTACATATATACATATCATATTTGTAGCAATGTTTATTATTTCGGTAAATAAAAAAGTGCTTAATTCAATTTACAGTTAAAAACTGAATACACAGCGATGCAAACGAAAGTATTATCAAATAAGTAAAAATGGTAACTCTTAAAAGGATCTTTCGAGCATGTCACTAAGGTGTGAAAAAGCGATTTGGTACGGAAGTGACTTTTAGAGAGAAAAGAATAAAGTTGCGGCGGAAGGGGGCCAAATAAAGAACGACGCGCCAAATCCCGAGCGTCGAGCATCCGAAAAAAAACTTGGCTTTGGGAAGAAACAAAGAAGCATCGAGTTAGGAGTCGCTCGAACTTAGTTTACGATAGTTACATCATTTTTTTGTCTGAATCGTGGATTTATAAAAAAAAAGTTTGCCAGCGGCTGGTTTGGTTGGCGAATAAAACGTAGTGTCCGTTGTTTGTGAATCACTTCACAATAGCTTTTATTGTCAATTTTCAATCGAGTCGTCGGGTACAAAAGTTAATAAAAATCAAAATAGAAACAGGGAATTTAATCAGTATGTAATGCAATCGTTTTCCATCACTGATTAAAAAATATTTTCATTTATTCTAATTCTTCAAGGAAACTCTCCAATCATGACTATGAAGAAAAAAGCTGTGATTTCTAATATCTCTTTGAAAAAATGCAAAGAATATATTAAATAATTCACTGAAGCGTGAAGTTGTAAAACATCAAGAGCAGAAATTGAAGTAATGAAGCCAACGTCAAGATTGACTAAAATAAGAAAAAATACGTAAAGGTTCGAGACAATAGATAAGATAGAAGAAAAGGAAGAAATCAAGGAAAGCAGCGGCCAATATAAGATTTCTGGAAAGAAAGTAGCTTTTCCTCTTTTCACCTTCAAATTCAATAAGTGGCTCTCGCCTGACATCTCTTCAAGTGGATTTTCCCTCAGTTCGCCAAGTGTAAAGAAGGAAAGGGTGGTCGACCCATTGCTCGGATAAATTTGAAGAAATGTACTTGCTTAGAAGAAGCAATGGGATTGAGCGTTAAATTTCGTTAATATTGCTTCTGGCAGATTAACAATATAATAATTGTTTTTTGGTATACATGTCTTTATTTCGAATTAATCGAGATAGCTAATGAAAACTCAAAAAGGTTATATAGTAATAACATTTGAAGGATTTTTAAATAACCGGTGCATTGCTCGTAGTAGACTATAGAAATGAGTATAGCTCATTTATTGATTTTTCAAATAAAGTTTTCATTTCGTTATGTAAAACTGGTAAAACTAATTGTACCCGAAAGGATAAAAGTAGTATACAGAATACTAGTCATATAATTAAATATCGTGTGGTTCAATGATTTTTCAAGAGTCATATAACTGGCAGAGTATTTAAAAAAATAAGAAGAAAAAGCATCACAATTCAAGATAAAAGAGATAAAGATGCATTGGAATCAATCGAGTAGACGTAGAAAACAGCATGTGTCTGGTTTGGTCGGTGGGTGGATAGGGAGGGACGTGCAACTTTAACGTTAAAGTCGATGCTTCTATGGCGAAGTCTCGAGACGTGCTGCGGTTCTTCCGCTTGGTACGCACGTGCCTTCGAGATATTTTTCCGGGCCACTTGCGCAGCCCAAGGCCTCAGAGCCCTAGCACATCAAGATAAATGCTTCTATAATTTTCCACTCTATAAACGCATTGCGATCTTTTTTAAACGACTAACTCATTTATTTTCAAGATCGCACGATGATTATTTTTAAAGTTCTTAACGAGCTCAAACGGTACATGCACTCGAAGAAAATTCTGCACGAGTTTGAGATGTACAGTACTCTAAGCTATGGTAGTACGTACGTGTAGTCGTAGTCTTTCTTGACAGCTATTTTTATTATTGGAGAAGATCTTGTAAACTGAACATAAATCGATACTTGACTTCGTTGCAATACTGCTTTTTCCAAAAATTTCTTTATAAAAATTATCTGCATAATTTTTTATAGCAAAGAAGGCAACGTGTTTATAAAACTAGCATATTTACATTTTTAAATATCATCAAACCGGCTTGACTAGATCTTGTAATTATGTAGAAAATGTTGTTAATATAGGTAACGTAGAACAAACCGGAACATTTCTTGACATTACTAAAAGAAATAATTACTTTCGGTCTTTGTAAAGAGTAAAAAAAAGAATATAGTCTCCAACACTTCATTTAGTGGGCACACCGAACTTTTACTATAACTCGCACAACTATTTTATAATATTTTTTTTCTTTTTGCCGTGTCACACTATTGGAATTCGTTTATTCGCTTAAAAATCTATAGGAATTGTTTTTATACAATTAAAAAATTGCATTCTACGAACAAAGTTTGCACAACGGTATTTCAATGTGCAGCTGAAAAATCAATACATTATTTAATAATCGTGAATTGAAAAAAGTTAATTATCTACAATTTTAAGAAGAAAAATAATAATTAAGAGTGAGAGTCATCAAAATAATCATTTTCGAATGTTTCTTAGCAAAGTACGCAGAATACCGTTTAATGTGCATAAAGTGAATGTCTTAATCGTGCGCCCGTGGATTTACTCGCTCGTAACAGTTTATGATCTAGCAAGGAGGCGTGAGCAACTGGATTCGTTGGTGGCCTTGTACAAAGCTTCTCCGAGCTTGCTTGACTGCTTGAAAAAGGTATAAACCTTTACCTGTAGGCCATCTAACTTATTGAATATGCGTCTTTCTCGCTTTCTCTCCCCCTTCACGTTGAACTAATGTTTAATGCAAGACAAGTCCAGTTTTTTTTTTGGATTTTAATGTGTACATAAGTCAACATAAGTCTTTTTCGCTGTTTAATATAATGATATTGAAAATCGTGTTATTAAAGCAAACTCAAGTGTTGGTAGACATAATAAAAATTAAAGGTTGAATTTAATCTTACTTTATACATAAAAAATAGAATTTTCTCCAATGAGAACTAAGTACATATGTAGTATGGCAGCCTGTCAGAAGATCAATTAAAATTTTTTCATCAAGGAATCCTGTCACAGCATCAGGTAGTGTGAATTCGAGACAAAGTCAGACAAGTCCTGTTACTTTGCTCTCTTTCCATGAAATAGCCATCACTGTGACAGAATCTTACCAGAGTCTCTGCCACCACTCCCCTTCAATGTCGATAGAATTCTGGAGGGACGGAATTCTCGCGCTTGGTATCGGAACGAAAAGAAAAAAATTGGAGGTAAAATATACGTACGGAGCGATTAAGTGAAAATTGAGGTAAAGCTTATCATTACCAAGTCCTCTCGTTATTTTTGTTGCTTATTGTTCTTTCTCTTTCTTTTCTTTTGCCATTATTGGTCTCCTGAATTATGTATGTGTTACACAGCCAAAATCGCGTGCTTGCGCTTGGCTGCGTGGAAAAATATATAAGCGCCTCTGTGCTTACTTTCTTGTTTCAATTCTCGACGCACGTACGCCAATTTCCCTGGCAATTTTGGCCAGGTTTAATAGACGCCGTCAATGATTGCTGGATATAAAGCTTGAATAATTTGACTGCGATTGCATGGTTATTGAAAATTACGAAAATTGAATTTAAAGAGTTCGAATAGGTATTATCAGTGGAATAAATGCACAGAAACCTGATCAATTCTTCCGAATATTCAACTAACGTTTTTAATTAAAATCTATTACCTACAGCAAAAAAAACAACGTATATGTAAAACTAGCATATTTACATTTTTAAATATCATCAAACCGGCTTGACTAGATCTTGTAATTATGTAGAAAATGTTGTTAATATAGGTAACGTAGAACAAACCGGAACATTTCTTGACATTGCTAAAAGAAATAATTACTTTCGGTCTTTGTAAAGAGTAAAAAAAAGAATATAGTCTCCAACGCTTCATTTAGTGGGCACACCGAACTTTTCCTATAACTCACGCAACTATTTTACAACTCGGCACGCGACCTGTCTCTGCGAATCACATGGACTCCATAAAGCGTGGGACAATAAAAGTAATACTGTTGAATTTCTCGGGCAGAAAGAGTGCGGGTCGTGTGCAGCTTGGAAAGGTAAGAAAAAAATTGAGGAATTTTCTCATTTATTAAAACTTTTTGGATGAAAATGACAGAGAGGTTGAGGGTAAGCTCATAAAATTTGAAGTTTTATCTAAAACAAAACAAAACATTAAAAACAAAAGAACTAGAAACAATTTCATGGAATCTCATTTATCGCGTTACAAGGTGCGGGAAACGGCACTATACATATCTGCACTGCCCGCGACTCAATATCGTAAATTTGGTGCTGCGGCAGCTTGCGCTAACGCTACTCGTACGCTCTCTCTCTCTCTCTCTTCCTTCCCCCGAAATTTCTATGAAAGCCCACCAGCAGAGAGGTGTAGCAAACGAAATAATAAAAAAGTTTTCCATGACAACAGGCAGATGCGTACAGAAATTGTTTTCACTAGCTACACGAAAAAATAAGCTTTTTGAATAGTTATCCAATGGCATATAACAAAACAATGTGATTCAAGTTTAATAATACTAAAAGTGAAATTTTTTTTTAAAGAAATGTGCAATAAACGAGTTCAACCTTTTTCACCATGGTCCAACGTGTTTTAAAATTTTTACACTATAGAATTGAATAAAATAACAAAATAGACAATTAAGTCGTAAAGAATTATATTACAATTGGCGAAGAATTCATTGCATCAAAAATTTGTTGATCAAATTTTAATCATACGAAAGCTAAAGCACATTTGATATTCAAGATTAAAAGACACATATTTTTTTCATCGCGAAAGCCGCCAGTTACTTTTAATTTTTTACCAAAAAATGACAAGTAACAGTAGAACGTCTGAAAATGCCACCATTTTTTCATTCAGCGCCTGCAATACGTCTGGGTGAACATTTGAATCCAAGCATGTAATATGTGTTTCACTCGCGAAGAAGAGTACTAAGCGGCAGGCATTCATCCAGTAGATAGTCGTGGAAGAAATGAAAATGAAATGGATGAGAATGCGACTTGGAAGATAAATGTCTGTTTCCAAGTTCTATTCAACAGTTATCTCGAGGATATATAACAAAAAATTTCGTTGAATTTCAAGCTAGTGAATATGAACAATCTGGAATATTTTGTTCCCTGTCAACGTTTCTTAGCAAAACAGCAATAAAGTAGCAGGAGTTCGATTTATACTTACGAAAACCGATAGTGTCATTATCCTATGGAGGCAGTAAAAAGTAGAGGGAAAATCGAAGGAAAGGCTAAAGTAAAAAAGAAGCAGGTTTACGTTTACGAGCTGTCGTAATTGCTTGGCACTGTTTAAGCGAGCAACGATCGATGGCTTCATTAACGAGGGAGGGGGATGGTCTCGCTAATTGCTAAACGCACGAGCCTCGCGTGCTCCGAAATGGGGCTGTTATTTGTCGCTACTGCTGCACCTTTAAGAGCAAACGACCAGTGGAACAGGAGACGAAAATTTCAGTGCTATCGTCGAAGGTACTCTAATCGGTACCGATGCCAAGGGTATTGCTTGTGTAGCCACAATTGCCTACGCTACCCCCCCCCCCTCCGCCCTCTCCCACAATTCTTCTGCTTGTCATTATTTCAATCGACTTTCTACTTGCTGATGTATTTACTTTTTTATGCGTCTCATTTTTGTACCTCTAAAAGGTTTTGTCAATAGGTGAGACAAGTGAACTTAAATACGCGGATAAATTAGGTACATACTCGTAATTTATTCTTCTGTAGGAAAGATTATTGAAGTAAGTACAGATAAGTATAACTACACAGCAATTATCTGTGTTATTAATATGCAAAGATACATTTAAGCTTGAAGCTGTTAGACGGAAAGTTTTGTGGAACTTTTTACCCTGCTGACACTCCTTTACTTCCTTGACACTTGATACAATATTGAAAGTTCTTTTCCAGCTACTTTTCAATTAACCTCCATTATAAGTTAGTCTTATACACTATTTCTTATATAACACTGAAATCTGAATAGTGAAATCAGTAGCGCTTCGAGGAGAGCTTGGCTAGCGGATTAATTATTCATCCGCAAACAACAATAACAATAATATCACGCAACTGTGTTGGAAAACGACTCTAGCCACTTTGCCAATTTCCACCGAGGATCAGTTTACAAACTTGAAGCAGGATATACCAGAAAGCGACATGTCGGGACGTGAGAGGGAGAGAGATTAAGTGCGGATGAAACAAAACCAATCGGAGCTATAGGTCGTATGTAGCGCACGGGAAGTCCGTCTAAATTTTTAAGTAACCCCACAAGCATCTTATGAGAGTGAAGTTACCGATCGCAAGTTTGGCGGCATGTTTCTTCTCAGGGGAAGCCCACGTAGCTTTTGTCCTCATCTCTCTCTCTCTCTCTCTCTCTCAGTACACAGACAACGTGAGTTACCTATATATAAAGCTCTCTAGTTCCTTCAGGCTCTACTGCAATATTCAGTTGCCCAGTTGCCGTTACGCTATAGCTGTTCTGGAGAGAGAACGGGATTTCACACACCAAGAGGACCAGACAAAACATACACCTTTTACCGTATTTTCGGACTCGGCTAAGCTGGATAACGATAAGCTAAAAGGATCATAATAAATTTGTTTTACTTCAATAAAGCAGTTCTTGAGCTTTTTGTGCAATAGTGTTGCGGAAGTATAAAATACTTAAACCAATTTCAAGACAATCTTTTCAGTACTCCGAATACTGTAGTTTCATCAACACGGACTTTTTACGTTTCTACTATATACCATATGACACGCAGAGTCAATTTTTTAAGCTAGTGAAACACAAGTTCCTTCCTCGAGTTTTTAATGAGCACTTAAATACGTGGACGTTGACAGGAAGCCGAGTGAGTATAAAGCCAGCGCAAATGACAGCGCAGTCTCTTGAGTAAAAAAGTGCGGCGAATAGCGATGGAGAAGTGAAGGCTGTCGGAACGATTGAAGAGCCGCACCAGATCGAAGGTGGTGCCTGCTCTGCTACTGCTACTTGGCCGAATAGGGAAAAAAATGAATTTATCAAAAAAAGTGCGCTTCTGCCTCTGCCATTCAGTTATACCGTCACCGCCGAAATAAGCTGACGGCGCAACGCGATAAAAAGTACCCTCGCAGTTCCTTTCGCGTACTCTCTCTCTCTCTCTCTCTCTCTCTCTCATTCAAGTGTATTCTTGTGTGTACATATGGTCTTGTGTAAATTTGTCGATGTAGATTGCCTTTTTACATCCTTTCAATATCAAAGTAGGTATTTAGCTGTGCCTCAGCCTTTTTTTTCAACATTTACCCAAAAGTCAATCCAATGCGGGCGTGTCGTTGGCTACAATTTCGAGAATTATTGATTGCACGCACACATGAGCCAAGATTTTATTGGTAATTAGCAGTTTTTGTACTTCTTCTTATAATGTGCTTCTTCAATTATGCGCTATCTAGGAAAGATCCTTATTTTATTCATTTTGGCTGAATCACTGTTCCAGACTAAATTTTCGAAGTACCCGATTACAGTTTGCGAAAGACAATAAACCCTTTAAACACCGAAAAGCTTCACGTGATGAATGTGCCCGTAGGTAATTGGCCTGTGTGGTTCGCAACGCATAAATATAAGTCAAGTCGCACGCATCCATGCACGCATGCACATGCACTCGAGTCTTGTTGCAAGAAAGGATATGTGTGGCACTTTCCTTATCACCTTTTTGTGTGTACGCGCGCCCACGTGCATGCGCGTAAATTATCCAGCTCTCTCTTACGCTCTCAAAAAGAAAAGGTATATATATATACATGGCACACGTACATCCTACGGGGAATCAAGTGGCTCTTACGACGACGCCTACGTATACTGTACTTTTGAGATATATAAAACGGACATCAGGTAAGTGTCGTTAAACTGCGTTTCCGACTGGGCGCGTGGCACTGCCTCGTAAGTTTCACACTTTATGGATAGAAACACAAAGATGCTTGTACAAAATTAAAGGACTGGCACCGTAAAACCGGTCATTTATTCGCAAAGATCCTAAACTTTTTTTGTTGAATTTTTTCCTTTTTCTCAAGGTAAGTTTCACGTCTGCTCGAGCTAAAAATAATGTTACTTTTGCTTCAAAATGTCGGAGCCTATTTGAAAATTATACTTGAAAAAATTCAGAACATTCAAGGTAAATAAATAGAAAAATGGGTGAGTACAGAAACTGACGATGCATTCTATGTGAGAGTGAACCTTTTCGTTGTGACTTTTATTTTCTCTCTCTTTCTCTCTTTCTCTCTTTCTCTCTATTCCTCTTGCGAACATGGAAGTTGCGTTAAATAATTGGTAGGTTATGAATAAAGCTAAAGTAACTGTTTGATTTATTGCGTTCATTCGGTGGCATTTGATTTCACTTTTTATACACGCTGTTTGTTTTTCCATTCAATTTTTTACTCGTTTTTATATAATTGAAATAGAATTTCTTTCTCACACGTTATTGAATTATTACGTGCGATTGTTATTTTTTGCTTTTTCGAGAAAATTACAATACTATCTTTATTACATTTACTTTCGAAAAAGTGCATGTAGTTATATATTTTCTGAAATTGTTTGAATGAATGCATACTTAAAAAATCCTTATAATTTGTAGCTTATTGAAGGGTCAATCATAAGAGGAACTCGTAAGAAAGTCACATTGCAACTGCTTAAGATATCCGTTTTGTCGGAAAGACTCATCAAAGTTACTGCACGATGAATACGCCGCGACTCTTGGTTGAAAAGAATATTGGCGAATGAAAAGCCATAGGCCAGGACAAAGGGGTGGCTTATCTCAGCAGTAGTAGAACCAACAGCAGCGGAGACAAGTTCCGTAATCGTTTTCTCCGCGCCTCATCAAAATGTATTCGACGTGGCTGGAAAGACGCCGCGTGAATGCTTTCTGCTGTTGTTGTTCTCCAGGGGGAAGCATCTTTCGAGTCGCCAATCACCGTATGGAGGAACGAAAGCAGTTACGTCACAAAGATGTTACGCGCGCTGCAAATGCTGTTGGAAATGCAACAAAGACGTAATTAACAAGTTTTACTTTGCTTGCTTGCAATTCCGACGCTTTGATTGAAGAGTGACTTGAGGACGAAAAATATCTTGTTAACGTTGTTAATGTGAATGTCGTGGAAAGCGAATAAAAGCTTATAATGTCTAATTAACTGTAAAGAAATAAAATATACGTTCAATTGCTCAAAGAATGAATTTTTCACTATATTTAGACACAAGATAACAATGTTATTTGAATGTAATAAATACGGAAAGGATATTTAACGGAATATTATTGAATACGTTAATAACATAAAACTTATTTAAAGTTTTGTTGATAAAAACAAAACAACAATGGTCAGAGATTCAGATTCGTACTTCGTTCTAGCAAAGAATTATAAATTAAAATTTTCGCTGGTTGCACTCATTGCCGAGTCTTCACTTTTCACTCGGGGAATTTTGAAAATTAAAGTATTCTCTCTTCGCCGAATTAACATTCATAAATTACACGTTCCAAAAGTGCCCCAATAAGAATTTTATTTCTTGCGTTCGCCTTGTTAGAACCGCGAAATCTCTTCAAAGAGTCCAACGCTGAAATGTTTACCCAAGCAAAAACTGTTGGCTAAAAAGGGAATAATGAATAGTGAGTTCTGTTAAAGCTCGTAAGATTAGTTCTCTTCTAAGAAATGTTTAGCCTAATTGTATTTTACATGGAATTTGTTGTTTATTTTTGACATTAGACTTTAGGAAAAATATAGTTTTTTCAGCTAAAAATAAAGGAAAATTATCTTTCAAACAATGATAGTACACTACGCAATAAAATAGTATTCCATATTTACGATAAAGATAAAAGGTAGATTTCCTACTGCTGACAACTTCTGACTGCTACTTTGCCCGCGTAGCACATTTACAATATCTTCAAAATTGTAACTTAACTAGGTTTGATTAACGAACTTTCATCCGAAGCTCGTACTCTCTCTCTCTCTCTCTCTCTCTCTCTCTCTCTCTCTTGAAGAGATGAACAAGTAAACAACCTAAAGTTTTTACAGAGTGTTAGAGTGATATTTGCAACTTGTAACGAAGTAGTTCTGACACTATACGCCAGAGGGAGAAATTGACTGTTACTCAACGGTTACAATACCTTTATCATCATATTTAGCTGAGGAAACGAGTTCCTTTTTTTTAGCTATTTACTGATCAACTTAGATCGGCCTTTATTAATTTTGTATCTAGCTACTTTTGGCTCGAACTATACTTAGGCTTTTCGGTGTAGACCCTCGAGCCCCAAAGTACGCACTCGATTCTTTCCTTTCTTTCTTATTTTTAAAAATCTTTTATTTTTTTAAAATCAATCTATTTGCTCCTCGTTCGCAAGAATAACTAACGTATCAATGAATTTTCTGAAAATACATGACGTTGATGTAGACGTAATGAAGTACGTTGTTTAGATAACAGCACTATTTTATAATGCTAAAATAGATAATCATGAGAAGTAAAAAATGAGTGTTTTCCCAAATCGCCTAAGATTGGCTTTTCACAGACGTTGCACCGTGACGACCGAGAGAAACCGATCTAACGGTTTTCCGTCAGTTAGGCGAGGAAGCCGGAAGTTTATAGAGACAGGTAAGGACACATGAAAAAGTAAAAAAACAGATGAAACATGTGTCGAGAAAATAAATATCATATATTTGAAACCATGCTAAACATTTAGACGAGTTGTTTACCTTTGATTTCTACTCCATTTCTGTGAAATATTACACGGAGAATACCACATTTAATTTAGGTAATCAACATAAACGCTCTTTTACTTTTCTTTGCTTGTAAAATTATAAATTTGAAAATTGCAACATTTAAATTCAATATTCACGTATAGGTACGTTTTATTTCTGATACAATACTGTCTGTGTCATCGCATAGTGACATATTTTCGAAAAGTTGAAAGTAACACTCTGAACATTTTTTTTATTAAGGATGAATATGGTACCCTGATATATATGTATACACACACACACATACGTACGTATATATACACATCCTGACTAACGTAAATGTGAATATTCGAAAAGGTAGAAAACCTACTATCATTTTTATTGTAGTTGAACAAATACAATAACGTAAAATATATAATGTAGATATTAGGAAAAGAAAAGAAACAAACTTAAAATCGGTGGAAGAACCGAATGAATTATGTGCCTCATGTCACGCTGCGACACTCGGTGATTTTTCTCTCTCCGGAAGCAACTTTGCTTTTTGTTGCTTTTTTTTGGCCTCGCGCTGATTTACGAATTTTTCAGCGTTTCCCTGCTGATTCTTATTTATAAATGTTCTTAATGAGTTTTGATTTATAACCATGACGAGATTCGTATTTGATTAAGTTGTTGCTTTGAATAATATATGTACATATATATGCGTGTGCGTATAAAGAATATGTATAAAACCGTAAAATTCAAACTGCAATCACTGACATGAAAAGGCAGCAATTTTAATTCACAGTATATGTTTCAACTCAAAGCAAAAATTAAAAATTAAACAAACTAATTTTTGAATGAGATACACTTGATTATTTCATTGTTAACATTTGGTTCATATGTTCCTTTGACTTTTGAAAGTTAAGTTTCTTCTGCTCAAAAGAGCAAGCGTGAAACTAGAATGTAAATGTGAACTCATATACACTTGGAAAGTTTTTTGACTGCAACTAGAAGCAAGAGAGGAGTGAACTTGGTAACAGTTATGCACATAATAAATCGAAAAGTTTTATAATCGCAAAGTTACATTCAAAGGACGTACAACCACGCCTCTGTTTAAAATGCACAACAAACCTTAACTGTTTCATTACAAAACTCTTTAAGCCGCAACAAACAAGAAACTTGGCGCATAAATCGATCCACCATTACGCGCATCTATTAAGATATCTTATTAATACGTAATGTCTTTAAAGTGTCAACTTAGAGTAAACTTATAATTACTTCTAAAACAATGCTTGTAGTTCTCATATAAAAGCTACTCGTAATAGCACTAGCATAACTCGTGACTAGATTTTATTGATCCTGAATACTCGAAAAGTGCAAAAAAGCCACGGAGAGTACTCTGTTATCATAAGTCTTCAAGATTGTAACTTAACCAGGTTTGATTAACGAACTTTCATCCGAAGCTCGTACTCTCTCTCTCTCTCTCTCTCTCTCTCTCTCTCTCTCTCTCTCTCTCTCTCTCTCTCGCTCTCTCTCTCTTGAAGAGATGAACAAGTAAGCGGGTCCTGGAAAAAAAGAAAATACAAGAGTAAAATACGTAAAAACCTGTCCATTTCAACCGTGTATTTTCGCATTAGAGGATCAGCGTGGCACCGGGAAAAAAGTTGAGCTAGAATGGCGGATGGAGAGCGAGGAACCTTTATTAATGCACTTTTTAATAAAACCTGATACACGCGCGAGTCGATCAGTCATTGAGCGTCCGCGCGCATAAACTACGATCAGTCACAGCGGCTGCCAAGAAAACTTTTTCGCCATGGTGTATCGCCCAAAGGCTATTGGCTCGTTAGCCAGCACGAACGGCGATTTTATACTGCCAGACGAGCGGAAAGCGCTGATAGTTTTTTTTGTTTTATAAATCCATTTTGTTCGCTTGTAGCTTTGTTTGTCAGTTTCGCTCGATCGAATAAAGTTTTTACAGAGTGTTAGAGTGATATTTGCAACTTGTAACGAAGTAGTTCTGACACTGTACGCCAGAGGGAAAAATTGACTGTCACTCAACGGTTACAATGCCTTTATCATCGTATTTAGCTGAGGAAACGAGTTCCTTTTTTTTAGCTATTTACTGATCAACTTAGATCGGCCTTTATTAATTTTGTATCTAGCTACTTTTGGCTCGAACTATACTTAGGCTTTTCGGTGTAGACCCTCGAGCCCCAACAGCGTATCCACGATCTTGTATCGACATTAGA
Source organism: Chouioia cunea (assembly GCA_030064505.1). NCBI lineage: Eukaryota > Metazoa > Arthropoda > Insecta > Hymenoptera > Eulophidae > Chouioia > Chouioia cunea. The sequence continues at coordinate 10,276,982 of JAOPFQ010000004.1, read as the reverse complement.
GTCGAATTACTTATCGATTGTACAGACTTTCTTACCGATAGATTAAAATCTCACTCGTTTCAACTGACATCTCTACCTATGTACACTGGATTGAGTAGTAATAGACGAAAGAATAATAGCCTACGTATAACTAGAAATCCGAGTCCAGTAACTGTTTACTTTTAGCATCAAGTCGAGCTGTACTACTACCAAATAGTAAATGTAGATTATTCCTGTACGTTTATCGTGATCTTCTAAATAAACATGTCTCTTCTCTATTTTAGTAATTATTATTCTTACTATCCAAGTCAGTTTGACAGAATTGATCGCGCACTTCGAACGCCGATCTATCTCAAGATAAAACTCGCGCAAGAGGCACAGTACTTGTTAAAACGAACCTTTGAAAATAAAATGAATCATTTGATTTTTTTTGTTACAGAAATGCTAAAAGCTCTCACCAATAATATATTCTTCTACATGCAAATCCAAATTGTATTTTTGTCATTTGTTTCGAAAAGCCTTTTTAACGAAATGAGAAATTCACGGCACGAATCGAAAGTTTGTAAGTATGTAAAGATTTTAGTACGCACCTTATATAGGAAGTGTACTATTCCCATGAATAATTCCACATAGATTAGATATTTGGTAAAATGGTCGTTTGATTATAGTAGTTAAGTTTGACTCTTATTTAATATTTGTTCGTTCACGACTCGTTCTTTAAAGAACACGTAAGAAATACGAAACAACGACGTACACAAATTTTCATTAAACATTTCTCAATTTTTTCCATTCGCAATAACTTTGAAACTTACAAATTGTATTAACTAGTTTTGTATTAAATTCGTTGTCATATATATTTACACACACACAGAGCTGTGCATTTAATCTGACTGACGACTTTTTCTCGTCTTCCTTATCCCGTTTATTTCTCGATTACCCGAACGAGGCCGCAGAAATGCAGTTTTCCTGTTCTCCAAGCTCGAGATAGCCTATGCGGAATATTCAATGAGAGTAACTCGTGACACACGCAATCCCGCAGAGAAAGCTTACGATTTTCAATAGATTCTTTATACCGCCAAATTGGCTACATCACAAGCTCTATGTTAAATGTGTAACATGCTAACTATGTATATTATGCTCGATTGGTTGAGATTAAACGCTGAAAATTACTCTTTGGCATTTATTACTTGAATGTATATACAAAAACAAACATCGTAACTAAATATATGCGTTTACCTTACTCAACTGGGTATATTTCGAATATAAATTGATTTTACTGCCCTCTACTCGTAACTCGATGTTTTATGATAAACACAGGCAAACATAATCACATTACGTTTATGTGAAGGGTCGTCATTTTTTTCATTTTATACGTAAAACGCAGAAAATCAATGTGACTTTTACCCGAGTGAACGGCATCCGCGTTTAAATGATAATTTATCGAAACAGTGCCCGCCACGAAATAATCACCTATTTATATTCACGCACTCATACATTGAATGATACAAAACAAACGCGTCAGGAATATATTTAGTGAATATAATTAAACGTACATACAGGTATACGTTAGCCAAATTATTGAGCCGTATATTAATCGTTCTTTGCAATGTTAATAATCAAATAATAACACGCATGTTGAATCATTACTCATAATGAAAAAAAAATTATAACAGACCGTTTACAATTTATTATCGTACTGTAATAACGTTTCATTACCACCTTTTAATGTCACTGTATACCTATTATATACATATTGTAACATGTTGATCTCGATTGATACGTTTACTCACGATAAAATGGAATCGGAAGTGATAAATTTGCTATTTTATAAAGTGACTGAATTAGCTACTCATTGTTCCTTTGTTTTGTTTGTCAGGCAGAAAAGAAAGACAACTGTTGAGATTTGAGTCGAGTGATGTATAGAAAGGAATAATTGGCGTTATCGCAATTAATCAATTCTACGGAGAGTGGAAACTGTACTTATAATAAAGTTGGAATGAAACATATTAGAGAGTGAGTGAGAGAGTCGCATGGAAAAGGGAATGGACGGTCGGCGGTATTAACTGCACGAGTGCATCCAAGAGAGAGAGAGAGAGAGAGAGAGAGAGAGAGAGAGAGAGAGAGTAGTGTGGTCGGATGGGATGTATGGCGGTAGGACGCGAATAGAGTCTGATGGATAGTTTCGATGTGCGGGCAGCTTGCGCTTGTCCCTGTGCCGAATACGTCGCCGCCACCAACGATATGATGGACAGATATATACGAATGAATCAATGTCCAACGTCGGACTGGCATGTCATTCCACGATTAATAGTTTACGCTATTTTCAATACTATAGGAATATGTACGCTTCAAACACTAATATTCATCGTTGGATGATTACGTCGTCGTTTGATCTAGTTAAGTAGTAGCACATTAATTGGTTCGGTTAGATATAATAAATTTGACGTGCACGCAATATAATTAAATCTATGATGCAATTTTCGAATATTTTATGTAACGATGTAACGGAAATGCAAGAAAAAGTCGTTGCTTAAATGACATGTAATAGTAGTTACCATCACGAAGAAATAGATTATTTCGCACTACACTCTTTCATGTAACAATTAAAACGTCAATCGTTAGATAAAAGACATACACGCATTTTTACAAACATAACTCGTGTTAGTGAACATTGCGCGCGTTTTCATTTATACACTAATAATTTGGTTTTGTGTATTGATCGGCAATCTGCGAGACACAGTTACAAACAAAGAAACACACATAGAAGGATATCATTTGTATGACAGAGTGGAGTAGTACACTCTTCCAGCAATACACAAACTTGACATGGTGTAGGGGCGTTTATTACATATGCAGAGTTGTGCGTAATAAATTGGCGCAGCCACGATATACAATCATCGCTGATGCTTACCTCACGTATGAAACGTGCTTTTCTTGCTCGAGAAGAAAAAAAATAAGAAAGTATTACGCGTCCGTATAGCTCGAGGCTTTTATACTTAGCCGGCGCAGTTATTGCAACCGCGAGTAAGTTTGGATTAGAGCTTTCTTTATTAAAGCCCAGGATTTATGGATTAATATTGCCGTTGAAACTATATGCTATCTGTGGGCATTTTCGAATGATACAATGTTGCTGAATTGACGGTTTTTGTGCTAGTAAACTTTTATTATAACAAAAATAACGAACAAATTATTTTCTTACAGTCAGTACAAATATACGCTGTGGAATACCCGGGAATCATAACTTGATAAAAACGTTAGTTATAATCGTGTTTTTCGGCTGTTTAATTGTAAAGCAAGATAAAAGCTCTAATTAATGAATTGCAGAACACTTGAGGAACATCGAGTCGAGCAACTCGGCCATTATTTAAAACGCTTAACTAGTACATATACGCACTCATCTGCCGCGCGCCGCATCATCTCCTTATCTTAATTGACGATCTCTGCTCACGCACGCCCAGTAGCTCTCGATTCTCGTGCACGCTTCCGTTAAAACTCTCTATCTCTCTCTCTCTCTCTCTCTCTCTCCTTTTCTCTCATCTCGAACTAAAAGTATCATAAAACACGCCTCTGCTTGTAATTGATGGAACAAACATTTTTACGTGTGCTGTACACTGGATTGAGTATACAGAGGATAGTGCTTGTAAAAAATACTATCTTTCGAGATGAATTCTCAATGGTGTTTCGAAATTTCATTGCCTCTTTACGGAGGCAATAAAGTTTTATAATGGCATTTACACGGTACCTTTGTGGTACTGAGAAGAGGAAATGTAACATGAATGAAAAGATCAATGTGTCCTAGAAAAAAACTAGATCGAAGATGAAATTATAAGTTGTGAAGTTTTCCGTGACGTTAGTACTTCCGCTCAATAGTGTTACTTTCTGCAAGCAAAAACGCGATGAATCAACCGTGATCGAACAAAAAATAAATATGTTTAAAAACTCGGTTATTTATTTACTTTGTTCTCAATTATTTCCTAATTATTAATTGTGACCCACTGCACTATGTACGTAATAACTAAATTTTCTTTTAGTAAAAGAGCTACGTTATCTCAACTGAAAAAATTAGCATTAATGTTTACCTTGAAATAAGGCAATGCAGCATGCAGAATTTTCACTTACATTACGAAGTACGTTTCAGCGAGTAAATGGCATAGAAATACTTAAACGGCGCTGCTTCAAAATGCGCAAACATAAAAATTCAAAATTTATCTCGGCAATGAAGCACAGTAGTGCAAATAACTTTACAACCCTGAAAATCCTTATAGCCACAGACGCGTATATAAAGCCCCCTCGGCTTTTTCCTTTCCTTCTTCGAAATGCATTATAAACCGGCCGAAAGTGTGGTGGTAGCTTGACAGGCGGCTGCAAAGTGGAAAATAACGTGAGGCGCGAGTTACGACTTACTACAGCTATAGGTCGACACACACACAGCTTCGTACGGTAGCCGAGATATCCGCGAGACTTGCTGATGTATATTAGCCATTCGCAAGCAAAAACTGCAAATTGCGCCTAAGCCAAAAACACAAATTCATGTGTGACTAATCCTCTCGCAGGTGGAATTACTTTTTAGTCATATTTTTTTAACGGATTTACAACGAGGTTCCGGGATTACGCGAGACTGCGTGCACGCCCGCGTTTGTAATTACGGCTCAAGTACGCGTAAGCGCTAATGTGTTATACCTTCGTGAAATGCATGGGAATTTCCACGACCAACAGCTAATTTATTTTTTTGTGATTCGTATTTTACGTGTTGCTTTCATAGATTAGACTGCGAATAAAGTGTAGAATACGCACTTTGTAAATTTGCTATTCGTTCGTGTGAAGAAAGTATTTGTTCGTATTTCGAGTTTAGGTACTGTTTGAAAGAGAAATACAACGAATTCCGAGTACTTGGAAGAAAACAATAATAAAAATCTACGCGTAAAATGTTTAACTTTAAAAAATCAAGATAATTGAAATTTCTTTATCTTTAGTTTTTTTTAAATATTTTTTTCGCGACATTATGAAATTCATAGAGCAAAAGGTTGAAATATATCATAATTTCTGATCGATTATACGACCTATACTCTATCATAGTTTCAAACTCACTAGCGTCTAGCAGAATGAAGGATAAAGTCAATAAATAAAACAACGTCAAATTTTTGCGGACGTTACACAACAAACAAACACAAACGATCGATCGCCAGTGTGCGTCTCACCCGATATATAGGACAAAATCCCTGTGATGAACCGCGATGAGTGATATTTCCGCGAGCAAGCTCGCCAGTTTTTCGATTGCTCGGCTCTTCGCTCTCGAACAAAAGAAATCTCGCTTTAACAGCGAGGTGAGCTGCAAACGTGTACGGTCAGTAGCGGATTATTTGACTCTCCCACTAGTGTATGTGTGTGAGAGAGAAAGAGAGCAGTCAATACAGATGACGTTGTTTGGCGGAGCTTTGCTGTACACGAGCGACAAATAAAATGACACTGTTGATGGACTTTACACGAGGGCTTTGCGTTTCTCTCTCTCTCTCTCTCTCTCTCTCTCTCTCTCTATGTACATGAGAGAGCACAGTTTCCAATTGATGAAGAGAATTTAATTTGAGATTCGACAATTGTTGGTTAAATAAATCCATGCTAGCGCGGTTTTTGCTGAAAAGAAGAATGAAAAAAAAACAAAGTACGTGGTAATTATTGATGAAGCCAAAGTTCACTGTTTGACTGCTGTTAATCGGCTAGCTCGATGAATAATCTGTTTATAGCCGAGTTTTCTGTAACTTTATTTAGTCACATGCATTGGGTTGTTTTCGTACGATTTCTCATACTGACACAGCGGAGATGAGAATATTCGTTGATACAGATATGTACAGAGGCACTGACAAAATGTATATGTTTTAAAAAATGTATCGATAAATCATTAGAGAATTCAGGCGAAATTGATACGAGTTCGATTCAAAACGAAAAAATAAAACGACATTTATGTAACGACAATATTATTGATGGGCCATATTTTTTTTAAATTATAAATATATAACTTTAAAATTACGCATTGACGTGATTAGGTTTCATATTTAATTAAATAATATTTAATGTTAAAAAAAATATTACTAAAATTATATTGTTATCTCTATGGATCCTGTTTATTTACTCCGTACAAAGTATACATGCCCTACAACTCTGTTGTTTACGAGACTTATTTTCAAATTATTACTTGTGTGGTTATATTACCTTTTCCATTCTCTTATAAATTCCTTCATAAGTAATCAATTAGAACTTGATGCTAGCAACTTTTATTTTATTTTTCACGTTCTAGCCTCCGAATCGCACCTCTGCCACTTGTTTCTGGCTCTCATGCGGAAAAATACTGTCCCTAACAAATGACTTTTTTGACGAAACGAGAGATATATGGCACAAGCTGAAGGCGAGTGCAGTAACGAGTTTCATCAAAAAAGCTTTTGCGTATTCGTTAGGACATGTACTATTTCGTACTCACACTTTCGAATTGAATTGTTGCAGATTCACGATCAATGAAAACAAAAAATGTTATCAAGTTACAAAACATTGTGTTCGAATTTTAATAAGTAATTTAAACAGATTATTTGTTAATGTTGATTACAAATTAGATTTCAAAATACACAATATTTATTCAAGAGAGACCAGATGAAGTCATCGAATCAAATTGAAAAAATAATCCGACAATTGTAATAGAAGAAATAAACTAAATTTAAATTTTGTTGTAACTGACCACTTAGGGTGAAGTTATTTCTAAAAATAATAACAGCTTATTCTGATCATATAACGAACGTAATCCTCAATTACAAAATCAGCCTGTACTAACTCCCTGTAGTAAAAAAATTGATCGTTTGGCTGAGCCTGATCACGAAGTCTACTACAGCCAGAACAGTTTTTATTAGGATAACGTGAAGACAAAATTTTTAATACAGCTTTTTTTATAAATAAACTGTCGAATTGAAATTATAATGTACGTTAGATATGAAGAGTAACGATAAGAAAATTAACAAGAGTTCTATTAAGTGCTATAACGAACACTTAGCAAAGCTCAAGTTCAATTACTACGGGCATTCAAAAAAAGAACTAAAGCAACAACGTGTTCACTCTTAAGTTCAATCACCAGTAGCGAGACTTTGCACAGTGCGGCTATACATATACAATGAAAGCCAAGCTTTCTAGGAAAACTTGATGCACTCTGGAAACAAAAGTCAGTCGCACGTTGCCCAACGGGAAAAAAGAAAAAACGCGAGCTCTTTTCTCAATACAAACTTATTTACAGAAAGAGAAAGAGAAAGAGAGAGAGAGAGAGAGAGAGAGAGAGAGAGAGCGTGCGCAGACGCGGTTTGCTGAGCAATTAAAGCCGCGAACGCTATCCGAAACATTCGTTCATTGTTCAGCAGCATGCGTCGCCACTCAAGAATACATCAACTCGCGTAAACTCAACCAAACCAAGCAAATCGTTTTCACGTTTGGAGTGTATATGGCTTTTGTTCAATGTCCATGAATCCATTTGAAAGTATGATTTTTTAGAGCTTCCACTGTTTTCATCGAGTGTCTCTTCACGCACAAGACATTTCTTGCTAACTATAAGCTGGTTAGTCAACGTTCTGTCGGATCGTTGCGATTTATTGAATCACTGGTTATTATAAAATCCTAGGGAGACAATATCAAAGCTTCCCAATTGATAAGACTCCTTTTCTGCTTTGTTCGTGCAGGTTTACTTACCTTAGTACCAAGACGTAGACTTACCGGAAAGTATTGAATAATAAAACACTTTTCTTTAATTAATTCTACAAGTAGTATAATCCAGGAATATAAAAAATGCCATCAGTAATTCTCAGAACGACTTTGTGCTCACTATGAACAAGCCCAATGAACTTCATGTGTATCAACCGTCGAATTATTAAATATTAACTGAACCCAGGCTGTGAAAATCGATCACAGACAAATCCTCAGTAATTGGATCCTGGCTATACTTTCTGCAGCGGCTAGGAAGATGTTCGTTTGGGTAATGTAAAGAATATCAGCGCTAGGGGAATACGATCTGCGCTCATAATATCCAAGCAATTCTGCACGCATTGGCCGATCGGTAGGTAGGTAGGTAGGTAGGTAGAGAGAGAGAGAGAGAGAGAGAGAGAGAGAGAGAGAGAGAGAGAGAGACAGAGAGAAAGATATTGGGCTTTATATATACCCCTGCGATAACCACGTTACGTGATCCTCTTCCACGGCGGATTTCCGAATGGGTTCCGCTCACCGAGGAAGCCCCTCGAGAGGGCTTAATCCAGATACCTCTCCACGACTTTACAATGCCTGCAATAAGAAAATTCAAAACTCTCGACTATTGTATTGGAAAATTGGGATTACAGATCGGTCGAGTAGGGAATAACCTTTGCTTGCTTTGCTATAAAAAGAATCGTCCTTTTAACAAATATTCGATACCTGTACGTCGATCAGAAATTTTTTGGATAATCAATGGGAAATAAAAGCTTCATGTATAGATCAACATAAGTAACGGATTTTCAAAAATTTAATTCAGAAAAACGTATACGTTATTTTGTTCAAAAGTTCTACGTAAACTTGTTTAACAACTACTCTAACATTTGATGTAAAAGAAGTTGTATTATAATTAAAAAATACAAAAATATTAATTTATCAATATTCATTGTAAAACGAATATATGTAAAAATATTCGACGTAAAAATGGATCTTTCGTCTAGAAAATTCGGTAGCGAGAAAGGTTAAAAAAATTTGATTGAAAGTTGAAGGTGAGGAAAAAAGGAGGAGAATGCGTGAAGAAGGAAGGAGTGTGTGCTATCGACAAGGAATAGAAAAAGCGATGGAATAAGAGCAAGAAGATAGAGGTTCAGAGAGCCAAGAGGCTTTGGATCTCGTCGTCGTCGTCGTAGTCGTCGTGTGGGGGCTTGGTATGGCTTGTGTATATAGAAAATCCCATTAAAGGAGCGAGCCTCGCGCTGACGCTATCGGCACCACCGGCCTGGAGATAAGCCTCGCGCCCTCGATAGCTAGATACGTTGCCAATTCGATCTCGCTTAATTTAAGAGACTACTCTAGTCTCTCGTCTTTTCACAGATCTTGCGAATATACCTATATATCTATATACCGCTCTATGATTCTATATACCACGTGAGATTGGAGATTCGATGAAAAAGCCTCTTTGGCTTTTTTTTTCACTAGTTGATAGTGAAAAGAGTTTGGATGCGTGATGTCCTTTCGTTCATCGCATTTTAACAACGTTCTTGATGTGATTCGATTCATGTTTGAATGACAGCTCATTTTATCGATTTTTAAAAATTTCGACGAACGTATCTTTTCACTTCTCGGGATATCCGCATTTGAAAAATAGATTAAACTAGGTCGATACAGTTTTTCCATTAATCGAGATTATAAAATCAGATTTTATTGATAAAGTTTGATTTATACAAGAAGATAGCATGCTTCTTCTTTTACAGTACATCCACCATCGATTATCGTGAGTCTATAAACTGCAAATGCAAAAATAAAATCATCGTATTTCAATTACAAATATATCCAGCCAGAATGATTATTAAATAAAGAAAAGTATCGAGGAAAATCATTTGATGAAAACGTCATTTTCATGCCGACTATATGAATAGCATCGAACGGCAGCGATTCGAATAACCGGCATTGTAGCACAAATCAATGCTTGCGAGTGAACGAAAGCAAGCGCAGCGAGCAGCTTGAATTATCGGCTCGTGCGGGAATCAAATGTTTACGCGGCCATTCGTCCTTTAATAAACGCGAGCGTGCCAAGTGAATTGCTTGCTAGTGAATTATACCACCGCACTGGCTCTCTCCCTCCTCTCTCTGTCTCTCTCTCTCTCTCTCTCTCTCTCTCTCTCTCACGCTCTCTATTGCGCATACATGCAATGATTGCCAATCAGAAATACCGAAACGGCTTATCGTATCGGTTTCTCTAATCGATTGTATACAACTTGTACGTGTAACTATGATATTGTCTCTTTTGTTCATGTATACGTGTAGTATAATACGCAAGTAATATAATCTTGAATTGTTCCTCCTACGTACAAATCATTACAGAAAGCGTACACTAAATGGACTTGCAAGAATAATTCATTCTTTCGCTTGGAAAATAATTGTCGGTGCTCGGAGATCGAGTGTAATGAATTAAACGGTGATTCGAGAAACTACCTCATTGCAATTGCATAGTAAGTTACTATATACGCGTGAAGCATACCCAAGCCATCAAAGTAATTCCATGTTATAATTATCGCAGCGTATACTCCACTATATTATACATATATATATATGAATAGATACATTTGTTCTTAACAAATGTAACACTTATCTTTTTTTATAAATTGTGTTATGATTTACTTAGAATAAAGTATACAAGAGAAAGAGAACAAGAGTATGAGAATAATTTACGCAATGCTTCCCTCTTTATAGACGACCGATCTTCCTTTCTTATGTTATTGGTTGCTTAGCATTATAACGAACTCAACTCACTTTTTATAAGAAACTTTTTCGTATCGTTGCCTACGTGAATTGAAGTTTTGTTCTAATTGTGATCGCTAATATTCTTTCGCTTACCGTATCCCAAATAAATCGCAACATACCACTTATTTGTTACGTGCTCGTTCTATTATAATTACTCGTGTAATTCGAAGGAGAACAAATGTATCCGCGTATGATCTTTCGTGATCACCGCTGTACAGCCTACTCGGCAACATTTTTACGGAGGCGAGTACGCTTTTAACAATTGAACCAAAAACAACTTCACAAAGCAACGCGACATTTTTTTCTTTCTTTTATTTCAGATTATTAAATACAATTGTATCCGTAACAACATTGTGGCAAGTGAATTAAACGTAGAATGTGCATTTATACACCTTAGCCACGCTTGTTTTTGAAGTATGTTGTCACTTTACACTTTGAATAATTTATGGTTATAGATCAAACATACAGCATTCTTCATTGCGTATTTCGCGAGTGTTGCAATGTTTCGGTTATGTCAAATAATATCCCATGCAACCAAAATTTCAACCTGTAATTGTTTCGTCGCGTGGATTATTCACGACTTCGTAATTAAATAATTATTCCATGTATATTTTCATTATTATGGCGCTATATGCAGAACTGCGCGGATATACACACACTGTATTTTAATATTCGAAAATTGTCTGGAAACAGCCTCGTGTGTATAATTTATGCATTGAATCTGTAACGATACCGTTCATACTCTTGCCGCTAAAGGGAGAGCTTAGCTTAGACTTTAAAAGAAGAATAACCGAGTTACATTATCTGTAACTGTCGTACTCAATTGAGGAATTGAGTTCGTCTTTTTACCAGTCCACTTAGGTAAGCCTTTATTAATTTCGTATCTAGCCACCGACGGCTTCGCTTAGTCTTTTGAGCGGAGACCCTCTTAACCCAACAGCATGTTCACAATCTCAATTTGACATCAGAGTCAACTTACTTATCAACATATTAAAATCTCGCTGATTTCAAAAAAGTAAACTCGATATTGCTAATCGTTCCGTTTTCGAAAAATAAAAGAAAACCGTTAGTTGCTGCTATTATTCTAGTTCCTTTATTATTCGAAAAATACTATAGCTACGGTGTTTTCCTGCAATCTGATTAATTGTTAAGAGTTAGAATCTCATTAAAAATATATATGGTTAAAATTACAAAAGAAAAAAGTTTGGAAATTGAAGCCAAAATTAAAACAAAAATTAAAACTACATATTTCACAAGACCATCTTGACATCTACTAATAGCTACGTGCAAAAAATCCTATATATATATATATATATATATATATATATAGGATATTATTTATGATATGTATACATACGAGAATGCATCAATAAATCGCCGTGCTTGGACATAGGTGACGTTGCTATTCTTAGCAAAATCACTAAGATCGTGGACTGACATCTCTCAAACGACGCCATACAACATTTCAAAGTAATTCATAAGTTAATTTTGATTTGACATTCATTTTTATTTAATTTTTTGGTATTTTTCGATACAATGAGAAAAGAGCAATATCGAAAAGATCCATGATTTGCTTTTTAGTTTTGGTCGGTAAAACGTGTAAATAAATAAAAGCAAAGTTGCATGCACTTTATGGGAACCCTTCACTATCTATGACAACCATGATATATGGGTCAACGAATTTAAACGTGGATGTATATCTATTTTCGATGAAGAGAGATCAGGTCAACCGACAAACCTGGTTACTCAGGCAATCGTTAAAAAGGTACATTACATGATTCTTGCTGATCGGCAAACGAATATGCACGAAATAGCAGCGGCCATAGTGTTGTAGGGGAAAGCAATCAACACTTTACGTGATAAGTTAGGAATAAGAAAACTGTTGGCCCGCTGGATGCTGCGATTGCTTTCGGTGAATAATAATTAGATACGGCTGCCGAATTCAAGGCAGTGTTTGAATCTGTTTAACTGAAATCCACAGGAGTTTGCGTTGGGAAGTAACCCAAGATGAAAACTGGATCTATTACTATAAACCATGAACTAAACAAAAATAAAAATAATGGATTTTTTCCAGATAAATCTGCTCCAGAGAAGCCTAAAATAACCTTATCGGACTGAAAGATCATAGTTACGATTTTTAGAATTCAAAGGGAATAATCCTAATGGACTTTCTGGAGAAGGGTAGCACAATTACGGGGAAATAGTACAATAATAGTATTTTATTGGACCAATTCAATGAAAAATTGAAAGAGATACAGCCCTATTTGGTAAATAAAAAAGTGCTGCATCACGACAAACCACTAGCTCACTCATCCGGAAACGTCGTGGCTATATTGCATAAACTGCTACCGCATCCACCATACTCACCTGACTAGGCTCTCTGCGATTCATCTCTTTTCCTCGACATGAAAACATGGCTCGCGGGAAAAAAATTTAGCTCAAACGAGAATGTTATCGTCGATACAGAAACTTATTTTGAAGAGTTCGACAAATTATTTTTTTAAAGGGTTTAACAAATTTTCCAGTGCATTGGAAAAAGCGTATCCCTCTAAAAGAAGATTATATTGTAAAATAAAAATGACTTTCTTCCTCTCCATTTTCAGAGATAATCCAAAAATAACCTTGTTTTGAAACATTTTTTGTCCAGCATCGTCTCCTCTTTTATCTCCTCTTTCGACCCCCTCCCCCCTTCAACCTCCCCAATGTAAGATGCGTCAACAAAATGCATCTATTATCTGGAATTATATGAACGCCACCAGTATCGCTTCTTAAAATGGTGAATAGACAATTAATGAACATTGAAGAACAAGAACATAGCAATTCAAATAATAATATTATCAAAATAATGATAAAAATTATTCAGTAGAAACGAGAATTGAACTTAAAATTAATCCAATTTTTTAATTTGAATTTGAATTTTTTTAGTAGTTGGAGTTTATGCTGCGCCCACTATGTACGAACATTTTTACAAATCGATTTTCCATGAAAAATGTAAATGTTATCGAATTTAGAAATAATTTTTTTATATTAACAAACTATTAGCAATGAACATCAATGCAGAAAAAGACCTTAGCTCTAGTATTTTTCGATTAATAAAGATATAAAAATATGCTCAGCAATTGAGCGTTTTCTTTAATTTTTCAAAAATTGAAAAATTAGCAAAATTGAGTCTAGGTTTTTTTAAATTAGTATTAAATATCCTATCGATCCGTATACTATTCAAACTGCTGAAGGTACACTAACTACCAGGTTCATATAGCCTCCTGACTGACATATCTACATATGAGCACTGGGTTGAGTAGCCATAGCCGGAATAGAGGCTGGTTTCCCTTTTCATATCCAATACATTAAGGCAGATGGTGCAATTGTAAAAAGAAAATGGAAAAAGACTTATAGAATCCCCGTGCTATTTCTAACTAAAAATCTGAAACGAGTGACTGTTTGATTCAAGAGCCAAGTCCAGCGTCATTATTCCGAAATAGTAACTACGGATTATTTCTATTGTTGTAATTATTGCAATTTTCCAGATGAATATACTTTTTCTACATACTAATGTTTATGATTTTCACTATCAAAACCAATACGACAGATATTGAAGAACGATCTGTCTCAGAAGAAGACCGGCATGAGAGGCACAGTACTTGTTAAAACGAACCTTCGTTACAAACCAATGAATACGAGCCAAAATGTTAGTGAAACACGCGCCGATTAAACTATATGTAAATTATATTCAAGTTTATCGATAATCGTAACGAGATCGCGTGTATGTAAACGACAGAATAATCGTTGAAAATGTTTGACACTTTTTTTACCGTTATACAGTAAAAATTCACCGAAGAGCAATGAACAACAACGTACGGCAGGCATTTGTCTACAACTTAATTAGATCTAAAAGGGAGATAATCAACGGACCATAGAGAACGTGTACACGAGATTACGATGACGAGGTGATGAGTGTGCATGCCACGAGCTGCGCGCTAGATTACTATGGTTTTCATACATACTATACGTATCTTGTATGCTGCTAATCTATACGCAGATGAACCAGCGTAGTTGCAAACAGAAGCTGCGACATACGTTGCTACTCACCTTTCGATATTGAGGCTATTAATTAATCAAGGACTCCATGCTCATTCGACCGTAATAGTAGTTGGTAAGTCGAATGTACCTTACCTGTGAATCAAAGATTGATTAATTTTTATGTATTACAATTAATCACAGACATTGCAAGTAAATTTAAATATTGAATGGACAAAATGAGAAAGTTAATTTCAAGAAGTATCAAAATAAGTTCACGTAACACGAACAAGTCATGAAATATAACAAGAACGCAATAAAGAAAGGTAACATAGTAAAATAAAAAATAATCAAAGATCTAGAGTAGACCAAGACGATAATAGGTTAGATAGTAAGAATACACGTGACACGTTATACTTGATTAATTACCTATCTTCATGAAAGGACAACGAACTAGGGGTGCAGAGCTCGCGCATGTTAATTAAGGGTTTCGAGGGAAAACGAGGCGCTAACAATCTTGGTATTTAAATTAATTATACATCTGGCAATTTTGCTCTAATTTGCCATTTAAAGTCATAAGCAATATATGGATGCTAAATACCCCTGTCTTTATGCCATTGAGGTGGAAGAATAACAGACAAAACATCTAAGAGCTTTTAAATAATTGAATTAACGCTAAGCAGTTGAATCTCCGATTTCCAGGGGATTTGAACCCTTTGAACTCGCGCTTTTCCTCTTCCCATCCACAACTATATCTTCATTTCTCTTTTATGAAAGTGTTTAACGAGAGGTCTATACGTGTGTATGTGTACTTTCGAAGAAACTTATGTACCCGTGAACAGGTATTTGCTTATAGTACGTTCTAAAGTAAAGCCGCTTGGAATGCGAATACCTCTAAAAATAGGCGTACTACAATAAAACTCTCGTTATTTTTTTTTACGAAAATAGCTCAACACGTAGACAGACTGCTTCTTTTTAATAAAACAAATCTTGAGTAAGAAACTTTTAGAGACTGGTAGAAAGATATTTTGTGAACAACAAAATCAAAGTGGTAAAACAATTCTTTGCAAAAAATCAAATAACATTCGCAAACAAGAGAACAATAGGTACACGAAAAAGCAATCAAATAAAGCTCCAGCACACTTCTTGATATACCACTTGGCTTTCGCGTTTTTGGCTGAAACTCTACGGAGTAATAACGCTCGCGGAAGGATTTCTCAGTGCGAGATAGTTTTTGCGGGTCGTGCGCTGTAATCGCTTTTCTTGCTAGGCGCGAGATTTATAAGTGGCAAGCGGTGAGTTCTCGTTAACGACGTGTCAATTATTTCAATTAGAGGAGATAGACGCTTTATTAAACGACGTAGGATCGCTTCTTTGTCCTCGGGGCGGGTAAGGAGGGACAATTGAATTTCGAGACCACGGGTGCCAAGTTTTACGCTGTGCTGGCGTTTGACAATTTTACGAGGGTTTCTCTCCTTCTCTTCTCCTTTTTCTGTTTTTTGCCAACAATTGCGCGGGTTGATGATTGCTTGAGTTATGGAGCTGAGGATTTATGAGCTCAGTGTTGATGCTCCCGAAGCTCTAATGAAAAAAAGTCACTATGAAGTTAACAAGTCGGCTAGAGGAACATTCTATTGTTTTAATATTGCTTTCAATTATTATTATTGTGTATATACTTTTTCATATTATACGATTGAAATCCGATGAATATTGGATAAAATTTAAATAAAATTGAAATAGTTCATCTATAAAATATTACTAAGATGTTCTCTATAATGATTCACATAGTATTCCTTTAACTTTCAAAATGTTCAAATACCACATAATGTTAATATTGCACATATGATATTAATAATTAATTGAAAATTAAATACTGCTTTGAGAATACTTGCAAATGCAATAACTATAAAGTAACAGAGATAGTAGTCTTTTCTAGTTTAAAATAGCTTTTCTAAATAGCTTGTTTTTTTACAAAATTAAATGTCACCATATTTATGCAATAACAATTGCCTGTCACGCCATATTTATCAGTTTTCTTTTTTTTTATTATCCTTTCAGATTATTACTGTACTTTTTGCTCAAATTCAAACACCAAAAATATATTTGCCGAGTCAACAATGGCTTCCGCACAATTATTAATATAACTAGCTCTGTGTACAAAAGAAACGATTAAGCGATGTGCAGAGAGCTTACATCGGTAAAAGTCTAAATTTGCATGGACGCATTAACGTGGATATGCTTTTATGACTGCATTTAGCGAGTGTAAGGTAAAAGATGACCGCATCACTCAATGCAGGCAAAATTTTATGGATCATTGCACCACTGCTATGCCTTTTCACACACAGGTATATACACACAGTGTCTTTTTCCGCATGCTTCACGTTAATGCTCCTCTATACTCTTTAACACCGCGAAATAAAGAACCGATTCATACTCAAAGCTTAGTATGCCGCCACTGCTGCTTCATTACAATGAGCTTTTCACCTTTGAGTGAGAAAGTGCTTCGCTTTTTATACTAACACGTCTTTTCATAGAAGATGACCGATTATGTAGTGAGCTTCTCTCATTAATAAAAGGCAGCATCCGTTAATGACCAAATACATTAGTAAGTTGCAATTCGTCCATTTAGATCGGATTTCACTTCTTGATAAATAAATTGTAAAAAAAATCATTCGAAATGTTGACGAAACAAATACAAGCTTCTCACTTTACCCTCTACTTTCTTTGCCAAGATGCGTCAAATACAGGATATTGGCCAGTTTAATTAGAATATAGCCAAAGGCATACTTAAAGTACAGTAACTCAACAACACGCGCCCGCGGAAAGGGGGGTATTTAATTAGACTGTGCTATTGCGCGCGAGTGCAAATAGTGAAACAGTTGTGTGAAAAGTTGGTCGTTAACGAGAGCAGAGCTGCAATACTTTCGGGAAATGCGTGCACGAGAACAAAATTATCTTCGCGTTGGTGTAGCAGTGCTGGAGGTATTAGCTTATACGACGTATCCTGCTAAAACAACCGTCCTCGTTGTCGCCGGGTAGATAAATTGAGAACGCCTGCAACAGCATGTTCTTGGCATAGTCCATAAACGCATACAAAAGTAACATTTCAATTCAATTACCCGTTTGATTGGACTTGCGCTCCAAACGGCCGGCGCATGCATGTACATTCAGATAGAGACCTATGCATGTAGTAAAAGTGCGAGAGTGTATATATATTGTCGAATGAACACCGCAATTTTGTAGTTAGAGACTATCAAGTGGGCCTATAAACCCCTGCAACGATGAACCACGGCTGCAATTTTCTCTTTGTCCCTCAATAATTGAAAGCTTTTACGTCTCGCTCTTTGTCGCCGACTTATATATGTGGACCGGTTATACGCACACCGATTGCACACTGAGCTTTTAGAGATAGAACCGCATAGAAGAAAGCTCGACCTTAATCTTGCACCATTGCTTGAAATAACCGTCACGACTGAATTCGAGCATGAAAATTAGATGATTGTTCGGTTTTGTAACGATTCAGGCCACCTTATATGAATACGTTCGACATGAATTGTTCATTCTAATTGACATTCAAATGCTTTCTTTTGTTCAGTAATTTTAATTCATTTATACCGCACATTGCATTATATTTGTCACTTTATTCAAAATTGGAACAGACATCCTAATTTGAAAATGATCGATTCTTATGCCGAAAACCCATACAATCTCGAAGAGAAGAGGTTTGTTAACGTTTACACTAAAACTTAATTGATAGTCCCTAATTAATGATTTTTCTCTGCTAGTTCCTTGTAAAATAAAAAACACACACATATGCATATACGTATGTTTGTAAAAGTCTTATTTATCTTCAGCTCGCGAGAGCGCGATAACGATCGGCTAAAAAGATAGGCATCATATCTTTGAGGATATAGGCCTCAAAGGCAAGCTGGCTGTGACTAAGAATACACGTCGTGACTCACGAATCGCGAATATTGCTGGCATGTCCAAGTGGCGACCTCCACGCTCTTTGTAAATATTAGACGCGGACATTTCTCATGGTGAGCAAAAAGCGGCAATGCTAAACGATCCCTGGGTCGAGATATTACAGGTTGCTTTAGCTCACAAGAGTCTACTCTTCTCCGCCTGTATGTGATATTGTCGGTTGCGCCGACGTCATACATCATCGTACCGCGTGGACTTTTTCTTCGAGAAACACCACTGTCGATACTGATTTTTCGACTACCATCTTACGACCAAAGCTCTGGGTAACGATTTCATTATATTGCCAAGGTTTTACGACTTTCAAAAGTAGCCGAGAGGGAATAAAACAGTGCTTTCTGACAGGCGCTTTATGAGCGCTGTTTCGTCGAATGCTTTTCCGTAAATTACATGGAGATTGAAGACTTCTTCATTTTATTACAACACATTTAGTATGACGCTTGAACATTTATATTTCCAAGAGTCTGCAAATCGAAGGCAAAAATCAAATGCAAGTCGCGATGGAAAATAAAATAAGAGTGATTATAATTGGAACAGTTTTAGATAAAATAATCGTAGAATGAAATTAAATAATTTGTTTTCATAGCTATCGATATATTTGAATTAGTGGCGGTTTGATTCGCTGATAGTTATTGATTCAAGCTCGATTCTCCCAAAGTTCTGGTAAACTCCTCATTAGTATAATTGATCAAATTATGCATTCGTATAACATATAAAAATAGACGTCTAAGTTATCTGGAAACCACCCATTCTATCGTCGTATGATATTCATAAGTTAAAAATGTTTATAACCGTGGATATTTAAGTAAATGTTTCAATCAACATAATACGCAAAGATGTTGTTTACGTGTTAATCGAACAAGAATCTCGTAACTACGATCCTACTTGACAAGATTGACATAACTGTTGGCCCTCTAGAGTCTACTGTAGTATAATAAAATTCCAAAGTGTCGATTGGTTTTCGCGTCATTGCTACTTAATGGTCCAATAACAACAACAAAGACGCCCCGTTGAAAGTACGTATAAAAGTGACATACATGACGTCGGTATCGTGAAAAAAATAACGATAAAACGGCGTCTCTCGATGCCATATCCATCACGACTATAAGAGACGGAGGCAAGTTTCAGCTACCGAAAACACTCGAAGGAAAATATACGCGTGCACTTTACCGCGATTGAATGTAAGGGTATGCACACATTTGCATGGACCATTGAGGCCCGATGTTCATTGATAAAATTCTTGCTTGGATACGCACCCGAACAGATACGAATAAATTTACGATCGTTTGACGATCGTTTCGAGAACTAGTACATTACGCAAACTGAGTGGATTTTCCTTTGTAACGATATGCTAATTCTCGATACTGCAGCTTTTGGAGTTTACCAAACTGTTGCATCGCCTTACCTTCGGAATGTTTTTGACATGACTTCTCTTATCATCCAGCTTGTTAGTAACGACATCGAATTAGGTAGCAACATTCGGAATTTCTAATTAAACGCTCATCAAGATTAGATTACTTTAAAAACTTGTCGCTTCTCGTTACGTAATAATAATTAATTTAAATTGACGCAAAGAGTGCTCTAAATCTGATTGTCAGTGAATTACACTTTGCGCTGAAACAACAATTATAATGCATTGAGTAAGATCGTGTTAGACCTCGGTTTCTAGTAGTTAAAATGAGTACGCATATCGGGCATGCATTTAATCCTGGCTAACTTGTCTTTCTCTGTCTTGACGAACGTCACGACGAAGGCAGTTTACGCGACACAATCGCGCGCTCCATTTCCGCGATTGCCTGTGTTCCGTCGAATGGAAAACGCGCAACTCCTTCTCCTGTCCCTGGGATTATCGACTACAATCACTCGTATCCAACGTTGGACTGGGAAAATAACAGACGATCTATACATATTGACAAAACTACCCAAACAAAGAAGACGAATTTCTCAAACGTAGCACAATTGTCCTGATAACAATGATTTCGTTTGGCTTTTCCAACTGCGATTTGGAATATTTTCACTGGGGCTACTAGTTTATTGATTATTTGGCCCCCAAATATGTGGAGCAACATTCGAAAAAATTATCACTGCAATTGGAAAAGTGAATTTATTGACTGCGAAAAATGTTATTGGGTCGCACAACTCGACGGTTATTTCTTAATAAATTCTTAAAGTTTTTTCAAAGTTCGATTGCGATTGCAGCTATCTTTAAAAATAATATAAATTGATCAATAATGAAGAATGTATTTGGTTAAAATAAATTTCAACATAAAAGCCATAGAGGTATTTAATTAATTACGTAGAGATATTTTTAAAAAAGAGATCCCATTTCCAATAGTGTAACTATTAGAATTTATGAAATTCTTTTTGTTAAGCATTTTGTAATGCATAGATTTTACTCGTAACATGAAGTAGGAAATCATAGGCATTTTTCCGCTATTCTATGTGAATATATCCATAATTGTGCTCACGGACTTTCATAAAAGTCGTGCTACTGTCTTGATGACTTTCTTTTGCTCGGCTGCCGGTAACCAACATCGGATTTGTGACTATCTATCTGACAGTCTTATCTCCAGCATGCTTGTGGCACTGGAGCTTAGCCACGTGGCTTACCACATATTCTCTACGAACAGCACAAAAACCATCACGAAGTGCATCACGAGACACCACTGAGCTCGACCACGGTGTGAGCGCATCACCCTCTCTACGCAAGCTTACGCCATCGCTTTTCTTCTCAATTCGTGGAGCTTCGTGGGTGCTACAATTACAATTACACAAATATTGTTGCATTTGAGAATCTATCAACTGCGTATTATGTTGTAAGTCCATGTAAATTGTGCTTGTAATTTATAAGGAAATTTGAAAGCAATTATCAGCGCATAGAGCTGTCATTTGAAATATTACTTATGTTGTATTGCAATCAATAAAATGATTTGGGCACAATAATTAAAACTACGATTCCAGTTTACTTTTATCTATTTGCCTAATTATTCGTCGACTGCCAGTATTATTTAGTTATCCAGTTTCAGTTTTACCCATTTTATGGTTTTATTCGTAATCATATATTTGTAATAATATTATAGATTTATAATTTTACACTTTTTCAGAACGTTACATTGCATTTACTATTGTAGGGAAACTTTGACCTTTACTAAATGTAATACGAAGCGCAGATATCAGAGAACGTTTTTGTAACTTTTTTGTTTTCACTACCGTCAGTTTGGAAGCAATGTTCTTATGACAGGTTTTAATACAATATTCGTGGCTATAACTTTAGCATTGTTATTTTTACAAGATCAACAACGTGTTATCACCATCCATATTGATAATCATCGTAGTATGCATGACATATTTAATATTTAATGATGCAACGCATCAATGCTTTGTACCGTGCTTATCGTTTGTGTGTAAAATCAAACGGAATACTAAATCACGCATACGCAAACTCATGTGCAAACGAGTTGTTGGAAGTTACACTTTAATGTGAGCTGTATATCCAACGAAGCATAAGATCAGCGTCTTGATCTTGTAATTACTCAATGATCACAATGATCACAAATCGTGCTTTATTGTCGCTGGAATGAAGCAACTAAACTTCGTTTTTAATTGCCATCGTAAATATGTAAGTGTCGCTCGAGACAATGTACAATCAGTTGCAAGATATAAAGCGCATATGCAATAGTCATATCTTCTTTAGAATTACAATTATAACTTATATACGTGAGTTAATATCTATTTGATGTTTACAAATACTCACGTTTGGGAGATTATTTGAGAGATTTCAGGAATCATACTTTAATTATTTTTTACAAAATATTTCTCAAGTAAGATATGAATGGATTAATATTACACGTCACATTTTAGCTATGTCAGATACCACGAGAGGCTTTTGAACAGCTGCTATTTCCAATTTATTTAACGTTTATTCGATAATGTGACGCAATAACGTAAAATTATCTTACGAATCAGTGTAATGAATTGTTGTTTTGTAAATTTGTAAATCAATTTATGTAAAAAAAATTATGCAAACTAGCCAATAGTCGGCGCAAGCTCGTATATTATGCCAAATGTAACAGGGTTTCATTTACATTTCATTTAAGATAAATTAAAAAAAGAACTTGACGATATCATCTCACAAATAAAATTTCATAATCAAACCATAATAATTCATGGTCGAAATATTTCCCATTAACGAGAGTAGAATGTCTATTCTTTTAGAAAAATGCTCAAAACAGATGCTCGTTCTTAGTTTCTTCCTTCTTTCACATCACACATTCTTTTGACAACAATCAAAATAGTTCAACTTTGTTGTGTAGATATAATTTGAAATACAGGTGACATACACTCAAATATATCATTAACATCAATTAGCCAAGCGCGAATAACCCGACTATTGCGTTATTTCTCTGTCTCTCTCTCTTTCTCTTTCTGTTTCTCTCTCTCTCTCTCTCTCTCTCTTTCTCTCTCTCACTCTCTCTCACTCTCTCTCTCACTTACTCACTTATTCACTCACTTTGAGAGTCTGCATCCTAATGCTCCAAGGTGTTCTCGTTTATGCGCGACCGTATAAATTATGAAAATATCGCTAATTCAGTCGTCGTTGGGGATCCGACAACGAAGAGCTTGGAGTGGCCTGATAAGTGATACTAATGGACAGAGAAAATTAGTTTGCAGTACATCATGATAAAAAGAAATTAAATCTATACGTTGTACTCATGCAATTTTACAGATATTACAAACATTAAAAGTACAATTCATACGCACTTGTTTATAAGGCAACAAATATCCTTACCTGCAAAATAAAAATAAATTAATTAAATACATTACGATAAAAACAAACCTTTTTTATTAACCTGATAAGTATAATTAAAAATATATAATCATTTTCATTCAAAGAATTATGAAACCTTTTTTAGTAATTTAATTTATCAAAATTATACAATGTTCAAATTGAGGCTTCTTAAGCATATATAATTTCTTTTATTTTTCCAGTCTGATATTCAAATTCTATTATCCAATATTTAATAAATGTTCTAATATATTTTAAAGAAATCTCACTGAAGGTATGAGTTGATGTACTATCGTGAACAAATAATAATAATATTAGTATTAATTAGGATCTATTATACTATGTACAACAGGTTGTAAAAAGACAATAGCAGGATTCAGGTATTCACCCAAGAGGAATAAAAATTAATAAAAGCAAAAGCAATTTCACGTAAATAGTCTGCTTACAATATTGATTACACACATGTAACGATATAGTTCCGACCATGGCCACTAGAGGGAGAACGTGAAATCTGTGCAACCGCGCTATTGGCGAGGAAGAAATATGGAATTCCCTTTGTATTTGTAATTAGAAATCTAAGAAGAAGAATTA
The DNA here is from genome assembly GCA_030064505.1 of Chouioia cunea. Lineage (NCBI taxonomy): Eukaryota > Metazoa > Arthropoda > Insecta > Hymenoptera > Eulophidae > Chouioia > Chouioia cunea. The sequence goes on along the minus strand of JAOPFQ010000004.1, from coordinate 10,253,137 downwards.
TTTATGTTTATTGTCAAGTTCAGTGCAATTACTGTAAAATAATACTACTGATTATCGCTATACTTTTATTATAAATATCTTTATAATAAAATCGTTATTATCTATATCTTTTGTATCATTTACAATACTGTAGAAGATAATAAATGTATTTTCTCTACACTAGTGTTTATGATGGCTACTATCCAAACCAATCCGACAGAACCGTTTGCTCACTCCGAACACCCATCTGTCTCATGAGAATACCCGCACGAGAGGCACAGTGTTTGTTAAAACGAACCTTCGTTACGTGTACATATTGTATTTACACAACTGCAAACTAATAAAATTGAAATAGAACTTTTTGGAGGTTGAAGTTTTTATGGCAAAATTGAAATATTAGTTGCATATTTCTAGAAACGTTAGAACTAAATATCGATGTTGGTAAAATGAGAAATTCACCGAATCCATGACCAATGGTATATAATATCTCGAGATATAATTGGTGAAATGTTAAGGTCAACTTTTGCTGGTCTGATAGTTTCAAACCCCATCTTCTTTCCAAAATAATTTTTATATCTTATCAATGATGACAATTAAATATTTAAGTATTACAAATAGTATTTAAATTAATATTGGTACATAACTATTACTTGTACTGGATACAAATATGTACAAATTGATGTATAAATATCTAAAAGATTAAGAAAGTCGGTGATAGCAGTTTGAAGTTATAGGAATATTTAGCTTATTTCCCTACTTTCCAATTTGAACCAAATAAACTAGGAAGAAATAATTGTTTTAAATAAATTTATAACGAATTCAAAACGAAACCATAACATAGTCAATCACGGCTTCACCGTTAATGACTTAACGAAGCCTTCCAATAGTGTACTACACATAAGACCCTGCAGGAAACGCAATATACTCTTAGAGATCCCGTAATCGCACATAAGTGTGGCGTAATTCAGACATCGACACGGCTTTCCGGTGTCTCGCACACTCGCTCGCTCACGTTTTCTTCAATTCGTCGGCGAATGGCTATTCGCATGCAAATGCGCGATAAGTCGCTCCTTATTGAGGCGCCCCAGTAAGCGGATTTCGAAGAGCCGGTATCAGATCGTTAATGGACTTGCCCGCAGCTGCAAGCTACTTCCAGCCCTTTCATTCCTCGTGTAAGACCAAGAAGGTACGACGAAGGCTGCTGATCATTTTTAACAGAATGGAATGATCAGTACCAATCGATTGTTTGAGACTTTCATGGATATGGAGAATCACTGCTAATAGATTTTATCGCTTACCTTGCGTTTACTCTCAGTATAATCTCCATATTTACGATCAATTCTACAGTTTTATCTGCAAAATTTATTTAAAAACACTGATTATCTTTTTATACTTAAAAGATACGACTCAATAGAGACATTCAAAGTAAGAGAAGGTAAAATATATTTTCAATTTTTTTAGACACACATATATATATATACTTCTCATTTTAAGGGGTAAAAAATCAGATACTTCTTAATAAAGCTTTAATCCTGGGATATCTATTAAAACCTTAATATTATGAGTTTATTTTTCATAATAATAAATCAATTCAAAAACTTATTATCCAAGTAAAAATGTATAATTGATGAGAAAATCAAACAGGACACGATACTATAATTTCATAACTACAAAATTGATTTCGCGAGGGGTAACAAAATGCTCTTCTCGATTGCTTTATTTGTTTCTTGTTTATGTAAATATGGCGAAAAAGAACTCCCTGGGATTAGTTACAGGTCAAATTCTGCAAAACGCCCAAATCGAAAGGAGTTAAATGCAGCAGGTAACTGAAAATATGTCTCCTGAAGATTCATCGCGAATTAGGACATCCAATAATAGCTTCATTTTCTTAGTCTTTCGAGCATTCTTATTAATAAAGCTCTGCTTAATAAAATTGTAGGCAGTTGTGAATTTAAAATCAATTAAGACATTCAAAAATTATATTAATAGTAAGTCGAAGAATGTAATTAGTACGCAATATACACTTGTTGCCGATAACGAAAGTATTCCGTTGCATTACAGTCTAATAATCTAGCATATTTCAACGGTTTTCCGGAAAAGTTACGTGTAACTTGGTTATGTAGTCAATTAATTCATTCCAGTGCACCTTTCTGGTTGTGAATCTCTTTAATAAATATTGTTAAAAAATACCTGCTATGATAGGTAATTTAAATTAATTAAAAATGAACGGTTAATCAAGGATGAATTTTTGTCGATATAGTTCCGATATTCTCTAAATGTAATAGTCAGTTAAATGGGTCTTCGCCAAAAAAATCAAGATTTACTATTAAATTGTGAATAGTGGGAATGTTAACTTCCAGTGATAAAAGGCAAAAGTTTTCAATGAAAACCAATTAAGCGCGTACTGATTACGTCCAATAACAGCTTCTGCAGCAAGCATTATGCTTACCTATTGACGTACACCTAGCTCTACGAAATAACAAAACCAGTTTCTTGTTTATTCAATAAACAGACCCTGAAAGTAAAAGAAACAATAGAAAAGAGCGAAAGGAGGCTACTATATGCCAGAACCTCTACGAAGAAACAAAATACAAACGACAAGAAAAAAAAACAGGCGTAAGTCGCTTATATGTCATAAAATAATAATGTTTGAAGAGAGAAAGGGTGAATGTTACTTAGCATAAAAATGCGTCGTGTTCTCACGATTAGTTGGAAGAAAAAGAAAGAAACAAGAGGGAATGAGGGAGAGAGAAAGAGAGAGAGAGAGAGAGCAGTATTATAGAACGAGGCAGAGGAGTAGAGACAAAAAAATAGAAGGATCAATGCGGCACTCTGAGTGTTTCGAAGAAGAAAGGCGAATCGTGAATTTACGGCTATAGGTGAGTGCGTGCGCGCGCGTATGGGTGTGTGTGTGTGTACCCTGAAGAGAATTATTGGCTAATAGACAAATTAAGTAAATACATTTTCTTATATCGTTTTAAATATGTCGAGTTATATTCAAGTTTGTGTTTTATAGCTTCGATGGGTATAATGCGATGGCTAAATCAGTGCCTGTTATAGGAAAGAGCTAAATTTTGTATGAACGCCTACTTTCAAAAATTGAATAAGTTTCTTTTTCATATTAATCAAATAAAGACTAAACAAATTAATAAAACCGCATGGAATTGTATTGTTTTCTTTTTGAAAATTATACGATGTATAAAGAATTTTGAAATCCGATCGTCTAATAAAAATTCACATGTAGTTATTGGATGCTTTTTAAATTGTAATAGTCACCAATAATATTATGACTTTTATGGGCATCAATACAACGATTAGAAAAACGATAATAGTCAAATATTAGTTCTATCACTCAAATCCTTTCTACGTCATAAATCACCAAGCTGATACCACAAAAAAGGATCTACGAAATAATATCTGAAACGCTGGAGAGGGGATAATTATTTTTTATTTTTGAGCGCTTCTAGTAGTCTGGCGTTAAGAGAGGGTCTGGAATTTTCGAAAAATACAATAAAGCAAGGAGTCAGGTGTAGGTGGAGTGTTCAAGGGTGGTAAAAGGCCGAGGAATTCCATGTGCAATAAGCGCACCGCGCGGTCTGAACAAAAAGATTTTCCCTTGTGTTATCACACTTTCCATGTTTTCTTTTTCTTCTTTGTATATGACTATCTTTGCTCGCGATGTCCATTTGAAATTGAAAAACAAGTCAGTATTATATATAGCTTTACGATTTTTAGAATTCACCTTGAGAAAAAACTTAACGTTTAATTTAAAAAATAACGTTCTATAAATCGCCTCTTTCAGTTGAATTATTATTTAAATAATCAGTTGAATTATTCTTGTAAGGATGTTCAATCCACGTATAATATTGTTGCGTAAAAGCTGAGGTTATAATCAAAACAGCAGGCTTGAAACTGTGGGGATCTAAAATTGAAGCGGTTAAATTGCTTTCAGAATAACGCTCGTTCTACTTTGTGAAATATTGCCGGGGCAGTGCCTGACAGTCTAAGCGAAACATTCAAAAATTTACGAGGGCAACTTCCGCGTGGGACTACGCGCCTCTTATTACTTCCCTAGCAGAATGGCTGGAGAGTAAAGGGTTGACCCTTATCGTCCTTCATATGTATATACGTGTATTTCTGTCATTTTTATTGAAATGTATGAATCGGATCTCGACTAACAAAATGATGTAAAAATATAAAAGTACACGAAACAGAGCGATCAACAGGTAGCCTGATCGACACCACGGCGACTTTTAACCTGAAATTTTTCTTTTTTACGCCACTGGTCAAGAGAAAGCGATTATCCAATAGTGAAGGGACTCCTCCCTACCTGAGAAGAGAACCTTTTTCCAAATTCAAGTGGTGCCACAGCGGGATGAGAGTTTCTTGCAAGGTGCATACCTAGAGAAAACTGGAAGGTGCATTAATAGGCGTGGGCTACTTTTCGACGTTCTAGTCGGACTCATTCACTTTGGCGGCATAACATTCGGAAAATACCCTGCTTTTCTTATTAGATGGCAATTTCCGTTCAGGAGAAGAATATTAGAAAAAAATGTTCACCGATTCATTAAATGCCCAATAAAAGCGAAATCCTTGCAATTTTGCTGTGCTTGAAAGAAAAGTTAGTTGAATTATTCGAAAAAAAATAATATTCTTGTTTCTTCATTATCATTTGATTTGATAGCGCATCAGTCAGTAACTCGGTCGGTTACCATTATCAGATGTAACAGCATCGTACCAAATATACCGTTCAAATAGAAATAAAAAAATACTATTAGACGAAAGAAGAACAAAGGACGAAGAAGTAGACGGCGACATCGTCTTGAAGAAGCCAGCGCGTTGAGAATTGGCTAGCCAAGGGATTAGATTGATCGGGAGGAGAACATTCTCGGAGATGTTCGAGGTGACTATCACGTACCTTTATATACCTATACATAGCTGGACTTCGGTAATGTGACGGATGAACAGGAATATCAACTATGCTATCATTCAATCTCATCACGTTGATGTCACCGCCGTTGCTTTGCTATTGTATATATTACAGAACCGCCTTGCTTCCAGATATAATTTTGCCATCGAAATTACATGGATATTTTGATCTCCCAGGAATGTGTATGTATCGTGCATCTCATGTTTACAAATTAAGTATACATATCGATGCGCACGCTAATAATTGGCCCTAATACTACGTTGATTTGTTATTGATGACTGCAAATACTATTTCGACGATGCTCAGTCACTGACACAAACACTCGCACGCAAATTGACATGATACCGCCGACCAAACATAGTTGTACATTCCAATTGACGTTGGAATTGCAATAGCCAAGATTAGATTAATGTTGTAAAAGCCACAGTTAACTTAGATATCAAGCTATAGTCTAGAAAGCCCTCTATTCATTTCCATTTGCCTCGAAATTGCACATTTTAGGCCCAAGCAAATGAGTCGTAGTCTGCACAAACTGCGCCATAAACCTTCACCCTCCTAAACCGTCTCAATTCTATGGACGGCTAACTGCATACACGAATTGATTATATCTTGATAAGTAATGAGTGAACAGCTTTCTTGATTCTGAATATAGGTTTATTCTGGGGATGTTTTGAAAAGAATTAATATGGTTAATTGCATTGCCGCACTGCAACGTTGAATTAAACTCATCAAGTTCTATATACGATAAATAATCAAATATTGTATATTACCGGAAATGTTATCACTGATATTTCAAGGTTCATTTTTGAGGTGAAAAATCAAAATATCGATATGCTCGTGTGCCCTTTCTATGCTCTTCCACTCGAAAGATTAAAGCATTGAATTAGAAAGCTTCCATTAAAGCTCACATGGGAAAAAAAACTACTTGGCTTTCTTTCCGTCTCCCTCTCTCTCTCTCTCTCTCTCTCTCTCTCTCTCTCTCTCTATTTGTTTCAATTTTAATCAAGTTTCAGAACAGTGGTCTGCAATCTCATGCTCGACTACGTGCCTCGAATGGATGCTCCTTGATTGCTATTGCGCGCAAATTCTAGAATGAAAGACAACCCACGCGAATTTCATCCAAATATTCAAATTGATAAAATTTTATGCTTTCTTCGATTGTCTTTACCGAACGCCCTGTGACACGATTTATAATTCTATCAATATATTCGATCAAATAAATAGACTGAAAAAATTATGAATAATTAAAGAAGATTAAAATCTATTTAGTGAAACAACTCTATTTCTAATCGTGTAAAGCTATCAACCGTAAAGAGTGGACAGTTTTACGATGTTCGAAGCATTATTGAGATTGTCAAAGTTTGAAAATTATTATACATGATGCATGGCTTTCATTGGAATTGTGCCAACAACTTTTTTCAATATAAGAAATGCATGATAAAATATCTTATTACTATAAAACTGAAAAAATAACATTCACCTCGAAAAAAGAAAATTTTTCTATTGTTCAATAATAGGCACAAGAGTTTTTCAAACTTTTAGATTAAACTTGGATTAATTCTCTATGATTATGGATTTTTATCAAGCGTAAATGAGAAAATGTGATGGAAATCAAGTAAAAAGTACATATGGTACATATACATATATGTGTAGCTAAACCTTTCTTATTCCGGCACCACTTACAAGATAAATATCTATTTTCGAAACGATCTTATAATGTAGACTCGTGAAATCGAGTATCCTCGACAAAATGTAGCTTGCAGTTCAAATTATTAGATTATATCCATGCCATAGTGTCCTTCATCAATTTCCAGGAAAACACAGATGAATAAAGCTAACTACTTTATTTAATTCTCGGATAAAATATCGAACAATTTATATCTCTACGTAATACTACACTACGTAATACTATATTCAGCCTCGGATGATTTTTTCCTCAGCAACAACAAGCGCAACTAGCATCATCATCATCACAACAAGTAACATCGAAACATCGATTATCTCGAAACGCGCGCGCATAAGTAATAAGCAGACACACACACACACGCGCGCACACACACAGCGAGGGGCGTAAATGTTAGTGCAACGCCGAAGATGATGGATGAGGCCATGAGATATATACGTGGACACGAGTGCCAAGCGCACACACTAAACCACAACTCGCCAAGACACTGACGAGCGACTAGGGGAACACTTCCTGCTCTCCCACACGCACGCGTGCATATACCTGATTAATGCATTGTCTAGGTGAGCTGCGAACTGTGACACCGTGGCGATGCTAGGCAGTACTTATATCGCGAGAGCACGGATTTATGTCAAGCGACGTCAGCAGCGTCCTCCACGACTATTTGTGACGTGAGTGCGTAATCCAGCCGCAGCATGCTGCTGTTGCACTCGTCCGAGTTATGAAACTGAGAAGGTATTATTACAGAATGGCTTCTCTCCCTCACCAAACATTGTATTCACGTCTTCTTTGTAAAATCTACTGCGGGCTTTATTCAATGTCTCGAAATTGAGTTTACGCTGCATGTGATGACCTTATCAAGAATTTCCACATATGCCTCGGTGACGGGAGCTTAGAGCTTGGAATTTATTCATTAAGCTTACCTTACCTCGGCAAAATTAAAATATTTAAAAAATTACTTTTTAACCAAAATAGTTCAGATCTTAATACGTTTAAAATAACTGTAAAATACGTAAATCTAGGTTGAAAGATCACTAAATACGAGTATGTTCAATAACTAATCATAAAACAGGTCAGAAAACTAATAAATTCACAGTAAATGTATTATGGTAATAATGAATGCCATTGTATTTGCCGCACAGATAAAGCATGCATTGACGTTGTGCATTGCGCAATACGTCGAGCTATAATCTTTTACGAAGCGTGCCGCTGCACTAAATGTACGCGATACGAATTTTCGATTATATTGGCACAACTAACGCGCGCATACATAGTCAACGCTTGTATATTGGCAGTGGCGTGATTGAATCGCATCTATGAGCTTTGAATTTCTAATCTCTGGGTCATTCAAAAAGTCAATGTTGACTGCAACAATTATGCCATTGTTCGGGCAACAGCAATCAGCGCATCAATGTCGAGCTCCGTTTAGTTTCAAAATTTACAATTGAGAACTCATTATCCTTCTGTTTGTCTTTATATATAGGTAGCTTTTAGTAACAAAGTTTAGTTACAGCCGAAATAGTTAGGTAAAACACCGATAAAGTTCTCGTTGAGCAGCAAGGAAGGAATGCTGACCAATATAATTTGTTCCAACTTGTAACGCTAACTGTTGTTTGTCACAAAAAGAACGAATGCATCACTCCAAAACTAATCCGTTTACAACTTAACCTAAAACTGCACTCGCGTGCAGTCTGACATTGGCGTTATACATGATTTGATAGCATACAGACAACTCTTTACGGATACTCTTTATTATAGACTTGTCGTTGTGTTTACATATATGTGTTTAATGATGACACATGACGTGTTGAGACATTTGTCTCCACACACACAGGCACTCGCCACAAACATCTGCTCCAAGCAGAGTCGATCACGGGAAGTACATTGCAATGCAGCTTGTGTGATCGGTTTCGCCTTACTGTACTACATCTTTGCAAGCTTTTTCGTTTGATTAATTGTAATACATTGTTGTTTGGTATTATTTCAAAGTTAAAGAATTTTATTTTTAATCTTAAATTATTTTAATCGGTAATTATTGGAATGTTATTTTCTTGTGCAAAGTTATCCAATTCGTCCTTTTTTTAACTGTAGAAATTAAAAAAGTTTGGTCGTTGCGATGCACTTTCTCAATTGGAGATAAAAAAAGTTAGCAAAGAACAGAAAGGGTATCGATTCGTAAGCATAACTTTGAAAAACTCATTAACTCGACACTTAAAAGTCGAGTGAATAACGTCAAGGATTTAAAATGAAATGAAGTTCTAAGTTTGCTTAGCGAGAGCAGGGCTTGTAAAGAATAATGCGAAATGAAGATTTATTAGATTATCGATTGGCTCGCTATATATACTTTGACTTACTGCCTAACAAGAATAGCTTTTAGTAAAGTTCAGCTCGTGTCGGCTGTTGTTCAATCAACTTCTCAAATTTTATTGAATCTCGCAACTCTCGTCAATTATTCAGCGTTTACAATATGCGTTATCTATACATATTTCGAGTAAACATCGTTAAATTCTAATCGATGCTTAAACTCTGCAAATTCACATATCAGGTATACTATCGGCGGTTCTCATAACTTAAAAAAAAAATTCCTTTTTATTGATCGATAAATAATAAAATACGATAACCATAAAGAAGTACACTTTAGATTCATACAATGTACACATTGATAACGCGTATGAACTATTAACGCGAGGCATTAGCCTCGAAGCTGTAAATTCTTCAGCATGAATGTCTAAAACAATCTTTCATCGCAGCCGCTCGTGCGCGAGATCACGTCACCACAGACGAGATCTCGGCATGCATCCAAAACTTGCACTAATTGAAATTAATATTAATTGTTGAGCGCCAAGAAATCTCGGTTATTCCAGGCAATTACACGAGTCGTGTACTTCCCTGACTTACGCCATCATCTTTGTCACGTTTTTATCCGTTGGGAATCACAGCAACGTGTGTGTAGGTGGACGTCTATGCGGTTTTGTACTGGATGGTGCGTATACAAGCGCGAAAAGTAACATGTCTCCACACACCAGCAGACTTTATACTACGGCTCTCTGAGAGATAAGGATGGGTTACGAGCCTTTCATTACCGCGCCTACACGCCTTCACTTGTTTCATGCTGACTTTCTTCTTCGATGTTAATTCTAGTCTTTCGGCTTTCTTAATGTGTTTTATATTTTTTCGTAAGTTTAAAGAAAGAAAATATTTGTATGCATTGATGAAAACTACTTAGAGGTATATGATTAATCAAAAATATAAATGGGTAATTTTTATTTTGAATAGAGCCTCGTTCTCAGTTATTCATAAAAGCACATTTAAATACGCATTTTCATAGAGCTTGAAATATTTCAAATATCCACGATTTTTCAAAAGAACGTTTCAAAAAGATTGCATACTTTTTTATAGAATGAAATATTTGCTGTATCGATTAGTTTGGTCTGTATCCACTACATTGAAATGCCTAATTAATGAAAATTATACTCTCGAAAGTCTTACGTGCGTCAAAGGAAACATCGTTTACAAATAGACGAGATCCTTTTTGAATAATTTAACCGTGCCCTATTTTCATTTTTTTATACAACATAATGGATCGTCAAAGCGGTCTACGTTATAGCTTGGAAAAAAGTTACTTGGTATGAGTACCTATTGGGTAATACAAATATGAATCTGACGTGTAAACGTCTGGCTGAATTTAACAGTTAACTTGAAAGTAAACCTGTTGAAATTAGTTTGAAAGTTTGCTCAAAAGCGCTTGTCAATTGAATTTAAATTTCAATATCTCATTAATATTTAAGCAATGTATTTACGTATTTAATTAGCTTGAAATGAAATGCAACAAAATGTCAAAATACATTGATTTATTTTGTTTAAATTCTGATCATCTGTAACTGATGAAGATTGAACTGATTAGTCAATTTCAGTTGAGGCGAATTTATTGCAACAAATGGAAATCATTTGTTTGGAAAAACAACTTTATATAGCTTATAGTATAATAAGATCTGGATGAAGTATCAAATAAAAAATGTAATAAGCATTATAAAGTTCCGTGACGAAAAGAGCATTAAGATTGACCCACTCATTGTAATTTACCTCGGGTGCATGTTCTGTGTAACTCGATAAGAGAAAAATGTAAAATTATTAATATTTAAAGGAAAGAACATGTCAATATCACCATATAACAACATTTTCAGTTATAGGCATTTATTATCACACAGAGTTCGTATAAGGGAAATTATTACCCGTAATTTTATATCTGAAAATAAGATAAATAACATTTCAAAATCTGTGAGATGTCACATAAATTAAAACACACGAATACCGACATACACGCAACAGTGGAATTCAATATAGTTCGTGTTGAATCATCGATTTTTTCGCAAGAAAATAAAGTAACAATAGAACATACGTAAGAGATATTGCAACGGAATACGAACAACACGGGTGTCCGTCAGTCGCTGGATGAGTAACGACTCGTGCCTCCCGTGCCGTTACTCATTCGTGATTATTTACGCTTGTGAGACTTTTTTTTCACACCCTCGGTCGCTTTCGTTTGCCTTTACGCCCGCTAGTTCTTTCCATCGTGCACGTATACGTATATAGCGAGCAAAAGAAAAAAGTTATATCGACACGCCGATCGTTTGTTTAGTCATAAATATGACGGCGTAAAGAAAGAGAGCGAGAGAGAGAGAGAGAGAGAGAGAGAGAAAGGAGCAGGGGTAATAACGCGCTTGTGTATAAAATGCAACGCATGATTGATCGCACAAGCGAGTCACTTGAATTATCGAATTATTCAATGCGCTCTTTTAATATGCATTAAACGGCTTTTCAATCATCGATGCAGTCATGACAAAGCGTATTAAATGACTTTGGGCCAACAATTACATTTGCTTTCAATGGGCACATTGGATGTTTTTATTTTTATTGGTAAAACACGTATTCCGGATAAATACTTTGAACCCTTACTTTAGCCAAACAGAAGAGATTTTTGTATAGAAATTCTTAAAAAATAACGAACAAGGATATTAGTATGTAACTATCCTGTGATAGACAAATAACTTTTCATGGAATAATTCCCATGAAATGATTCGTTATCACCATGCACATGACGTACACAAAAGCTTGTAAAATAGCCGAACAAAGTGATATCTCAAAGCAGCTCTCGCGCGTGTGAAGTTGCGCGTAAAGGGAATTCCAAATAGTTGGGCTTCTTTTGTACATGCTCCTAGTATAGAGCAATAAAACAACAACTTTTGCCCTATAACGTACACTAGATACGTATTCGTATAACAAGACTCGTATACGCTAGAGTATTCGAAAAATGCAAGAGCTCTTTCGATCTTTCAATCTGCTTGTTAGACTTGGGCGCGCGCAGAGCAGCAGGCAGCTGCATCCCTTTTTATCTCTCTCGGGATATGTTTAATAAAAATTGGCAAAGCTACCGTTCGGGCAGGCATTATATGTATCCGCGACGACTCTTCCCGCGGGAGTGAAAGTTGTTTGGCGCTCGTTAGGGTCTGCTCAAATAAGGAGCGTTTTAATTGGCTGCTATACGGCGCGAGAAATGCCCGGCGCAGGGGCCTCTCCTCTATGCATTCAACGCCAGCACCATAAGGCCGCATGAATCGCTTACCTTATTTGGACAATGTATCCTCGTACACGTATAAAGGTATACGTCTTCTAATCTTAACGTCCGATATATACCTCCACTCTGTTGAGTTGCAGGTATTTCGGATTGATGCCACATTTTTACACGTAGTACACCCATAGCTTCGAGGCCACTGATTGACGTGCCTCGTGCTCTCTCTCTCACTCTCTCTCTCTCTCTCTCTCTCTCTCTCTCTCTTCTTGTGCGACATTCGTTATAGGTTACCCTCAAATTGGCCTAGAAATACTAAACTGGTTGGATACGTTTTTCGCTGTTTTCAGCTTACTTTTATACTACGTCAACAATACTTTAGCTTTAGATGTATTTAATAATACTTACGATAGTCTGCGAAAGAGTATCAAATTTTTTCTTGGAGAAGTTATGCAATTTTATTGGAATAACTGATTGATCCACGAACACTCGATAAGGTAACTAAAGCCGTTTCAAAGTCAAACCAGCAACGCGAGATGGAAAGCGCGCTCCTCAACTGCGTGGCATCGTCAAAGTATAGTTAGGGAAGATAAATTCTTGGATTTTTGCTGAGAACAAGTTTACTAGCATCGCGAACACATTGAGAAATCGAGTGTAAGCTCCGCACTCTAACTACTCGGTAGAAAGTGTAACAAATTGGAACCACCTCAGCGTGTGTGTGTGTGTGTGTGCGCACGCGTGTATATACCTATATCTATGCTCAAACTCTCATTTCAAAAACCTCAATCGTAAAATTTTCAAGTGTCCGGATGCAGCAAACTTAGTGCGTACTGCGGATTAAATTCTAAACTAACAAGCAAAAGTTAAGCGTTAACAAAACTAATAATGTAACTTTCGAATCGTCGTTTTGAATAAATGCATTTATTTCTCATACTTGCGTAAAATAAATGCCAAGTGACAATCACATTTTAACAAAAGTTTTAAAGGACAAGTGGTTTAATATTGCGAAACAAAATTACATTATTTTTTGTATTTTAGATTAAATCGTTTAATCCCAATCAATTATCCATGAAACACTTTATGCCTTTTATCTTTTGAATGTCCTTTAATAATTTCACTGTAACTCAAAGCTGAGGAAGATGACACTATGGCGCGAAAGACAAAAAAAGCTGTTAAATTTTGTATAAAATTTATTCGAGTAAAAAGAATTCAACTATTAAGCGTAACAAATGGTAGATCAAGTATTTATTCGAAAATATTGTCGCAAAAAGAGAAGTGTATCTCTGGAAAAACTGACGATAAAAAGGAGAAATAAATAAAATAAATAGAAGCGGTATAATGCAAAAGGGCTGGTATGTGCGCACAAGGACGGTGAAAGGGAAGCAAGGTTCGCTTCATTAATCCTTGATTAAAGCGGCTAATTAGGTTCAGTTTCAAATCGAACTCTCTCGCGGCCCCAATTTCATTAACAACTTGCAATTAACGGGCCAATTAGCTCTTCGCGGGAAAGAGAGAGAGAGAGAGAGACAGAGACAGAGAAAGAGAATTATATCGCCCTCCCCTCCCCTTCACGACTATGCATATGCATATCCACTTGCACACCTACGCACGCACATGGACACAAATGGATACGCCGTTACGTACAGCTGACTCAAAGTCTCTATCTCACTACTTGTACATATCCACGTGTGATTGAATTAACGGATGGATGCTTACATACATGTGTATGCATGCGTGCGCGTGAGAGAGAGAATTTCGTATGATGGCAACTGATGTGGCAAGGAGATACTAATCAGTCTTCCGCTTGCATCAGTTTACTCAAGATTATACACGAACCCCACTATATTATTGGATAGTACCATTTGAATATAATTTCGTCTTATCCCATTCGTGGGCAGTCCCGTAAAAAAATTATCCATAATGAAGTTATTACAGAAACCGTTACACAGTGTTTCGCAAAAATCCCAAACAATTCATCAAAAATATATCGGAAAACACTTGCCAATCGAAACAAGCGACGAATTGAAAGGAACCTGCAACTTCTCAATTGTAAATAAATCAGTAAAATTGTACACGTGTTAGTGTAGTACATTCACATTCAAACACATCATTGTTGAAACGCTGTATTTTTAGTATTTACCGTAGCTTTCTCGCCATTTCAATTTGCTACACGAAGAATAATGCGTACCTTGATTCTTGAACTACAGAACGAAAGAGAAGAATAGTATGCAGAGAAGCGTAGATTACAAAAAGAACAGAAAATCACGAGATGGGAGATACACGTGATGACGGCGCGTTGACGTCTCGCATGCACGAGATATTCAGAATTTATGCTGATTTTACATTGTTGAGTGGCCGTTCAATGAGGAGCACAGAAACGACTCCTGAAAGAGAGGGAGAACGGTACTGTACTACGGAGATAACAATAAACGATGATGAGGGAGCGAGAAGATTACAAGACGGGATACAACGCGTAAAGAGTTATTTCTATACTCTGAGCATTTTCGAAATCTAACAAGGTTTCACTATGCTACACTCTATTTAAAAAAGCGAACAATTTGACGTTACAATTACACCCTTTACTCGAATGCTGAAATGAAAATGATTTGGAAAAAATGACTTTGATGAATGAAATATGAAAAAGTCTCTCTCATTATTTGATATATTTGCACGCTATAAAATCCTGAGATTTCCAGTGGAAAAAGCTTTATAATATTTTCAAAAAACGAAGCATACACATTTCCGAGTCAAACCCCAAGAAAATACGAAATAAAAATAGCCGATAAAAGCGTTCGCCAGCTCTCATGGCATGGAAAAGACAAATGTAAAACAATAAATCCCCACATAAGAGTCGCAAAGAAATACATATCTCTACCGCGAAATGTCACACACGAGTGAGAAACACACTAATATTCGTTTCGCACGCGTACATAGACATACGTGTATATTTTCGCTCTCGCCTAGAGTAATATAAAACAAAAAGGTAACGCAGCCGCCCTTCAATTGTACCACCCTCCTGCGTGCAGCATGTATAAACAATTTAATGACCTCAAGGACTCAAGGGACAAGTTATACGATGTCGCCTGTTGGTTTAGTATCAAATCAAACATTTAATTCTGCTTTTTGCTTCGGCCGCTCACTGGATGAGAGTATACGTCCATGTCATATGAGTATACGTCCAATGTTGTGTAGTGTGGAGCACGGGTTAAAAAATTGTAACTCGTTGTGCGAAAAAAAACGTGTCGTCTTATTGGCACTTCGAGACTTGGGATGATATATTTGAGCTCTGATATTACAGTTTTTTATGACGAACCCTGATTATGTCACGCGGAGTATGTTGCTCGTATAATAATTGTTTATCAAAGTTATTTGCTTGAATAATGCTTTGGCATTGTAATATTCATTGGCCTCGTATGAGAAATTGTCGTCGTAAACGATTTGAAAATTATGTATGTAAAGGTGCAAGAGGCAAATTGAGTTTTATGAAAATTGCATTCGTCCGACAAGAATAGACTTTCATTTAATTTTGTTAGACACGGATGTGTATTTCCGAGATTTATCGCTCGATCATTTTGTAGTATTTAACGATAGGTCTTAATGAAGATTCTGGCAGAAAAGCACTATACGATCAGAGGATGGATGTGTTAGTCCTCGCATACTATATAGCTTTTGCGGAAACTTGACGTGTAATTTGAACGTTGTTATTAAACCGAAGTACTTGTGTATTTATTGCATGTGTTTATTTGGCATACATACGTGTCAACGAGTCTATTCATCAACGCCTTGCAACAATTTCATTTACACGTTATAGATAAGTACGAGTATGTATTCAAGAAAAACTCAGAACTCAGGCTACTTGTAAGTAAGGATTTGGAATTCGATTTGTTTTGCCATTAGCAATGGAATCGATGTATAATACTAAAATTTAATTGAAACTTACCACTATTCGAGTGTTAAAACGTTATTTGAGTGGATATAACAATTGAATCAGTTACCTGCAAAATAACAAAAGATTAGTATTTGTTAAAATACAGACTATTCATCTTAATTAATTTGAATGAAAAGGCATTGAATAAGATAACCTGCAATATAAATTAACCATTACCATCTTTTATAAACTAATTCAAAGAATCAAAGAATCAAAGAGCGGACGATAAGATTCACTTGGAGTTTATCTCATTCTTCCCAGCCAAAAAGTCGATACGTAAACGGAACATGTATAGTCACGATGGCAATCAGATTTAATTAAAGATTTGCATTCTCTCTGAGGCATTCATCACACATTTATTTATCTATACATATATATACAGATAACCGAAATGAGACGGCGCGGACGACAATGATCCAATCAGAAAGCAGTCGGCGCGCGGATTTTCTCACATAACTCGCAGAGGGGTGCCGTGCGATCGATGGCACGTGAGAGGAAAGCTCAAAATGTCCGATAATACAGACCTTCTCATGTATAACTATCGATACACATCCCTACCCTCAGTCAATGATATACAATGCTGGCCTCTATCGTAGACATTTTATATATTTTTTATCTCTTTTTATAAGGTCATTAACAATAAAAACTATTTTTTAACTGGAGAGATGGCTACTCAAATTGATTTGAATCAATTGAATTCTATTGAAATTGAAAGTAAAAGTATTGCGTGATGAAACAGCATCTACAGTTAATGAATGTGTACTTGGATTTCAATGTAGTATGAAGTGTACGAGCGAAAAAAAATTCGTCCACTCGTCGGGCTATTTGATCTTAAGAAAAGCCGTCTACATAGAAAGCGCAGCAAAGCTAAAAAACAGTAGCATCCACTTCTCGGTGCGTATATACAAGAAGCATCGAGGAGTCGAGCTACCGAAAAATATAAAGTCTAGACCATTGTATATAGATATTCAATTGGGTCTGGATGTACAGTATTCGCTAGCATTGAAAATGTTTGGTCGACGAGAGAAAACAAGAAGAAAACTCGCTCCGTCCGAATGTAATTGCCTAAGGGAGGGTGCAGGTCGAAACACTAGCGCGAGCAATTTCGACTGTGGTCGAAAGCAGTACGTCATTCACGACCAGCTGAGCCCCGCAATCGTCGTATACACTCGCAGATAGGCTCTTTCTATGCGATCCTTGCTGTCGGTTAACCACTACGACAAAGCGAAACCAACTCATCACCATGATCATACGCGTTGAACTTATACCTTTCGTTTCTAATCGTCTTGCGCTGTCTCTCTCGCGTCTGAGAATAGAAGCCATTTTTTTGTCCTATTGTATCTGAGAGCTTGGCTGTAAAGGAGATGAAAAAAATGTCTTGCAAATAAAACTAAGTGACATTTCTCATAAATTCTAATCGATGCCTAATATTCTCTCAAGTTATATGAATAATAAAACTCTTACGTGACAAACATAAATGAAAAACGTTTAAAATTTTAAACTTAAAAGAAAAAGACGTTTTTCAAATTGTTTTAACGTAATAATCTGTGCTTTATAAAATTCTATTAAAATAAAACAAAAGCGTAAGCAACATCAGTCCACGAGAAATTAAAAGGACGCTCAATAATGCAACTCATTATAGCTTAAATAGATTGAATTAACACGAGAAGTTACGAACAGATTAACATTCATTGAAAATAAAAACATCTAGGGAGCCTGCTCGTGCCAGGCACTAAAATATCAAGAAAGAGAAAAAAAATCAGGATTAAAACTCAACAGCCCTAGCGAGTGTGCTTTCGCCCTCTCTGCTTGATCTCAATCTTTTTTTTCCTTTCTCTGTATCTCTCTCTCTCTCTTTCTTTTTCTCACACTGCAAAAGCCAGAGCTTTTTCAGTCCTGCTTTCACACCTTTTCGCGATAGTAGTGCGTTATTTTTATTTCAATTTCACGCTGCACACTTTTCAAGTCTTCCGATTGACGAACGCTTAATGTAAATTTTGTGATTTACCTCTCGAACAATCTACTTTTATGACGATGTAATAGCGACTGCTTTTTCTCATACTGAAATCGAAACTATCTCAAGGAAATTGTTTACAATATTCCACAGCTATTTCATAAAGTTATTCAATCTACTTTGTGTTGAAAATAGAATTTACTGTTTGATCAAAGTTGCAGAAAATAAGGATATAAGCTCTAAGTCGTCCTTTTGATCAGATTTTCGTGTCATTTAACTTTGCATTGTTAGAATTAGTATCAAACCTTACAATTACAATAATTAGAAAATTATTCTTAACCACTTTGCAATATTTTGTACACGATGGTACAGCTTCGCAATAAAAATCAAAATCCAACATTTTTTTTTCTCGACTTTTCTTAAATGCACATCATACGTTTTACATGCCCAATTTCTCATCGAGGTACTATTACTAATCGATGCTTGCATACAATGCTTGTCATGTATATCAATGGTAACATCGTCAATGTCACCCCTCAAGCTAATGACAGATCAATTTTAGTAGCGATATTCTCATCATGAGTGTCATAAGACAAAGCATTGTAGTCTTCGGTCTGCATCTATCGGCCAACAAAGTGATATTTAATTGCTGCTGGCCTTCGTTAAACTCCCATTTCACCCCTTACCGATGGAAGTTTGCTTGTTGACCACGTGCACGCACGTTTACGTGCGTAGCCATCGTTGTCATCGTCGTCTCTAAAACTTTCCGAGCGTCAGATGGACCCTGTGTGACCGCAGCGCGCTATACAATTTCCTAGCTCTCGTGATATTATTCATGATACTGTATACTCGGCGCGAATATATACAATAGCGCAAAGGATGGACGTTATGTGTAAGTCGATACGGCCTCGACAACGACATTGACAATGGCTTACGTAAAATAGTGAGTTTCATTTTGACGTATTGTTGCAATATGGTGTTGATTGTCACAGTTCAAATTACCTTTACAGTGAGATAACGTCATAGGTAGTTTAGTCTCGTATAATGAGCGACACAAGATGTATTTGTACTTTATTTGGAATTATTAAACATTTTTTTTCGAATGCTTTTCATTTTTTGATTGTGATTTGCACTGGCATTATCAGAAACTTAAGAGTATGTGGTGATTTATTATTTGATGGCTCAAAACTTTTTCCATGCTCTCTATAAAGTTGAATACAAGTGGAGAGGCTGTTTCAAAACTAAGTTGTAAAAGAAAGACAACTTTTTCACGAGGAAATTCTTGAATACAGAATAGCTCGTCAAAAGTTTACTTTTCATTTTGTGTAATCCATCAATGTGCACTTTTACTCGTAAATATAAAAATCCAAAAATCTTGATTTACGTAATATCACTAACTCAACAAATTTATTCACATTGAATATTATTCAAAAAAATTACATGTTTCTCAATCTTTATTCTCATCAGAATATATGAAAGAATCGTTGCACAAGAGTACAGTAAAACAAGCTTCTATTGTAAAAATACGGGCAATAGTCTGCTCGGATGATTTAATGAACTAGGTGTAGGTACATGTGACCAAGCAGAGGACATCATTACGGAATCAACAGGGCGATCCATTAATCTCTCAACGTGTTGAACGCGATAAGCTTCCCCATTCTCTAGTCGTGTCTTTCGCTTGGATGATTCGATTTTCACGTTATTAAATTGTCTGTTATATAGCATGACTGCGTCGCGCGTATCTGAACGTATATATACGCATATACGCATAGTTTACGTATTTCTGCGATGAAGTTGGCGCCAATGTTCGCATGATTTTCAGCTATTTATGAAATTTTCGTTATTACATTCGAGCTCTTTTGTCCGATATATCACATAAGCGAAATTGCATCTGCATTCGAATAATACTCATTTCTTTACAAGTCAAGAATGTAAAGCACATTTTAATAATTTGATTAAAAAAATCCAATTTTCAAAATAAAAAAAATAAGTATTCAAAGGCTTTCGAAATTAATGAAAGAGTAAATAAATATAACGACCAAAAGAATTAATTATTTTAAATTTCTAAATTGCACACCATAGATTTTTTTGAACGCATCAAACAAATCTACTCGGCGCCAGATTTCAATTCTCAGTAAATGCGATTAATAGATTTTCGTCTAACTCTCCGGGAAAAATAAAACGAAGACACGAAAGTGTAAATTAGTAGAAAATAGAAGAGACAAAGGGAACACGGCAGAAAAGAAGAAAGGAAAACACTGCGAGCTCGCGCGGGACTCGCTTAATACCAGAGCGAAATGATGTTCCGGCGCTCTCTCTCTCTCTCTCTCTCTCTCTCTCTCTCTCGCCCTCTTTTATAGTGTGAAAACTAAAGTCCGCGTGAGATGAATTACAAAAGTTTTTCAATACGAGAAATGCAGACACTAGGAAGGAAAGACACGGTGAGAACAGTTTTCTCGTTACAAGAGGACGGCCACAGGGCGAAAACCTCCACGAAAATATGTATTCGAAATTATGCTGTTATCTTCGTAAAAGCCCTGGAAATGAGAAACAACTTTTAGGATGAGGCGAATTGGTTGTTTTGAACACGCTTGACAGTTACCTTATTTGAATACTGCTATTTCTCAAATAATACTGCTATTTCACAAAAAGATAAGAATTGAACAAATTTGCATTTTCATTTGTTCCTATTTTAATTTTTTCGCAGTCAAAACGAAAAAATAAATTTGAAGATATTTTAGAGGATGAAAGAAGTTATAAAACTCTGCCATTAAAATGAGGCATTCAAATCGAAACATTTTATTACAATCCATCACAATTTGCTATTAATTTATTAACAATGTTTCATTATTTCGTATATTATACAGTAGTGAACTGTATGCATTTGAAAATATAAAGATTGATGATGAATACCCTCTCAAATAAGAATACTTGGATTTACAGCCTTATGACTTTTAACTCAGCAATACATTTCCATAAATCTTTCATAGTCACTGAACATTGACCTAAAAGTGTCTTAACTTTTTAGAAATATACAAACTAGGTACAATACTTCTTTCGATGCTAAAAATCATGAACAGCAGAGTCACGATACAAATGAAGTATAAAGCTTTTCACTATTCTTCAAGCTTTCTAGAGTATAATAGAACGCCGAGCTAAGTAATCTTTTATTGGGCGCAAAAAGGAACGAAGAAACTCATTTCTCGAGAAAGTAAAACTTGCAAAATTTAAAAAAAATAATATGACCTTTGTTACGTGTAATAAATGAATCGAATACGCTGAGTGTTATAAATGATGTAAACAAAATTAACATAGACGTACCATAGAATTTTATAGGATATAATTTGGCATCAAATCTGGTGAAAATACTACTTTTTTCGTAAGCTCATATAAAGCAAAGTGATGCACAGAGAACAAATTATTATTTACACATAAAAATTATTTCTGAGTAATAATTTCATCAATTCATATTAAGCTATTATTAAATTGCATTCACTTATTCTGTTACCTTTAAGTTAAGTTTTCCTTTAATTTTCATTTTGTGCGCAATAGTTTCACGTTTCCAGTGCAAAAAGCTAACATTAATCTCTCCACGGAAGCAGTACATCTCAATCCAATACATAATAACGAACATATATTGAGTTACAGCAGCAATTTCAAACGGCGCATTCCGGAGTAGACTCATAATTCGTTGCTATTTTGTTGCTATTTTATTTGTTTAAATTCATTTTGTTACTCTAGCCGTTTCCGAGAAACTTGTCGCTTCTATCGTAACATCAACCTGAGGTAGTTGCGTCAATTGTCTCTTGAAGGGAGAGAGCTAGTCAAACCAAACGGCAAATTACCAACGACAAATTCCGTTGCTAATTGGTTGCTGTAAGATGGTATGAATCCCCGTTCTCGAAAAATAATCCCTAGAACGTAAAACCATCCCTACAGCCGCTTTTGTTATTTTAGCATCGATGACAGTTGTCAACGCGAACCAGACGGTATATTTTTTCTATTTCACTAATTGTCAAACGAAATATGTTAAATAAAACTGTATCAATATGAATAGTCTTGGTAATTGTCAAAATGAAAATAATTTACATATTTTTAATATTCACGAAGAATTTGGAGATATTTAATTTTCAAATTGTAATAAGATTATAATGGAATGTCAACCAATTTTTAAAAAGGCGCTCATTAACAGCTGTGGGGCTACGTTGATGGCATAGCATATTCAAATTTAAAATTAGGGTACATATCTCGAATTATTTCAATAATGGTAAGCAGAGCGGTGATTTTCTTTCAAGATATTCTTAATAATACTAAGTTATGCACAACATTTCGCTGATCGACATTCCTTTGAACCACCTCTACAGCCATTTCTTATTTTTTATCACCACAAATTTTGCGCTTATCGACTTTTAACAACACAAAAGTACTATTAATATTTCACAGATATAACAAGTTTTTCTAATCAGAAGGAACTGGAACCACCCTTACATTTTTTCTATATGTTACTCTCTCAAAATTTACGCAAGACGACATGAACAAATGATTGTAGGGGTGGTTCCAGTTTATTCCCGATCGATGAATTTTTTCTACATATTAATATTAACAAAATTATTGTTTAGGAACATCACTAAAAGCATTATTTTTGCGTAATAAAAAGTTATAAGTAAAAAACATGTGAATTTCATAAAACAGCGCGTAGAAATGGCCGTACAGATGGTTTCAGTTCATTCCGATCATTGTAACTTTATATATATATATATTAGTAATAATATTATGTATATTAGAATGCATCTATAAAAACAATATTTGTGGGTAAACAAAATAGCAGACTCAAATAACGTACTATAGAGTGGTTTACAAAAAACGCGATCACCCTTCATTTCTAAGATAACGTAAGTGATAGTTATACGTTAATATTGTGACAGGTGTAGCAAGTTCACTCAGATGGGGGTGATTTTTGAAAAACGAGACTTTTACCATTTAACAGTAACAAATTAGCAACAAAATACTCGATTTGCCCGTTCTCGTTAGTTCTCTTTCTTCAAGAGATAACGTGTATAGCTACTACAGCTTGAAATTTGGGTCTTGTCGATGATTTCGCCCACAAGAGGGTGAATTGGCAAGAAGGGCTTTCCGTTTTCTTTTGGCAACAAATTAGCAACAGAATATGCCGTTCGTCTGGGTTCCCTAGCTCTCTTCCTTCAAGAGATAATTGACGCGACTACCTTAGGTTAATGTTACGATAGGGACGACAAGTTTCTCGGAAACGGCTTGACCAACAAAATAGCAAAAAATTATTAGCCTACTTTGGAACGTGGCATTTGAAATGGCTGCCGCAGTTTAATATACGTTAATACCAACAGTACTGATCTAATCAAGGATTAAAGGAAAGTGTCGCAAAAAGATTACAATTAAACGAAAAGAGTAATTAATGTTTGACTTTAGTAAACAAAACCGTGAGTTCGTTGGTACTCGCGGCCAAAAGTTGTTCCAATGAAAAACGGGCGCCTCTCTAATTTTAATGTTTTCGCTGGGGGAGCTCTCGTGCTCTTTAGACGAACGGAAGAGAGTACTGACCTGAAATGTGGGTCAGTTTGCGATGCTATCATGCGCGTCGCACCTCTTTCGCGAGAGCGCTTTTCTCTCTCTCTCTCTCTCTCTCTCATTTTAGCCACCAGCGAACCCCGGCGGTAAAGCGCTGACCGTATAAGGAGGAAAGCCTCGCGTCATTGCCAGATGGGGTAAAAGCTAGGAGGGGGCGATGGACTGGAAGATACACAAAAATGAGAAGCCCACCGATTCCAGCGGGTATGTGTAATTATATCTCCTCAATCATCGCTTACTCTTAAATTTGTTTCTTTTTTCTTTAATACAGGTCCACTAAAAATTCATTTGAATCGAAAATTCAAAAAATATCAATTATAACTTGTTGATGTGCTCACAATATAATGTTATTATTTAAATAACATGGTACATTTAATTTAAAAATTGTACAAAAATGTGAGCGCCCGTGGGACCGTTGATAGGAGCTATGCTTCTTTCGCGTAATCGAATGCGAGGTGGCGAACGGTGAATTTAGTTTACGCACTAATTTATATTTAATGATACTATGAAATGAGTAAATACTGAATTCAAAATCAAATCATTGATATCTAGTAAAACTCACATTAGCCCCAGTACGTCCTACTAAATTTCACATGGTAGCTATCAAATGGCGCTAATAATAATCCCATAGCGAATAATAGCAGTCCTTGTGTGCCATGTGTTGGTCGTGTGTAGCGTATCATATATCGCGTATCGGTCGTGATGAATGTTTGTGTTGAGACTTTACAGTTTTTACCATTTTAGTCTCCTCCTCAAACCTATGATAAGAAGCGTAGCGTCAAGCACGCTCACAGCTTTTCTTCTACCAAATGTTTCTGTTTGATAATCTAAGAAACCTCGATTTGCATGTATTATACTGCTATCTAATGTAAAAGTATTATTATACAAAAGAAAAATAAATAATACTAATACTTTCAACAAACATTCTAAAAATAGTAATCTCTACATTATTTGGAATTGAGCGAGTGCAAAGCTGTAAACAGGACAGAAAAAATAAAGCTTGCTGCTACAGCTAACCGAAAGCAAAACGTTTCAGCTTTGTATACGTCGACCACCGCCGAAGCTGTGTACGTAAGAGATTGATGGTAGAAAAGCAACACAGAGCGGCAACGGTAACGCAGGTTGCACTCGCGGGCTCGTCCCTGAAATCCATAATTTGCATAATAAGCGCGTACGCTAGTATTCACTCTCGTTGGGAGTTAAAACGTTAATGGTGCACGAGTTTTTTTTTTTTTCATTTGTACATTCTTGTTTTTTTCTTCATTTTCTCTTCTCTCTTCCTTTCTCAATGCAGTAAAAGAGTTGCGCGCGCATGTATAAGTATACATGTACATATAACGTAGTGGCTGTTAGTGGTAGTTGCATTTATCGCGAGCGACCGTTGACGTACGAGCACGACAAAAAGCTTCTTGCCCCGTGACAAATTGGTTTGCGCGCCACCAAGCAATTTTGAAATTAGGTAGAGCGCGTTAAACAAAAACACGTACGCGCTGCAAAATGGAATTGATAGCGCGATGAAGCTTGTTTGTTCGCTGTCCAAACTTTCCTGTGGGCGGCCAACTTTTTTTTTACACGTACACGATTCGCGTGTATAGCAAGCGAGCTGCTCGCACATCGTTGTTATTTTCGATCGGCTTGCGATATCGAATTTTAGAAAAACAAATTTAGTCCCTGTCAGTAGCCAAAACTAAAACACCGAAAACTCGCTTTCGCCTATTCTTTTGTTGTAAAAATTGTCCAGTTTCATTCAAGCTCTTGTTATTTTTACACCATTTATAACATATTCTACGGCTAATTCAATTTTTATGGTTGCGTATCGATAGTAAAAATACAATTGCCACTTATCGAACAAGTTCTGATAAATAATACATTAGTTATAAATAATACAATAGTTCTGATAATACGTTTGTCGGGTTACCTGAAGTGACTTTGATTAGTCTTTTATCTCCAGTTGATTCGATCATTTACGTACACATAAAAAGAATAGCAGTAAATAAGATTTAATGAAACTCCCATAAATGTGTGTTAGGAAACTCAAAGATCAGCGACGAGGGTCTAACGAGATAATCGATCAGCAAAATGAAACTGGCGAGACTTGCAAGCGAGAGACGTAAATGCCATATTAATTCAAGAGTGAATATCGGCAGAATACGCGGTGAAGGGCTTCTGGAATCGCGGACCGGAATAATTCGAGAAGTGCAGCTGAGACGGTGGCGGCCACGCGAAAATGACAGAATCCGATAATTAGATCCGCTGGAGACAGAGCTACGCCCGTTTGTCAGCAGCCCAAACTTTCATTACGCGGCCTCTCTGTCTCCCTTCTTCTCCCGACAATTGCCAACGAAAAACCTACTCTTGCAACTGTGTCGAGAGAAAGCGAGAGAGAGAGAGAGAGAGAGAGAGAGAAGGCGTGAAAATGGACGTAATCAAACAGACGTTCTCTATAGCTCTTTGTTATTACGTACATATATATATATATACATACCAATTCGCCGTGATTTTTCGGTGTTGAATATAAGTGTGTCCGGTATTCCGCGATACTCTATTTAATTAGAAACGCTCACTCGTCAATCTTGAGTCTCCTCTTTTTCCACCCATATACATCAACTGCCAATAAAGCCCAGCTCCCCTTTGTTTTCTATCCGATTTATCGCATACGCACGCGCAACGACGAATCGAGTTTTTGCGACGCGATGGAGCAATTTATGCCGTAATTCGATTAATTTTTTTGTTACTATTCTCACGCGCGCTTACAATTCTCCAGCAATTGAACGAACTAACTCGTTGGATTTAATTACAGAAAGAGGGAAGAGCAATGCAAGCGCGTTGTAAACTACTTGAAATTTCGATGCCATTTGGAGGACGCAAATTCAATTGTCCCTCATAAATGTCATTAAATGATCTTAAGGATGATTGGAATGACCTCCTAGTACAATTATGCATTAATTTTCATGCACTCGCGGATGAAATTATGTGCGTTATCACAACTTCACTGCTGTTGATACTGCTTATTGCGTCACATGCATAGCAGTTATGTAATACTCGTGCGCGCGCGCGCGCATACATATATACCTACAAATGGATAATTCACTGTGCGAGTTTGAATTTCATTGGAATAATCACCACTATAATAGCGCGCACGATCATTCCGCGCGAGCTCATCAATGAAAATACATGACATCACTAGTAGCACCAGCAGACAATACACAATTACAAGTGGTCGTAGAAGCAACAAAAGCGAGAGTCACAATACGCATCGATGATTTGTTCTCGTCCAACTTCTTAACGAGTTCTCCCTGCGATAAAAATGGACGACGACGAGCTGTCAGACTACGCCACAAGTAAACCCATTGTGCTACGCTATCCGTTTTGGCGTAATAAACTATAATATATCTCTCTGGGGGGGGGGGGGGGCAGTGGCACGTCAATGTAGCCCGATAAAGTCTTACCGACTCGGAGAATATCGCGATATTAAACGCCCAACGCAACTGTTTGCGCGCTAAACGTGAAAATAAATCGTTTTATGAATATTAAAGCAAGAGAGCGCGCCCACATTAAAATGGGCAGTCGCTAAATAGAGCTTTGATAACGCAGTCTCGTGGAAAAAGAGAAAACAGTTTTGCGCTTCTTCGTTCATTCATTTTTTTAGTTTCTATCTTCCTTGCCTTTTCCAATTCCGCCTCTCGCTCTGCGTGTGTACAATCAACAGACGAGATGTTGTCTGTCAGCTCTCTATCTCTGTGATTAAGATTCTCTCGTGAATTGTTTCTTTTTCAAATTCAAAGCTACACCAAACGTATACTAATAAATATTAAACTCGGATATCACTAGGAGAGAAAACTTTAAATATATCTGCAATAATAAGTTGAAATTTCATTAAAGTACGCATTTACCATTGCAAATTGAGAGAAACTTTGGTCGCGCGCATGAAAAAAGACAGAAAATTCGCTTTTTTCTCTTTTCCTCTTCAATGCTTTCAAAACGTTCTCATTAGTCTTGTTTACCGTACAATTTCAAAGCTATCTTTTATTTTAATTTCGGTATTCAAATAGCAATTCTCCAAGCAAAACGAGAGCACGTACAAAAAAGCTCAGTGAATTGCTTTCAACAATCTAACCGCTTATCCTCACTCAAGAAATAAAAAACTCCAAATGCTTTAAATACTCGTGTTAACTTTACATTTTCAATAGAGTAAATTATCCACAAAGTCGTATTGAACATGGACAAACACTTTAAATGTTCAACCTGCTCGTGAGTGATAAGGAGAAATCTATTAGTGTCATCATTCGAACAACGTAGAAAGAAACAATAATGGGGAATTCAACAAGATTTTTCACGAATCGGCGGTAAAATTACACTATATGCAGAGAAATCACAGCGTGAGCGGAGTCTCTTTTACTCCCTCAAAATACTCTCTCTCCCTCCCTCTCTCTCTCTCTCTCTCTCTCTCTCTCTCTTCATATATAAAGTTCTTTTTTTGCGTTCGTTCAAGGTGCGCGGCGTGTGACATTCTTTTTGTCATTCTATAGCTTATCAGGCACGCTAGGTATCGACTATTGCTGCTTTCTTCCTCTCATTCACAGAGCGCGCGATTCTTCCTTCTTGAATCTCTATTTCTCGTTTCCACCCATAAGTGCATTTATTCTCAGACTGACGATATCGTCGTTGAGTCTCTACCTTTTGAATGTACTATTTGCCTTGCCTGTTGGCCACTTGTCTGCTCCTCTACCGAACCTCTACCGGTTCATCCGTCAGTTACAGCACAACCAATTTAAGTAGACTAGCCTTATTAACGTTGTATATAAACATATTTTTTGCCTATACATCAATCTATACGAGTCCGTATAATCCATACTCTAATAAGTAGAAACAGTTCTTTGTTAGTTTAGCGAAAATTATACAGCAGCTATGCGAGTTTATTCGAACGATTATTAGGATAATAATGTGTGCACCCGACTGTACTCAATTAATAATGTGATAAATTAACTGCTTAAAAATAAAAATAATAACACATTTTTTATAATAGCGTGACCAAATATTAGAAAACAAATCAATGAGACTCGCATTAACCATTCATAAAGATAAGGTATTACTAAATATACAAGTATGCTGCACCTTCTGATGTACGAACAACCCATTTACGAGCGCTTGCATTTATCTCGACATTTCTCCACCTATATTTACTTTTCAACGCTCACTATATCCAAACCACTTCTGTTGTCGATATGGATTCCTAACTTACAATTTTTTTCATACACTTCAATATGTATCGTTATCTGTTCATTTGACTCTTTTACACAATGTTCATTTTTGCGCACAAACTGTTTTCGTTTGTTACAACTTGTTCCACGCAATTTCATATTATAAATCGATTACATGCATTACCACTTTTTTCTTATAATTACAGAAATGAATATATATAAAAATAGATGATGATTTTTATTTTTCACATTTAGATATTATATGGGATATAAGCTTCATCCGTCATTGATTAAAACTTTGATCAGAGTATTATATTTGTTCGATGCTACAAACACTGTTGATAAAAGATGCAAAGTGTTTATAGAGCATTACACTTAATGTGCCTGAGAACGAATTTTTCCCCCAATGATTGAACGTATGAGTGAACACTTCTGTGCAAAAATTGTTTCTGTACTGAAGTAAAATACGTATATCATATATTATCGATGCTATTAAGAAGATCGGTTTATAGGCATATTATAAATTGACTATTACAACCGTCCTTGTTTGCAAGACGTTTGCTCTTTTCTTATTGACACATCATAATCTTTTATTTGCACATAGAGTACGTTTTATCAACCAGTGACCATCAGAAACGCTTATCAACTGTTTGGCTGCTACCCCAATCGATCGTAAAACTTTCAGCAATGGGTTTGCAATCGCAATCGCCGCGTGTGTTCTACTTGGGATGAGCGTGATACCTCTAATGCTCATAAATATGATCAATTATCATACGAACGTTTGTTATAATATATATTCCTATTTTACGTGTTGGTGAAACTTGGGATTAATTCATCAGGTAAAATCTTCACATAGTCTTCATTTGATAACCAATTTGTATACACTTACATGATATGTGAATAACACCTGCAATATTCTTAAAATGACAATATTATTTTGTCTTATATCCTTATAGCAATAATTTATTACTCAAAAAAAATAGAGCATCTCTCTTTGTAGCTACACAAAACATGCATGCTGATTAAATTACGGAGTATTAGTGCAAAACTGATACATCGATAATTGCACCGCCAACCAATACTCCAGTCAACGGTCAATACACAAAGCCACGTAAATCTACTAATAACCATATCTTAATGAACAATTAACGAATTGTTCCCCTAAAGATGCGTCTAAAGTTTAAACAACATTGTCGGGTTACTGCGGAGCGTACACGCGCCGGACGTAAAAACCGGTATAACCGGCGATGGTGTGCGTCAACAGCATCCATGCAACGAGAAAAAGAGGAGGCATCAGTAAGGAAAATCCCCGCAACGAAGAAAGAAAAAGACTGACCTTGAAGAAAAAATGCTGGGAACTTTGCAGATAATAATAAGGGGTCGCAAGCTTTGTTGTCTTTACACTGTCAACGGGTGACCTTAACCTTAATTCTCTTCGGAAGTTTCTTCCTTTTCTCTAAACGACATTTCGTCACAGCAGACGCACGTTAGAAAGCGATTCAATTTAATTGGCACTACATATGATAACACACACAATTTTATGGAATAAGTATAATATTTAAAGGGCACTATAAGGAATACTACAATCGGGGAAGAAAGAAGCGAATACCGGCAAATCGCGCATGGAACCAACGAACGTAACGTACGTCCCCTATGAAAGCCGGCACGAGACTGACTGAGGTAGAAAACTGGCTGCCGGCGCGCAACTCACCGCTGTTGCCGCCGCCGTTTACGCCAATCCCTCCTCCCTCTCTTTTCTTACTCGCTCACTCATTCTCTTCTCTCTCTCTCTCTCTCCAGCTCACTCTTTCTCTCTCTCCCTCTCTCACTCCCTCTCTCACTCTCTCGCTCTCTCACTCTCTCTCTCGCTCTCTCGCTCTCTCGCTCTCTCTCTAAACACACGAAGTCCTTAGCCTGCGTGCGCGCGCGCCCTTTGAGGTAGGTCACGTTATCTTTGGTTGGCGTCGAGTCTGAACCCACAAGGACCAATTTTGTTTTTGCATACCTGGACGACAGAGAGGCATGCTCTTTCCATCGAGTTTTTGAACACTCTAACCGTAGTGAGGCTCGTTCAGCCACAGACCTCTGCGATTAGCGTACGATACGCATTTTTAGAGACTTCCCGAGTTATCTACAATACAGGTAAGTATGGAAAAACACTTTCTTTAACCAATTATTTACATATTTTTTAATCGTTTAATGCATGAAGTCCGCCAATATTTTTTCTCTATATATATTTGAATAAAAATAATTACATTTCTCAATTACAATTCGTATTCTATACACGATAGATTTACTTCTGTCGTAATATCATTTAATTAATTTAAAATGCTAGCCGCTTTATTGAAGTAAGTAAATAAATTAGAAACATTGTATATAATTAAATAGCATATTTGCATTAAAAGATAACTTTTAAAAACTCAAACGTCTTTCTAATGCTCTAAAGGAAGAAGAATTGAGTGATGCCCAAAGGTGAAACATGAACAAACATGCACAAAAAAGAAGACATATTAGGAATAATAGCAAGTGATAAAAGGGGGTGGGACAGTGAAAGAGATAAAGAATGAAGATAAAAGAAACAATAAAATGCATTAGTACACAGGCAGCGTGGCGCGTGTATTATTCAGAAATGCGCGCGTGCAGGGTGCTTGATCGTGTGAAGCTATATAGTGGCATCTGTGCCAAGCGGATGCCGAAGCACGACTGAACGGTAAACGTTGTACGGCAATTCGAAGGCTCCACAGTCATGCTATACTCTGCAAGGAAAAGCTACTCCCGTAGCCAGATCACGTCTCGCTCAATGAACGATATGCGGCGTAAGGAGAAAAAGAAAGAGAGAGAGAGAAAAACCGCACCTCCGGTCTGATGCGCGCATAGAAGGTCACTATCAAGTTGCTTCGCTGCCGCCTCCCCCCACTCCAAATCGCCCCTTGGCGATATGCTACAGTAGTACTTTGCAGAAGTGTTGGGAGCTTTCAACGACGCCGTTTGTTGGACAATATATACACTTAGACTTTCATTGGCCATAACCAAACAAATAAATGGAGGCCTGACGCCAAGCATAAATATTTCCTCGCTTCGTTATAGCTCTATCGAGAAAAAGATTTTAAAGGATTGCTTATAACTTTGCAGAATCCATAGGTTATTTGAATAGTCATTTCGATGGAATACTATTTCCCATGTACCCGTTAGAAACCTATTGAAAAAAATGCTTCGAGAGGCAAAGAATTTCTGTTCGAAATTGTGCAATTACGCAGTTACGAATGCAATCAATTATTGCACAAGCAACGAGGCTGTGTATTGGTAATCTGAACATAAAATCGCCAACTAACGTTTAGACGTATACGCTACTCAAAATACTGATAATATTGGCGCAAAATGTGCCTCGCAATATAAAATAACGACAGAGTAATATAACGAACCGAAGTAGAAACGACAATGGCATAGCGTGAGAGATGAAAAGAGAAAGAGGAGAAAGAAAAAGAAGTGAGGGAGGCTGAAAGCTGAAAAGAGAGTCCAGGACAATGACGAATGCGGATAGCGAATGAGAAAAAGCAATAGTCCGCGGAAGTAACAAGAAAAAGTAAGAGGGAAAGAGAGAGAAAAATAATAGCGAGATTCGTCGCACTTTCGGCGACAGTGTGCACGGACATTCAGCAGTAATTTTGGAACAATGTTTCTGTCTGTTTTCTATCGGGAACGAGCGTCTCCGGGCACGTGCCTGCCGTCGATCGCACGCGCGTATGGCTCAATGGCACAAATCCGGAATAAAGACGAGCGCCACAGCATATAGTTCGCCGTCAGCTTTTGATAAAAGAGTAATCCGCGAATCGTCTATATATGAGTTTCGATGCTCTTTTCCACTCGGTTTGATATCTTCATTGTCGTTCCTATATTCTATTCGTGAGGCAAATCCTCAATAAAAGTGATTGTCAGCACAAAAATCAGCACTGCCACTCAGACATGCTATGGGTCACTCTGATATTTCAATGATTTTCGATTAGAATGTCATGAGAAAATATAACAATGCTAATGAATTATATAAATTTTATTCTTTGGTTGATTTGAAAATGTTATCATTTCGAAAAATCGATTCACTTTTATTGTAGATGTTAACTTAACGCTTCGATAGTAAACGGAATAACGCGTATGGCAGCTCAATATGCATAAGATCCCTTTCCATCTCGGAGCATCACCTGGACAGTCTATACTTTTTTATTCACTTCACTTTTCGAGCTCTCAATGCACATGTGCAACATTTGCATACTCAGCACAACGGCCCACGTATACATACATGTAGAAAAACACTTATGCTATGATTGTACGATAATGAGATCGAGTATAGCTGCTTCTCGTCACTCTTATTCTGAATATTTTCTGCAATTTTATCGCTGACTCAGTGAAAGATGCTAAAATTATTTACACATCTTCATACGTGAGGTTATGAAAAATTTGTGACTATACTTGTCATGGTCAATTTTAACTAAATTTCAGTTCGTCGCTTATGCTACTTGAAATAAACTATATTAACGTTTACAATACAAAAATGATTTTGCTTTGATAATTTTCTGTAATTCAATTCAACTAACCTAGTATTGTTAAATTTAAAAAGTGTAATCGATTATTCTTCGAATGAGAGTAAATATTTATTTTTCTTGATCGTACTCAAACACAGTTGTTTTTATTTAACTTACGTACAGATTATATTAACAAAATCACTTAAGACTATAATTAAAAACGAATAAAAGACAGAAAAGTAGATTTTCACAACACTAGTAGAAAATAACAAGTACATGAAAACTGCTCATTTTGATTATGTTTGAGGGATACTATGAAATACGAGAATAGGTAATATTACAATTTAATATTTCCGTGAAAAACTTGAATGCTTTTATGCTTTTCAAAATATTTGAAAAAATGTGTCCCAACAGTATTACCACGTAAACCCTCAATCCACGTTATACCAATAAATTCTCTATACAACAAATGTTACTGTATAATTAATTTCTCCAGATCAACTCGTAGCATATTAAAGGAAATTAATTTCAAATTTATCTTTTAAAGAATTTAAATTATCCACATAATGTAATTTATAAATTGTAATTAGTTATGCTGAATTCTTTTACCCAAAAAAATACAAAGGTTTTAATAAAAATATAATACTTTATTTAAATGGGACTTTTTTAATAATAGATATTCTTGCATGAAGTAGATATAATGGTTACTAAAATTGAAAAAACAACGCAAGGAACATCGATTACATTTTATATGGAAAACTTTCATTTAGCTTGTTGAAACTCTAAACTTTTTGTTTGCTGAATCAATATTTTTAGTGCAGTAATACCAAGTTTGTATGAGAAAGTTGTCTACGTATACACATCCACTTGCCGATTCAGTTAAAAAATAGTTTGTCTATGTGCACTCGAATTATTTTAGAATAGCAACAATAATAGCGTACTTATGAAAATTTCAATTTATTTATGGCTATTTATCTCTGGAAACTCCTGCATACTTATGTTCCTATAATTATCTTTTTGAAAGTGAATAAAATTTGATATAATTTTCGTTCCGCTGGACCTTGTATCACCTCTTTGTGATTTAACTGTATCATCATACATTCGTAAATATCGATGAATCTGTGTAGAATGAAGGTTTCGTGAGGTTGGTGATGAAAAATATGTGTGTGCAGAAAGGGCTTCCCATCGTACACATTTGAAGAATTACGCAGCGGCTGTGAACGTAAAGAAATTATATTTTATCAATAAGCTAGTTGGTTCGTGAAATTTTTGCGCTTGCCTTGTAAAATTTTAAGTTTTATGAAAATTAATACTTATATACCGATTCACTTGATTTTTGATCTCGTTATCGAATTGTAGTATGTGTTATAGTCAAACGATAAATATGCACATTTTTGAGTAATATTTTTAAAACAAAATGTCTTTTCGTAAAATTTGTCTTTACGTATTTATTAATTTGTTTGTATGTCATTAAAATTATCTAGTCTTTTTATATATTAATGAATCAAAAATCAAAAACAAAAAAATATCGTTATGAATTGAATACTAGTGGCCTTTGAATAACTTGCATGTCGAAAAATATTGAATGCAAACCTATGCGAATTGACTAACAACGGGATTCAAACCCGAAATCGAGTCAAATGGAACGTCGATATAGCATACGAGATTGCATGGTGAATACTCCTTGTGTTTTCAACGTGGCTCGTGCATGCTTTCAGTAAATTACGTGATTGAAATAATAATTTTTTTGTTCTGAACTCCAATTTCATATTGTGTGCCAATAGCAGGCTATCAAATTATTGCAAGAAAATAGGGAGAAGTCATGAAATTTAAACGAGTGATCAAGACTTGATTTCATAAAAGCGTCGATTCAATTACGCTGTCATAAGATGTATCTAGGCATCATACCGATAACCTTTAAAACTTTGAAGATATGAATTGAGATGACGCGCCTATAGAAACTATAGTTAATATAACATAATAAAAAAGTAACAAAATCTATCATTGAATAAAACCTTCAACTGGAGCTGCTACTTCAGCTGGTGCATCGGTTGGTGCCTCTGCTGCTGGTGTGGATTCTGGCGCCGCGGTATCCATGGATGCTCCCTCCGCTGGTGGCACAGCTTCACCTCCTTCAGCCGGAGGCGCTCCCTCTGCAGGTGCACCCTCGACACCCTCAACCGTCGGAGCAGCTTCACCTTCGGCCGGTGCTTCAACTAACGGTGCTTCTTCTGTCGGTGCTGATGCTATAATGACAAGAAAGATGCTTTAATTTACATTTACATTATAGACATTGAATTATTGCTTATTTTTGAATAAGCTAACGAATTTCACCGTAAATATTTTTTTAAATTTTTTTAATGGCCGAAATGAGCAAATTTAGAGTAGTTATAAGTACTTCCTTTCAGAAGAGTATGTTCCTTCTTTCAGAAGTCATAGTTATTTCGAATAATGTTACAGCATTTTATGTTACTTACTAATTATTCAGTAGTATATATTCGATTGTTACTAACACCAAACGATATTGACTACTGATCAACAAATTTCAATAACGCTTGGACGAACTCCAATGACAATGCGATTGCATCTCATACAATTTAATTTTTACTAAGTTTATAGACATAAGATAAACAACGTCTCTATTTTAAGCTCTTAACTGACAATATTTACCGCCAAGTTGAAACACAATGATAATTTTGTATAAAATCAAAATAAGAAATTAAATCTAAATGTATTTTATAAGAAAAGTATTTCCTTTCGTAATGTGTTTGTCTACGCTATAAACTTTATTTGAACATCACTGAGCACGAGATTCTCCTTGCCAACTTCTGATGCAATACTATCAAAGGTATTAAAAAAAAACTAAACGAGAGTACATTCGAGAGCGTAAAAATAGCCTCGGTAGTACTCTTACAAACGTCAGCAATGCTTATTGCAATGGTTGACCCTCGAAGAATGCAGGAAGACAAAAAAGAAAAGGTTTGAATCAACGTAAAAATAGCAAAACTTTTACGAAGAATCCAAGTAAAGAAGTTAAATAAGATTGTCAATTTAACAGTATAAATAAAAAACCAGATAATTGAACATTTTCAGTTGAACTGTATTTAACTTGAATATTTTTAATAGTAATGAAACTTTGAGATAATTATGCGTTTAATAGAAAAATCTTCATCTAATATGTTGATAATGTTCGGTATTACAATCGATTGCATCAAAGAAGTTACACGTACCTGGATTTAGAATATAGAAAATCTTGTTGCACAATTCTATATCCACATCTGTAACTTCTCCAGAGGACTCTGTTGATTGTTCCATAGCCTTGAGTTTTGAGAGAAGTAGATTCAAAACATTCAGTGGATTTGGTGGTGGAGGCTCTGCGAAATAAAAAGATTAATACGATTCATATTGAATTATTAAGTCTTGA
The DNA here is from genome assembly GCA_030064505.1 of Chouioia cunea. Taxonomy (NCBI): domain Eukaryota; kingdom Metazoa; phylum Arthropoda; class Insecta; order Hymenoptera; family Eulophidae; genus Chouioia; species Chouioia cunea. The sequence continues at coordinate 10,216,347 of JAOPFQ010000004.1, read as the reverse complement.
TAAATTGTAGTACGTTTCATATCATACTTTTAAATTATGTGTACATTACAAGATGCTATATTTAAATCATAAATAATTGTTATCACAATAATATATGTCATTAATGCATAACTTATAGTGAATTACCTTTCACAATATAAATGAACAACCTAAAAATAGAAGTTTTTTTACAACTTTGATTGGTTTTTTTGATAAACAATAAAAACTTGTGGATGTATTACCAAAGTAAATAGATAATTCTAAATTAAATAATACCAAGGTTTTTATGATATTATTCGAAGTACATATTAAAAGTTAGTCAACATTTAGTTATAGACTTACGATTATCTTTTTCAGGTGGTGGTAATGTTATAGTCATTTTTGAAAATTGATTTGGTACCAGCAAAGTCACAAGAACAAAATACGAAATCGGGTACAGTAAGACCGCTGCTCTGAGTTGCACCCTGTCTGTTGGACACCCCGCACAAGAGTGGGCACAAGTGCACGTAGTACAAGCAATTGAGTTACGCAGAGACGACGGTGACGTAATGGTGATGTAATTAGACAGAGGACGTGGTAGGGTTAGACTATGGTACATTAAGAGTACTCGAATTTTTCTTAGATGGCCTTCCCAACGAGGTTAACGACCCTTGCATTTTTCTTATTTCATTTATTTTATTTTGTATTTAGATACTCTATATTTAAGTTTCCATGATTACTTTTTACAAATTAGATACCTCGGAATGTTCAATATATTCACTTGACTCTGAGTATTAATTAATTATACCAAGTATCATATTTTTAATATTAATTATTTTTCAAAAAGACAAAAACTTTACAACCAATTCATTAGAATGCTTCATACAGGTAACAACATTTATAATTTTAGAATTTTAGAATATAAAAACTGATTACACACTCGATTGTTTTTAAGCCGTACAAAAGAAAATAGAAGAAAAATATCAATCAGTTTACTTTCACGTAATGAAGTGAATTTGGAAAAATACAAATGAATGATTAATTTTAATTTAATGAAATTAAGGAAGTAATGCATTGTAATTTCTAAAATGTTACTCAGAACCATATAAATTTTGGTTGTGATTATCATTTATTTTTTATCATAATTCCGTCACACTGAATCAAATAAAGAAAAAAATGTAGACATAAACAGTTTATTTCATGAATTATTTATTCAATAACACTTAACATATTAGTCAAATAATACAAACATTGATGAATTTATTTACCAAGTTAAATACAATGAGGATACGTTATAATATACGAATGAATAGTACGAATAGTACATTTATTCAGTTTAACAACAATCAATTGATAATTAGTAACACGAAGATGTTATTTTATTTTAACTACGGCTATACGTGGTTATTGGCTTTATAATCAATTGATTAAAAAAAATTGTAATTATGAGACTTCCTAGAAACATTGATTACTACAAATGACTAAAAATGACTAAAAAAGGCCAGGTGCATATATTTTCGAAACTAACATAGTTTTTGAAACAAACAGTAAATGCATCAGACATTAAACATTACAAACGTAGAAAGGTAAAGAACTAAAACCACCCGTATCGTTTATACCAAGTGAATTACGGATATTTAGTATTTAGTTATAATAAAATATTGGCAAATGAATTATTTCACTGTAAAATACAAAAAATGTAATAATACAACAATTATTTAATACAAAAATGTTTATATAAATAAAATGTAGGAATAGTTAGAAAGAATTTTCATGTTAGTTGTACATAATATAAGCTGATGTCAAGTCGAATCTACCTTTAGGCGGCTCTGGTATTGGTTCTGGTTCAGGTTCCGGTTCAGGTTCTGTTGACAAGTAATATGTTAGAAGCCTATACCGTAATGCATCTTTTATTGTACAAAAAATTACCCCTTCCGTTATAGAGGATTTTTTTTCAAATTTTAATTCTACCTACCAAATAGATTATTTTAAAGTAGTTGTACGAATGTTTAATCACCATGCAGAGTCATTGTCGATTTATAAAATATGATTTTACATAATATAACATTCTTTTTCTATTCTCTTAAACTTTACTTTAATTGATATCTACGACTTTTCAAAGTATTTTGAATATTCCATACTTTAGTGCTTTTTTCATTAAATAAATAATACGTGTACATAAATACCTGGTTCAGGTTCAGCAGGAGGTGGCTCTGGTGTTTCAGGAACAGGTGACGGTGTCGGCTCTGTTGACGTAGCCTCTGACGTAGTTTCACTTGCAGGTTCCTATTTTGCAGATACTCTTTTTAATTTTGTTAAACATGACAATTATATTAAAAATTAAACACTATATGTAATATATCAATGAACCAATAAATAAAATATAGATATACTATTCTATGAAGCATAAGCATTTACCTGGACAATGGATTTGTACGTGATTACATTCGATAGTATCGTTCCCGTAACAATTACATCAGTGCATATTATCACGGGCTTGAAACGATAGTTTCTTATTTCATTCTGAAGAAATCATTGTGAAAAGTTACGCTTGCATATGTTTAATTGTTGTAAAGTACGATTTACAGAATATTGTACTAATCTATTACAGCATAATGAATAGAAATTACGATAGTAAAAGTATTTATTTGGAACTAGTTTTTTTATGTATTTAATATACGTAAAAATACCTACTAGACCTACAGAAAGTTATTTACTAATATCTTTTAATAAGATATAGTCATCGAATTCTATTTATACCTTGATGTGTTTAATTAACAAAAAAAAACACATTATCTGAATTTGTCCAAAATCAAATACGCCGGCGTTTATTAATACTAAACTGGAATGATTACACAATACAATTAAATATCATGTGAAATTGTTTTAATAAAAGTTTTAACTGACTAGACGTCGAATAATCATACACGCGTAGAGAACCTTGCACTTCGTGTCAACACTTTCGACTAATAAAATTTCATACTGAGGTTCTCTCGATTAATCTAATTCTAACCTAATAGCATAAACCTCTCACCACTTACTAACTATCCTTAACAATTGGAAATTATAAGATGGATTCATCGACGCGGGCTTGATATCCGATTATCAAGTAAATAGAAAATTTTTCCGATATAAAAGTTCATCATTAAGTTTAATTTAGAAAATCTTTTTTCTAATCTTCAAATCGCACTTTCCCTTTTCCGCTTATTGTCAATTTTCATGTGAAAAATACTGCTCCTAACTGATACAGAAAGGCTTTTCGACGAAAGTCGTTGCTGCATTCGCCTTCGGCTTGTGTCGTAAACCTCTCTTTTCACCATGAAAAACTTTCCTGCACCCGTTAGAAAATAGACTATTCTCGCGTAAAATGAATGATTAAATACTTATTCAATATTATTACTGAATTGTACGATTGATGAAACATCAATCGAGACTTACATCTCGGTCAGTGCTATATCAGTATTAGCTATATCGGTGTTTACGAAATAATACGAAAGTGCATAGGAAAATCTGAAAATTGAAAAACCATGAAAGTAATAATATAAATTTTATAATTATTAATTATGATGTAAATTTCAATGTAGCTCTCATTACACATTGTCATTAACAACATTTTAATAATTGCTGATGATACTATTTACAAAATGAATCCGTCAATAATATACAGTATAAGATATACAAAGAATACAAAAACTACAACAATATTGACAAACCGGCAGATTCAAGTCACACGAGTTATTTGTCGATTCTCTTTATTGCACGCCGTGTATAGCGTCCTCTCACTCCTTGAGCATTCACGAAACGCATTCTAATAATGCGAAATCGAAGTCACCATTATGAAAATTCATATTTTTAATCCACATAGATTACTTATTATTAAAAATTGAAACATCTACTAATTACGCACATAATCTGCAAATACATATGTATTTTTTATTTATTTTTGATGATCTTTATTTCAATATTTGTGAAAATCGGAGGAGCCCCTCACCACCAAAAGACCCGCAATTTGCCCTTCCCGACTCATCCACACTAATAATTAAAACACAGGATGGCGGATTTCAATTACTCACGCTATAAACTGGTATACTAGTAATATGGATAAATTTGACAACTCGAACAGTGAATCTAAATTAATATTTTAATTCTTTGTTAAATTTCTTTGTTAAAATTAACAGTCTAGATGTTGAAATTCCGTTTGGTATTATATTAAATATTCATTCTCATTATGAACATTAAACCTATTCAAACTATGGCTTAAATATGAAAAAAAAATTGTTTGGCTTTCCTAACAAAATATAATACCCACAGAAAAAAATTAAATGTTTGACCAACGCATTCTATGGCTCAATACGACTTACTCGATATATGACTCACGTATATTTCTTATTTTATGTGAATATTAGTTAACGATACCATACATAATATGTATTAGACACAATTGATTGTCCTTAGGATACTCATTTTATTTTTCTAATCCATGATGACATGTACTATAGTGTTGTCAAACGTTACGAACAAAGGGAGCCATTTATGTATGTATGGACCACTTGAGAGTCACTGATACTTGTCGTAGGAATATTATGAATTATTATTTGGCGAATGCGCAGAAAACAAATCGTGCAACTTTTTGTTAATTAAATAACGAAGAATCGTCTAAGCTAATTATCTTGTCAAAAAATCAAAATTTGGAGGTTAGTTACCAAGAATTTGATATGTTGTTATCACACTGCCAATAATAATAAGTGTAATTTAATGATTTCTAATGATTATGTATCAATCATTAATCGTAATCTTGATAAAAATAGGGCCATATAATAAATCTACTAACACTTATTGAATTCACGCATTTCTTTCACGTATATTCAACGAATCCCCATTCATGAAAGCGGCAGTGAAATCAATGTGTTCATTTTTTTATAAGATAGAAGGAGCGAGATTACCATATATCTAAAAAAATGGCCACTAGTTTAGTAACATGAAGTTCGACAAATAAAAGACCTCGTAAAATCCATTTTGCCTCTATCTCATTGCGCTCCCGTATTTTGTATTTATTTTTTTTTAAATTAACTAATAAACACTGTAATTGAACATCGTCAAAGATATAATTATTGAGTCTTGCATTAAACAATACGTATATTATATTTTAATGTGTTAGGCATATAATTGTGCGATTCAAGAGGCAAATAAAATCTTTTGTAACATTATATTGATCCGCAATATCACACCTCTAGTTTAAAGAAAATGACATATCGATTATGCTAAGGATAGCTAGTGAAAGTAAAGTTTTATCGGTGTGCGTGCTTTACTACCTAGTATATTATACGTTCTATTCTAGTTTACTTCTTGCGATTTTTTCCTCTTTACTTTTACTATATTTCCTTTTAATTGATGCTAATCATATATAACTTGTTGACAATACTTATAAATTTTTACTTAGAAGGGAAAAACTCGATAAATTATTATCATAATTACACTTCAAGATACGTACTAGTATCTAAATCTTGTAATACCTTAAATCAATTTATTTATGTTTGTCAAAAAATCTGTCGAAACTATTTAAAGAAAAAAATATGTTTTTTATATTGTTCTGATTTATTACCTTTTTATTTCATAAAGTTTTGTCCATTATACTTCATACTTCATAGTCAATAATAATGGAATAACTTACCTGTATCTCAGGATTTGCTACTATCAATTGTGATAATATCAGGTATATAAGGTATTTTTAAATTTTTAGGAGGTATTCAAATTCTTGTTAATCAGTAAAATTCCTTTATTATTAGCATACCTGTTTAAATATTAATAGATCATGGAAGAGTAAATCATAAATTGTATAAATGACAATATTTTCGGGGGACCAAGGATTATAGTAATAAAAATATGGCGGAAACAACATTTACACAAATTTCGTTCATTAAGAATAAAGTTTATCCTTTAAAATTACATAATTAAATATGAAATATTTTCACTCATTCTGAAGGTATACAACCACGAGCAAGGTTTCAACCGAAAATCGACACATCATTATTATTGTACAGTTCTCACAAAATTATCGACTTGGATAGTAGTTGGTTTTGACATCTTAAAGATTTTGAGTGTTTTAGCATTCGAAAAAAGGTTACAGTGAGAGGATAATTGGTCAGAATGTAAAAATAGTAAAGGAAGTACTTAAAAAAAAAGTAAAAAATAATGGGAACAAAAACGCAAAAAATGTGAAGTGTATGGATAAGCATATAGTGTGTATTATGTATGTCATGTCATTTTTACAAAAGATAGTGTTTTTTGTCCAAACGAAAAAGGGGTTTCACGTGCAGTAATAAAATAAATGATTATCTTTCCAGCGTCGAGATTCGGTTATTGGTTGGAGCGGTGTGTAATGAAGGTATGGTTTTTTATTGGATTTTCATGCCTCAACCGCCGCTTCCTCCTCCTTTACCTTTTTCTCGTCACCTTTCTTCGACCACTCGGGTTTCTTCTGTAAGTACAAATAAACGAGAATTAGTTCCAAATAATCATGATGATAAATTGTATTATTTTTCATTGCATTGTAGATTCTATTATGATGCTTTGTATGTAAAAAGAAAACATCTATGCTTAAATACTACAACATTCTGCTTGAAATGAAGATTAAGCTAAATTATATTAGCCAATTCGATGGTTGTAATTAAGTAGATTGTAATAATTACAAAAAATTGTTAGCATAGTTACAAAAATAATAAATATGCATACAACCTTTCAATTTCCATCATGCTGCAATCACTTTTTTTATCAAATGATGCATTATTTTATCTTAATAGAAATAATAATTTCTGAATCAATAAGAAAATGCAACATTTTTACAAAAACTAAGAAATTAAAAATTAAATAAGCAAGCATCTAATTTTTTAATACTGCGGTCAAATCTTATTAACAATAAAATATCAAAGCTGAGCTACATCATTAAGCGACAAAGCTGTAGGGAAACTAATCGACGCGCCTAATCGTCTGCCTGTGCTAGCTGAAATTATTTTGATCTAAGTATGTTTCTGTTTTTAATTTTTACCTTATCTTTCGATGCATTCTGCAAACATTAAGCAACGTTAATCGACATAAAACAAGAACACATACATTTTGTCAGCTATCAAGTTATAATTAAAAAGTATATGTATAAGTAGAAAAGTGTTTGCGGTATAACAAGTATTATTTCGAAATTCTACGTTGCTGTGAAACGAATAAATTTTTCAATTAATGGCTAACGAACTTTCGACTTCTCCTTTTTGAATGTTTAACACAACTATCAAATAGTCACTGTTTGATCTTTTTCAGACTAGTGAAGCTTAATTGAGATATATTCTTTTGAGATATATTCTTTTGAGATATATTCATGTAATAAAAAGGTTTGACATGTAATCGAGGAACTTTTCAGACGATTCATGAAAGAATGAATCCATTAATGCATATAAATGATTAAATTGAATTCGGATTTCATTTATTTAACAAAAGATGAATATTTCCCGTGTTATTATTAAAGATATCATTTTTTCCAACCAAGATCTTTAGTTATCTCGAGATAAGTAGTAGAAGTAGACGTTACGAAAGCGAAAAAAGATATATTAGATTAATATTATGAAAGAAAAGATAAAAACAAATTATCAAGAATGCATAATCAGAGCGAATGTGCGAAGCGCTTTTGCAATTATTTTGGAACACGGAGCGCGAATAGAAGTAAAATACATTGCAAAATTAATCTCACCTTTTACTAAGTTTTCGGTTTCAGAACAATTCTCTTTCAATATTAGTTGAGAAAGGTAATAGTTTGATTGATTAATAGAAAGTTACATGAAAATTATTCTAGACTTCAGTGGTTTTCAATAAAACTTAATATATTGCGTTATTGGAAGTTTAATTTGAATTAGTTACAGTAGTTATTAATTTCTTCGAAGAATAAAAAACTTTAATTCGTTTTTTTGCCAACAAAAATCACAACATTTATAAAAAACCAACCCCGAAACAGAAATTTCAATTCTATTTCTACACAAAAATGATCAAGCATAATCTTAGTAATCTATACAAAAAAGATACAGTAAGACTGCTATAAGTCTATCAAAAATTGTTACGTACAATTGGACAACACAGTACACACAAAAATAATTTTAAAAAATATTTCAAAAATGAAAAAATCCTGGCAGACTGGCATGATAACGAAGACTGAAAATGTGATTTTCAAAAACATTTATGTACCAAGACGAAATGAGTTCGACAAATGTTATTTTTATCAAACACAAAAAACTTTGTCCTCTATATATAATGTCAACATTTCAAAAAACAAAAACAAAAACGAAGAAAAAGAAAAAAATAGATAATTGGCGTTGAAAAGACAGATTTGATCACATTAAATCAACGTTTATTGAATTTTTCTTATCTGTTAAAGCTTATAAGCTGACGCACAACCTTTATTAGAAATTTTAAATTAAAAATCAAAAAGATTTTAAGAAAAAATTACAACGGTAATAGATACAATATAACCAGTTTTATCGATCCAAATTAATTCTTTACGTTTATTTTCGCGCCAACGTTTAAATGTAATCATTGTGCTCATGCTCGGTGACAGTGGAAAAAGTAACAAAAGTACATTTTGACGTGAAATATACATTGTATAATTACGTATGAGTGAATTGACGTTTATTTTGATTTTAATTTGTCATCCGTCTCGATCTTTATTTAGTCTATTTTTTGCGATTTTAGCGTAATTATTTTAGTATGTTTTTCTGAAGTTGTTTGTTCATATTCTACTTCTTCGTCTGCCATTCTGCCTTCTCGGACTTCTTGGGCTGTGAAGAATAACACATAGCCTAGTCAACGAAAAACTATCACTACTTGTTTATAATTTATTATTAGCCCATTTAAGAACCATTGATCTAAGAATGAAATTTAATAATGTGGATTATTCAAAGAAAAATTTCTCCTTATACAAGGCTGATGTTTGATAGAAATGCTGCGCGACAACCACTATCACGTATCATAATACATCCTTTCAGAAAAAAATATTCTAGTTATGGAACATTGGTACATTAAATATTTTAGGTATGATGTTTATCAAGAGGAAGACATATAATTGTTTTAAATTTAAAATAACGCTCTTACGATTATATCCTACGAAAACATTATGGTATACGACAATACGACAGCTTTTTCTAGATAAGTAAATGTGGACAGAAGTTGTATTAATTTATACAAACACTAGTTAAAGTAATATAGGATACTATTATTTTATTTTGTAATAATTTCTAGAAAGAGTTTATAGTTCGTCATGACTTTCCCATCAGTCGAACAAAAAGGAAATCAAACATTGAAAAAGAATACATAGACGATAAAGAAACCGGGGAATTTTGTTTTATATTTTTTAACCGACAGAGAGCTATGCGAATGGGAATCAAAAGGTCTTACCTCCTTGTCTTCCTCCTCAAGGGTGAATTCCTTTTTCTTGACCTGCTTCAGCTGGTTACGGAAGTTGAACTCCGCCGCTTTCTTCTGTAGTTTGGCGAACTTGTTTTCATACTTTGAGACCTTCTTTAGGGTTGGTTTCATGCTGCACGAAGCGTAAGAAAAAAAAGAGGAAATGGCATTAGCAATTATTCTGAGCGTACAATGTTTGCTTTGGCTTTCAAAAAGAAAGGATGCCTTTCTGTTAATTAACAAAAAAAGTTGTTGCACATATTTTAAAACGCGATTTGTCTTCGAGACTTCATTTAAATTTAAGATTATCCGTCCATAAATAATTAGATTCGTCCGAAGCTACTCTAATTCAGTTATTTTATTATAATTTCAATCAACTTAAAGACTTTGCTTCAGCTCAATTAGATTACTCCGCTGAATATTACGTATTAAATAATGACAAAAATTTCTGAAATTGGGTACTGTATTATACTAATTAATATCGCATACTTACAATTTTCCTCGGAGATCGTTGACCTGACTGTTCAAGTCTGCAATCTGCGTAAATGAAGAATATATTAACAACAGTTTCTTATCTTTATACATTCGCTAGCAAAGCAAATTATTTAGATTTTGAAGTCGAATGACAAATATAACACTCAAGAAACGAGTATCTTTATCATTATAAAGAGAAAGAAAACAAATCATTCTAACCGTAAAAAATATAGATACACATAATGCGTTAAAAAAAGTATAAAAATGATTAACATTCAATAAAAAAATTAATAGTTTTGCAATTTTTTACCTAATGCGGAAGCTAGAGGCATCAATGTGAAGAAAATATAATTTTGATTTAACTTCCAATGTTAAGGTATAGTAATCTGTTATTGATCACACAAGAAATTTATTTTTAGTACAAAAAACGCAATAAAGCACAACAAGCATTGTTCTAATTGCTTATCAATTTTGAGTCAGCGTTCGCCATGTTACTTTCGAGTATTCAAAATAAGCAACAATGATTAGTAATGAAATTAGGGATAAAATGATAATTTAGTGACGGGTAGTAGTAAGATCTGAAAGAAAATTGTGGTAGGAAGGATGGATATAGAAATGTACTCGTTCTCGTACAAAACACTGAATAGTAAAACTGTAGGTCTAAGTACAACACCAACCATATAATTTACAAAAAAAATTTCTAAATTTAAGACACCGATTAATTTTTCTTGTAATGTCTACATTAACCACCAAATATTACTTGCAACATAAAAATCAAAGTCTGATTGGTCAATAAATGTGGTGAAACTACTCAAGTTATTTAATATTGGAACACAATTTCATACATCAGCAAATATGAAACAAATGTTTTCTATAGGAGGGGTATAGAGCACAAAATATCTTCTCGTACATCCTTTCATTCTAACAGCACGTTAGAAATATGGAAGATGGATACTGAACTGATGATAAATCTGGGAATGTTGCCCATATTGCATTAGAAATTTAAGCTGATGAGGCAGTAAATAATAGAACTCATCTTTAAAAATATCTAGACGCAGGCTGATGACAGGCTGGCAAAATTGTATTTATTGAAAAATATAGCGTGAGTATGGAATCAATGACCTTTTTAACAGTTCAAATAAGAAACCTAATTTTTATATATTGTTAAAACACGGTACTTCATAAAAAATAAGACGGTTGCACTTTTGAAGCTAAACATTTGAAGTAATCAATTTCATACTCCCAGTCATTAATATATTTTTGTACACGAGGAAAAAATTTCAAGTGCAGCAAGGGTCCACATCCTGGGGCATATGGTAAATCGAAACGTCACTGGTAACGACGTCGAGGGGGGAAAATGTGGTGAATGATGTTCCGACAATGGTCAATCGAGAGTCAAATAAGCTGGTCATAATCAGCTCTGAATCCCTCATGATTGCATATCACTATGGACATGCCTTCATTTATTAAATGAAAAATCGCCATATCTTTTGAATCTTTGAAAATGAAAAATGTACTGGAATAGTTAAGTAAGTAAGAACGTCAAAAAAGTGAAAAAAATGAAAACATGTATCATAATCCTTTTGATATAGCGAGTTATAGTCTTTCTGTGATAAAATAAAAAAAGCATTAATATTCCAGCATACTATAATAATTGATTGGTTTGACAGCCTCGCTCATATCTCGAAAGGATTCAACTACTTTTTCCACGATTGGCCGGTTAATCGTAAACACTTGTAAAATCGATAACGTGCGTAATCGGTGCAAAATCGACTTTATAGATTAGATTTCTTAAAGCATCTGGTCATCGATTACGATGTTTTATCCTTACTTCTTGTCGTTCTATTTTTATATTTTACTCAGCAAACTTAAAAAAGATGATTACTTTTTAATTATGCTTGCTTTGCTATTATTAACGAACTTTATCACTATCGCACAATTCAAAGTTTTGTTACTATAGCTAGCCAATTGGACGGTGCATTTTCAGATATGTGACCAATTGTTTGTAACGAAAAAAATTCTGTTCAAAGTAAGACGGTAGTATCAATCAAGCAACAATATTTTCATTCGACTAAGGCGATTGTGAATACAACTTTAGAAAAGATTTTTACAAGAAATCTTTAAATGGTACGTTAGTTCGAATATTTAGTTCGTATTTTATTTAGTGCGAGCCAGGCGTGCCTGGAAAATCCGGATAGTAGAGAATTTTACAGCATGGCACTTCTTATCGCGTTGTTTATCGTAAAAATTGTCTTGCGGCAAATACATGCGTCCATTTTTGTGAGAGCCTTAAGTGCATTTTTCACGTGCAGTAAAATACTGTAGTGAAGTACGATATTCGTGAAAAATAAACATTCTTATTTATCATAATTTAAATATTTTCATTTTAGATTAATCAGATTATTGAAAGATTTCACCATATTTTCCGTAATTCCATTAGATGAGTAGCCATAGTTTCATCCAGCGACGAATATATGAAGTGCCATACTCAAACACAGTCTTCGCAGCAATTGGCGTAAGCAAATGCAAAAACAAAATACCGCGTTTTAGGCTTAAGCCGACGATTTATTTCATTGAATAATTTATTATTTATCTCGTTCTAGTTTGAAAAAACCATACATTCATTGTATCTTATTTTTCACAGAATTAAATCGTAAATGGCATCATTTTCATGTATGGATATTGATAAAAGATGTACTCTTTCGATTCAACAAGCATTTTCAAAGTAGGCCATGCAATTGTTAGTCTATGCGTGCAAGCAATATTTAAAAATATAATCATATCTTCTTTATTCCGCAACTTTAATTTTTAGTAAAATAGAATTATTTTAATTTATTCTGATTTTGCACCGGTACACACGTGATGTATTCAGTCATACTGTTGATCCTTGTAACCGAAAATTTGTTTTTGACGAGATATTTTCATGAATTGACTTGCGTATCAGAAATACGGTCAATCAAGAGAGTATACTAAATATAGATAAATTACATTCAAATTTCTTTTACGTGAAGTGATGAGTAGATTGTATTTCATCCATTCCTCCATACAAAGCAAAATAATAATAATAATTGCCACTACTACGAAGCATAACATTTGAAACTATAAGCTTGCCCAGCCCTGACCCAAAAAGAATTAATAATATCAGCGCGCTTCGATACGATTTTTTGCTTTGCCATCGATTTATCATGAAGTTAGTACAAAGCTGGATAAAACGTGCTGCAGTAAATAAAAGTAATTATACTTAAAAAAGAAAAAACGAACTGAAAAAAAATTAAAGTAAAGATAAAAGAAGTTATTAGACGTTATTATAATATGAAAGATAGAATAAAAACCTGCGTACTAAGGCGATGAAAAAATGAAAAACAAAAAAGTGTAAAATATAAAAAAAGCAAAGATAAACAGCCAAAGTTTGAGTATCAAAAGTGAAACGAAAAAGTAGCGGCACTTCATATACTTCGTGACGATGAAAATTTTAGCAGATAAAAAATGTCGCGACTCTTATTAAAGAAAAAAAGATATTTAAAAAATATTACTCATCATGAATAGCAGGACTGACCAAGATTATAGAGGACTGGCTGATTAGTATTTTTCTTCGTAAGTTTTGTTTTTGCACAAAGAACTTCATAACAATCTGTTTCATAAATTTTCGGTTTTCTTGATCAAGTAGTATGTGTTATGCAAAAAGATTAAAGTTTTTAAACCACTTAAGGTATGCTATCAGATGGCGATGTATTGTAAAAGGAAAAAAGTAGCTCGTGATATTTTATTTCAGAGGAAATGTTTTGATTTTTCATGTGCAAAATTATTACTACATGTTTATATACACGGAGAGAATTCAAATGAGATGCAATTAAAGCAAAATTGTGGACGACCTGCATTTTTAACGTATTAAGTCTGAATAAGACGCTATTGCATGCGCTTATCAGGCCACAACTAAAAATTGTTAAGTTTCCGATTGATTAAAAACGTTTAGGGTCTTGTTACTATAGACTCGCATATTCTCTCCGCGTACGTTTCAGGAGAGAAAAATAGAGAGAAAAAGGGAATTTTGGTTTTGATGTAACGAGAGCAAAAACCTGGTATATTTGCTTAAAAAACCCTTTTTTCTTTTAGTTTCATTGCAAGTTATTAACGTTGCCATAATCAATAATACCTCAAAGTCCCTTTTCCGTACTTCACGCTCCAAATCCCACTTCTGACCCTCACAAATGTAGACGCGCTCATGATACTGTGCACAAATCCGCTTCAATTCGGCTATAAAGAATATGGAGAGAGACCAAGCTAAGCATCTATTAACTCATATTTTCTAATGTAGAAAAAAAACTTTTCTCCAATGAAAAATTCTTAATAGTACGCATGTTTTTTCTTTTTTTGTAATTAATTTTAAAAGGTACACTGTTACACGGTTCGTGCTGCTTTTAATACAAATAAATAAAAACAATTATATAAAAGTCATTTCTGCGATAAAAAATGGAGTCTACCAAGAGAATAAAATCTTGAAATAAAAACTCGTGAGCTGCTCTGAAAATTCTCTCTTGAAAGGTTTTAGGTGGTAAAATAGGGTTCTGGACGGTTTTGTCGTGCACTTCGGAGCTTAGTGACTGCAATTTTTCAAAAGTAAAATGCACGTGCATCAGTGGGCTGCATATAAACAAAAGTCCAAAATAATAAAAGTGAAAAACTGGGAACAACCGGTAAAGGGGTTATAGTTCAAGTGTCATTCCTATACACTAAGGGAGAGTTCGATAAACATGAACAAAAAAGAAACATAAATGTGATGATAGTAAGAGAACAGGTAGAAACAAAAAAAATACAAATATAACGAAAAATGAAAACAGAAAAATAAAAACATAAAAGGAAAATATTTCGTCACAAAATAACAATTTCGTGGTTATACATAGGATTGTGTTTGAGTGGAGAGTGCTGTTGATCTCAATTAATCGTTTCAGATACTGTGTACGTTGCGTATCTGTTTGCAAATTGCAAATGCATGATTTTTTGAAATACTATTGTTTCTATTAAAAAATACATAATACAAAAAGAAATGTTGAAAGTTAGAGTTTGTTGTATTGGGAGTGTAATATTAGAGTTCCACGTATAATTTTTGGGATCTTTCTTTCAATTGGAGACGGCTAGATACCTCAAAATCTTTCATTCTACTTGTCCGCTCAAGGTCCCACTTATCACCCTCGAGATCGTACATTCTTTGCCAAAGTTCAAAACAAATCGTCTGCAGCTCGGCTAAAAAATAAAAATTCACGAACAAAAATTTTTACGAAAGTCGAGTTCTGTTCCTTTGCACATTTTTTATCCACGCATGGCTATTGTATATCATGTACAATATACAAACAGTCTATGGTAATTTTAATCTTTCTAGATGGATATTCTTTTGTTTTCAATATATTTAAACTACATTTCTTAGAGATGTATATTTTTATGAAATCAGAGAGTTACACAAAATGACATCTGTAACAAGGCAAATTGTTACTGTGATCAATGCAATATAATTAAAAAAGTCCTTTGTTGAATAAAATAATAAGTGAAACTGATATCTAGGAAACAATCAAAACTATCACTTTATCTTGGATCATTCTTGACGGAATTGTAATTTTCTACAAATTTTCCTATGTAAAAGAAAGCGCGAAAATACGGGTTGTCGATAAATTTGACAATAAAATATTGATTACTTCCATTTCAGTACAATACATAGTATTTGAAAATAATTAAAAGTGAATTTCAACATACCATAACTCTGAAAATACATGCATATTCCCAGAATAGCATTTTTGGTCATATTCCTGTCAACTGGTTTTCGATACATCATTTTAATACTATTGTAATCGCGTGCACATTCACGTGTGAATAAAATATGAAGGAAAAACTTGGGTCTGTAAGCGTAAAATCAACTTGCTAGAACTTTTAAATCACATTACACCATTGCTCAAAAAGTTAAGAGAAAAATCGTCGCTAAAATAGCTGCTAATGCATTACAAAACGCTCGTAAATTATATAAGTGCAGTACTTTTTCTGTGATATAAAAATGCTATCTGTCGTCCTACCTAAGAAACTTTTGTCTCTCCCGCGCCCTGTGCGCAGATGAAGCAAAAATTTGCCCATGAATATGTGATGACACGAAACTCACTGTACGGCCAAGTGAGAAAGAGAGAAACAGGGTTAGAGAGAAAGTTTGGTGAATATTTTGAAGTCGACAAGTTCAACTGCTTTTATACTCGTGAAATCTTGCTTTAATACTGAGATTATGCTGTTACAAAATAAATAGACTTCAGTTTGCTTTTGTTTATTTATCCAATTATGTTTGTCGTTTAAAAAAAATTCACGTAAAAAATAAATACATTTCTGCACAGTGAAACTTTGCTAACAAAATCAAATGCATACACAGAAAAATGCGTAGTTGTTTACGTTTCAAAATTGGCAACCGTGTCAGATAATATTTAAACTATATTCGATCATATTTAATGATCTTTGTACTTGCAACAAACGAAGATTGTGTAGAAAGGCAAAATAATGAGTAAGAGTGATAGTTAAATAGAGAACGAAAGAGAAAGACAGAGATAGAGAATGTAAGAGATGGATGTGACTGTCAATAATGAATGAGCCATGTGTATACTGCGGCTAATACTGCGACACTACGAAATACTGCAATACTGTGGGGCGGCATTTCATTCTTGCGGTATTGCGATACTACGCTGAGTGAACAAATTATTTATCGGAGCAAGATTTTTGAAACGATATCAATTGCATATCGTGCCTCAGTATTGAGATATACTATTATTTAACTTTTCGTATACATTGATAAGACAGTAACATTGTTAATCTTCAATAATCTAGCTTCGATAGAAAGAAAATATGTATGATTCCATACATAGAGACAAAATACGCATGAAAAGTAATCAAATTGTAATTAAATTAAAGTATAACTAAGTCGGCTCGGCATTAATTGCACTACCTAGATAAACGATTATTCAGTAATTATTTTAATTTTCAGAGCCCATGATTGAAAAAAATGACCTCAAAATCCTTCTTAATCACTTCGAACTCAAGGTCGTACTTCTGCTCCTCTAGGACGCTGATCCTTTTATGATACTGGGTCACGATCGATTTCACGGTCGCTGTCAAAATGCGAAATTTAGTGAGTTGACGAGCTTTCGTGTTTTGATTGTTTGTCTTAATTTACAAATAATTTATATTCGCTCGATTGATTTATTTTTACATTGTCATAAATCTGAATAAAATATTATTGATAATAGACAATGCTGTTGCTGGAAATACAGTTTGATCGAGTTATTGATCGTGATTAAAAGCAAGAAGTAAAATAATCAAGTCTAATTGGAAAATGCAATGAACGCGGCGAAACCGCAAGCTGTGTATTTTAAATCCGGTCTGATCCTGCATAAATCACGAAGCTTAATTAATTGCTTTAAAATCGAAACTGTGTTCAAGCGAACCAAGCAACCGAACTTGTGGCTAATTAAAGAGCGCAAAAGAATGCTCGACAAGGCAGAACTCATCCCATTTGTTACATTTTTTTCTAAGGATTGATGATGGAATATAGGTTTCTGGCGTAAGTTCGTTCAAAAAAAAAAATAAATAAAAAATAAGATGACAAAGACATGTAGCACAGTAGACGTAAACGAAAGCGCGTGGCTTTATTCAGAAAAAAGAGTTTTCGCTGACAGAGAGAGAGGCGAAGAAGAAAGTAATAAAAACAATTGAAAAATATTGAGTAGTAGCAGAGACATCGACGAAAGATTAGGTTTGTAGATAGATAGATAGATAAAATACGAGACAATGACAAATGTAAATTTCGAAAATTGCTGCGTTTTGTAAAGAAAGAAATGTAAAGACATTTTTCATTTTGTTAGTCACAATTTTGTAATTTTGCGAGATTCCGAAAACCAAAAAATACATTGTAAGACGATCGACCAAAGGTATAGATAGAAAAAAACGTTATACAAAGAATACCTGTATTCAAAAGCAAATCTATCTAAACAAAAAATGTATCTTATAATGTTAA
This sequence comes from Chouioia cunea, assembly GCA_030064505.1. Classification (NCBI taxonomy): domain Eukaryota; kingdom Metazoa; phylum Arthropoda; class Insecta; order Hymenoptera; family Eulophidae; genus Chouioia; species Chouioia cunea. The sequence goes on along the minus strand of JAOPFQ010000004.1, from coordinate 10,198,442 downwards.
AAAAGCATTTGCTTTTCAATACGTCAGATTACAGTATCAGAAAAAAGATAGTATAAAAACCTCTGGTTAAGAACCTCAATGCTAAAGCTCTTGTTGTTTAAGTGCGAAGTTCGTAACATTATAAAATACACGAAAATGATTATTAAGAAAAAAAGACGAAAGAAGTAATTATTATTTATTAATGTCGTCGTTTGACATTCATAGGTGAAGAGAAAAATATTAGATAAAAAAATTGAAAAAATTAGAAAAAAACTGATATAGATAGAGAAAAAATTCCGAAAGTACGCGTAAAAAAATATACCTCGTAGTCTTTCTTCTTCACGACATACTCGATGTCGAATTTCTTATCCTCCAATTTGCAGATCCTTTCATGATAATCGCGCAGCACCCGCTTGATTTGCTCTGCGCGTTCATTGAAAGTTTAGCTTATATTTTCATACATAATCAAATTTGTATGACGATTTCGGAATATTACAACGTCGTATGAATTTTAACTTATAGGTATTAACACCCAGACATATATTTAGAACGACATTTATAAATTGCGAAATATTTGATCAATATTTCGTATTAGGCAAACTAAATAAAGAATGTTTGTGTGATGTGTAATGTTCCTACTTTCAATAAATAAATATTTGTTGTGTATATGAAAAACAGAATAATTGCTAAAAAAAAGATAATGTTAATTAGAGACTTTGTTGAAAAACTATAGGAAAATATATTTTACTTGTAAAAGTAAATCGACTTTTTTTAATTTAGATGACAACTGAATACAATCGATTTAACTGATAAATATTCAACAAAGTAGCCAAATTTCAGTCTTATATTTTATGAATTTTTCGTATCTCGTTTTTCCCAAATGCTCGATGATCAATTTCTCCATATTAATAAAGTATTTGGCCTTATTAGTTCGAGACTAATAATTTAAAAGAAGTATAAGTAATATACGTAAGCAACAATTATAGAATAAATAGAATACTAATATTAATAAGTGCCGTCATGAATTGTCTGTAAGAAAAACTGAGCTTGGTAAACGAGCGAAAAAAGGACCGAGAATGAGATAAAGAAGACGCGTACGCGGAAATTCCGCTTTCCAAAGTACCTTCGTTAGCGTTGTCGACATCCTTGGGCTTCCCGCAACGCTCCTCGATAATGCGCCTCCTCTCAGCCGCTTTCCTTTCCTGTTCTTTCTTCAATTCCTCGGCAGCTTTCTTACGCAACAAAAGCTATAAGACAAAGATTGAACGCACTTTTTAGTCCTCTTACTTTGTGATTAAACAATTCAGTAATATAATACAGGACAACAATTCTTTTTCGTGTAGAGTAAACAGCAATAATGGTTAACTTTATCACCTTTCCTCATTTAAGATTAAACATTGTTAGCACTCAATTACCAACAATCATAATATTTATATAAAACTATTATAGCCATAACCTTGTTGATTCTAATAATAAAATATTTTTACTGATGTGATAAAAAATATTGACGTACCCTGAGCTTCTTCTTGCGGTCAGGGGTCATAAAACCTTTCTTTGCCTTCTTGGCTTTGCTGGCCTCCTCCAAGCGGGCACGAACTTCGGCCCTTTTCCTGTCAGTCTCAGCCTGTTTCCTCTTCTTTTCCTACATTTTACAGTGTACAAAGTTCTCTTTAGCTCTAAATATTTATATAAATTCTTTCAATTTGAAACGACCTCGAACACGTACACGTAGAAAATTAAGAAAAAGAAAATGATAATAGGAAAGGCATATTTTTATAATTGCGAATTTAAGGCAAATTACGATTACTTTATGTTAAAAATAATAGTTCAAGTAGTAAATAATTGAAAAAAAATGTTAAGTAATCCACAAGCGATGTTGGCTCCATTTACGTACATCCTCGATGCGCTTCCTCTGTAATAAGAAAGAAACAAAATACTAATTAGAATAGTAGTGTTTCTAAAATATTTGATTTTTAATTGGAAAATTACATTTATTTAATTTTGAAAAAAAAGAAAAGTAAAACAAACATTACATTTAAAATTTCACACGTGTTTGGTTGAATAACCCATTGAAATTTTACAAAAACTTTATACCGTATCATGCCCATGAACGATTTCGCAAGAGTTATCAAAATGCTAAAAGTAGCCTGCAGCAATAAAATAGATATAAAATGTTTGCTACTATTTAAAAGATACGTATCAAGACTGGTATCAAAAAAGTTTTCAGTTTATTTGTCTGCTTGAAAATGATAATGATAAAAAAAACAATTACGCGAAGCAGCGTATTTCATTACAATTTTTCATCAGCTACCAGATCCTCACAAAATATAATTACACAGAGTTCCAATTTACGTGCGTGACACAAGAGCGAAATGAGTTTCGCGCGAACGTTATAAACTCGGCTAAGCGCCAGACTCGGAAGAAGCGCGATATATATGTATATGCAAAAGAAAAAAGTGGCAGGCACTCGGACAAACACACAATTGCGCTGGTTTAAGGGCGTTAGTTTTTTTCACGTTAAGTGCGATTCGCAACTCGGCAGATTAGCGCAGGGTCATGCAGTTATATATACACGTATACCCATAAAACGCTTGTACATGTGAGCATAAGTGTCTACTTTACCGCTGTGTACTCCAGAGGCGGGGTGTCGAGTAATTTTTTGTGTTTTAGTCGACCCCCGTATACCACAAAGTACTTTAACGATTCTCACCCCGTTAATCCCTTAGAGTCATGTAACGTCTAGAAAAACCTCGGGCAATCCCTTATATCGCATATGAAAGTTGCATTGATCTTGATTTCATACAATTTATTGAACTTAACTTTGCTCCATAAATAATATTGTAATTAAAAAAATATTGCGACGTAATAAGTACTTTGGATACGGAAGTCGAGAATGTGGTTGATCGAATTTGTGATTATTAATGACATATATTCTTATGATTATATACAGTACAAAATACATGATTAATATGTTTACAAAATAAATTTTTCATACTAATAATACAATCTGCAAAACTAACAGTTGTATGTATTTTCAACAACGAATTTCCATATTGATATTTTTGATAAGCGTTGATAGAAGTATAATCGCATTATTGTGTCTATGGAAATTGGTACCGAATTACATACAGAACAAAATGTACGATATATGTGGTGAAATCATCAAAGATAAAAAGAGATGATTCAGGGATAGTTGATGGTTGACAAAAATAACTATTATACAAAAATGGAACGAGTTTGATTCTCGCCTTTATTTATTGTCAGATGAGTATCACACTGCGCCAGAGACATAGCCTTTCAAGTCTCCATACTTGTGACGCAAGTGAAAGAAAAAAGAGAGGGAGTTATAAAAAAGCGTAAAAGTGGGTGAGTGTTCGGTTCTAACGGATGGGGTGTATGTACCGAGGGCGAGCAGCTCGTTGCGCCTCCTCTAAAGATAGGTATATATAACTACGTACTACACCACAGCTATGTCGTGTATAAGGCCAGAAATCGAGGGAGGTGTTGTACGGGCTCTCTCACTCCATAGCTGCTTGCACAAAGTCCACTTCAACAGCCTACGAGCTTTCTAAATCGGTATACTAGGTTAAACTTCAAGCGACTTGGAAGCTTTACTATTCAGCGAACAGTGCTGGTATAACCGATAGGTATCCGATACAAATATATAGTCATAATTTAATGCCAATGCGTTTTTTTTCCTCTTGTATGTATTCCATGTATTTATTGTATAAAATATGTAAAATAATCAACGAAAGCTAAATCTAAATAATAACAAGTTGACATTTCGCCCGTGTTTGCCCGTGTTTGCCCGCGTTTCCTTCCATCTTACGTACATTAAGAGTAAAACTTGGCAGAGCATATTAACGCTTTTGAATTCAAAAGCGTTAATATGCACGATACAGTTTGTATGCTGGTAGTTGGACTTTAAAAGCAACCGAGAGAAAAAGAGAGCCCGCGTCTATTTACAAATTAGCAAGACATTCGTTAAAAGCACAGCTAAGGCGATATGCCGTACCTTTTAATGATTTGCGTACTGCACACGTTCAATGTTTTCCCATGGACAAATAGAGCGATTGATGAACGATGTCGGAAGATGTGGATCAAGCGTAGTTTGTTCGAGACAAATGTCGGTTGATCAGGTCCAATATGTAACGAGACGAAGAACATGAAAGAAGCAAGATCGTTTCCAGTTAATCGTTTGTTTACTCTGATTTTCTGGTTTGCATGCAATGTGTTGGAAAGTTTCATTGCTTGTGTCGCTGAAGTTGAATGTAAAATAGTATTTTTTTTGTCAATAGATTATTTATATTATCCATTGTACTCAATGTATTATTTTATTCTTGTAATTAATGCTTTATTCGATGCATTATTTTGCGGTGTATAGTAAGCAAATACGCAGTAAACATTCATTGTATAAAATAAACAAGTTTTATGCTAAAAGATATTGATTAACAATTATGCCTGATCCAATAAGAAAAACGTTAATACTTTAAATAAAATATTAACATTATTTTAAACTTTCGATACGTACCTAACCTCATCATCAGCCATGTTTGAGTGCGGTTATTAATAACAGCTACCTGCAATAAAAATTAAAGATGAAACGGATATATTGATCACCTTCCTACAACCGTATGATCATTCTTTTTAACAGACCAACGCAGCCTATTTAAAAAGCAATTATTCAAAAATTCTCGAACTAACACAATCAAATTGTTTACACTAGTGTTTTAAAATGACCGGGAAAATCGTATTTTAGCGAGCATGCGTACAATGTGCCTAGTGCGTGAATCGGTGGCAGCGGCATTGAGTATCCAACGTGCCCAAAAATAGTTTTCCCTCTTTGCTCTCTCTCTCCCTACCTCCTTCCCTCTTTCTCTTGCTTTGGCTCACGGGCATGCATCGCGATCCAAATTTGGTTACTTACAGCGATCCGCGCCCCCGTCAACATCGTTCGCGCATACTCTACTTGCCTGAATTATAATAATTTTCAAAATTAATTTATCTTATCGGTGACGTAAGCGTGTAATCGATCCAATTGTTTTTTAGAAAATTCCAATCGTTTTTAAATTTAAGAAACATTTTTTATTAAAAAGAACTTCCTCGATTAGGTTCGATACGGGAGTTTTTTTAGATTGTAGATTTAAAACATCATATGTTGCAATTGTTGAACATTGAAATCGTCAAAGTATCAACAATTTGTAACAACATTCGAATATCAACTTGTAAAATTAGAATTCTAAGTGAACATATCATCAATGTTAAAACAAATCGTACTACTTATAAGATCATAGTTAAAAAAACACGAGATCGTATTTTATTTGTATATAATCGCAATAACTAATCTTAATATACATAGATTCTCTTAATTCCAAATTTGAATCAAATAAATTTTATCCAACTCTATCTATATAAAATTTGAGCAAACAAATTGCAGGAAATGCTTGTGTTCAGTGCAATTAAAAGCTACATATAGCTTTCGCTGAATATCTCTAATATATCTAATCGGTAAATAAAGTTATTGAACATTTTAAATTTTTCATTACACTAGCTTTGATAAGATAAATTAACGGCAATAGTACTTATTTAAATATAATAAACAGACGTATTTAAATGATTTGAAAACGTTTCACTGAAATCTAATTATTTCTCCCTCGTAATGTAAATACGTAAGTGCTTGATGAAACATTCTGCGAACGGAATCTGATACATTTTACGGAAACTACTTTACACGAAAAGGAATGTAGTCGACTACGGAATGTAGGAATATAGAAGTAAGCACGCACTTTTTCATACTTGTCTGAAGTATTTTGCAACTGAGTGGTTGGAAAATCTAAATACTCCAATGCATATTTCTTTGTATGCACGCATGCTTTTTGCGTAAACTTTGAATCGATCGAAATCTATACGCTATCCGACTATCCAACCGACTCGCACCGCCTTTCTAGAACGAATGTACGATGTATGTTCGTACAGAGGACATCAATCTGTCAAAAAGATAATTACAATCTGTCTGAACTTCTCTCTCTCTCTCTCTCTCTAAACTCATCATCTTATTCCTAATTATCATCTAATATCATCATCTAATATCAAAGATAAAACTCTCTCTCTCTCTCTCTCTCTCTCTCTCTCTCTCTCTCTCTCTTTGAACTTGCACAGGTATTGCTCTTTTCAACTACATAACGAATTCAGTAGCAAGTAAAGGCGAGATGCAACAGAGCTACGTATTTGACGTGATATCAATCATTACGCCCTTGAGATTAAAACTCTTCCGATTGTTTTTATTGCAGACAGACTCGCTATAAACGTGAAAAAGTCAAATAAATCATGGTATTAAGAATTTTATATTTAAGTAAAGTTTGATGTTTGAATTACGGCTGGAAGGTAGATTGTTCATACAGCTTTAAACCTGGGTAGGAGAGAGAATGCGAAAGTACAAGGATAAAAAAAATGAGAGTATAAAAGTTTAAAGAGACATTAGAATATCGCATATCGTAGCTGTAAAAAAGTATTATATTAAAAAAAATGGAATATTATACGAAGATTATTTATAAAGGAATTTATCGGGATATTTGCCTTGTAAGAAATCACAAAATGAATAAAAAAAATATGCTAAGAATAATGAGTGTTTTGGCCCATATTTTTAGTTTTACTAAACTATTGAGACTGAGTTGAGCAGTTTTTAAAGATATTTATAGAAATTGAGGCCACAGAAAACGTTTGAAATTCGAGATGGTGGAAATGTTTTCGAATAAAAACTTTGATATTTTCTCAGATTTATACCTGTTATTATACAATCTAGTATTTTTATTTGGATTATTATGTCACTTTTCCTTTTTTTAAATAACGTATTACCTTTCCATAATATATAAAAATTTTCAAACATTTTGAATAAGACAATTTTATAATTCCAATTGAACACTTGGCGCAATGAACCACTATTCAAAAAACCTTTTTTACATTTATCGACATTGAAGTGTGTTTTCTTAATATCGGTGTATGTTGAATCAAATGATATCGAATCTATTATAGTACAAATGTCACACTTTAAATACAACAAAATATTTGAGTAAATAAAACACCCACGCGAAAATTCCGCGGGAATCGACGCGTTTGGTCGGTCTGTAAACATGATCGCTCAATTTTGGTAGGCTGTAAAAATATGCAGGGCGCCAAGCTTTTATTTATAACGAGCGAACGAGTCGATCTACTAGGCCGCTAAGTATAGACAAGCTGAAGAAGCAAGCTGCCATTCCAAGTCATGCCATCGCCACCGACGCACGACAACGACGACGAGTATTCTACCGTCGGGAAAGTGGGAAAACGATACCCGTCTCGGGAGCGCAAAAATAGTGGCTGGCTGATTGGTGTTCCGACGTGTTTTTTTCACTCCCTACTTTGCATTTCATATCATATGCATGTACAATATTCTTAATTTCATTTTTGTTCAAAAAATGTCTATTGCCTTTTAAAGCTATACCCGTACAAGTGAAAAATTAAGTAAACAAGATAAAACGAAATCCAATGTTTACGGTATCAAGAATGTGACTATTGTAGAAAAGTTATTGATATTTCTATCATAGGTTTCCTGTACTCAGACATCACAAATTAGTATTACCAGAAGAAGAAGACAATTTACTTAATTTTTAGTATTCAGTCTTAGTCCGGGCTTATATATACCAAGTCGATTTAATCTAATTTATTAAGTTTTCTTAATTAATTTATTTTTACTCTCGGAGAAACAAATGCAAAACTAACGATGTAAAATCTATTTTCACACCAACAAATTGTAAAAAGAATTTGTTTAAATAAGTTTCGTTTGTGCCAGACATATTATTTCACCGCTGCAATGAGACGCAGTAAGATAAAACCCGGTTCACTCAAAATTTAGACAATGCAGATGGCTTGAAAGAGGTTGAAGAATCTTCTCCACACAGTGATCAAACAAAAAGCTTCTTTATACATTTCTATCGAGTTTTATTAATATTAACATTAACTCTAGTGCTTATCCTTTTGTCAGCTCAACACCAATTTATCTGCCTGTTGCCGCAACCCGGATAATAATAATAATAACCGTATTGGCCAATTAATTGTACCTATCTAATCGAGTAATCCGGAAGTACTGGCAGATAAATTGTTTTTGTACTCGCAACCGTATGACACTTGTCATCTACGAGTACAATTTAATGTCATTGTAACGATAAATAGGTGTACTTGATCGTATCGAGAGACGAAGAATAACCGATATACCGTTTGCGAAATCGAATACGAGTAAATCGTTGGATAGTCGGTTGTAGATTTCGAGAAGAATACGTGAGCAAAGTTGATATTAGGGAGGTTAAATATAGACGACTGACTTGTGTGTAACAGATGGTAAAATTAGAAGCATCGTCGAAGGATTAGCTAATACAGCGTTTGGATAATTTAAGTTTCCATCCAATAAGAAAATTGACAAACAGCAATATCATCGTTAAAAACAGAAAGTTGTTTTTTTCTAACAGTTAGATGCTTTGCAATCAACTGAATACTCTTTTTTCTCTGGGAAATGTCGCACCATCGTCACTCTTTCATTCCGCAATGTTCATCACTCACAAAAAAAGAAAAAAAACAATGAAAATCGCAAAGTGACAAAAGAAGATAACTAACAAGTTAGAATGATGTTGAAAAAGCATAAAGATTCACTTCGAACAAGCAACAAACACTTTTTCACAAACTCCTTGACTAGCAACATTTGGTTCGCTCTATAGTCGTAGTAATATTTGACACAAAAGACGTAATATGGGGAAAAAACTGCAATCGAAAGATTCGCCCAGCAGATCTGCGACACTCCCTTAACAGAGCTTATCGGTGCTGTACGAAGAAGTTGAGAAAGAGAGTGGTCTAGAAAAAGGCAGTTCCGCTTACCTTGAAGTTGTACACCGAGCGACTGGCTGCGTGTGACTAGTCAACTGAACTTGCGGCAGCTGACTGTAAGAGTCATCGGGTAACGCAATACGTAGTCGTTGGGTGCGAGTGAGACACCAACATCATTAGACAGAGACGAAACGATCACCAACGAAGACGATTGGTTGCGACGTTTTTAGGCGAAACGCAGGGCTCTAAACCAGCATCTTTGCCCTGCGCTTACGTTTTCTCTCTCTCTCTCTCTCTCTTTCTCTCCTTCTTTCTCTATCTCTCGCGCGCGCAAGCATTGCTAAAAATAGATCTCTGCTGAAAACGGAACCCCAAACGCCACTGTGCTTTCAAGCTTGATACTCGACAAGCCATTTCAATTTTTATGAATTTCAACTTTTTGCAGCTATGTGTGCACTCTTTCCCTTCTTATCAATACTGGTTCTTCTTTTTCTCGTCTAAAATTTTATTTAAAAATTGTCATCGTTTAATAATAGCTATTTCTCAAATATTCTATTAAGAATCATATTTTAAATAAATTACGAACGTGAAGATGTTTACAAGTGCAGGTGCATGCTCAATATATTAAAATTGTTTTGATATATATCTTAAATAAGTGATCATATTAGGCTTTTTTCTTATACAAAAATTCAATACCTTCTTTTTAAAATATACTTAATTTCACTAAATTTATCAAACTACTAAAATTGTGGATATTTCGTTATTTATAATTTTATTATTCCAGTATCAAAAGTGAAATCTGCGCGATGCAGTGAATAATAAACTTGTGAAGCACCAAAAGATTCTAAAAATAACTTCAGAAAATGACGTAAGCTAATGTGATTTTTTAAATTGACTTTATTTCTTAAAGATACATGTAATTAGATGTTTATTTTAAATCAGACAATACTTTCGCTCAAAAATACCACTTAACAACACTTGTAGATATGGGTCTTCAATTGAAGCAAAACTATCTCTGATCGTAAGCGCACACGAGCACGTTACAATCACTCTTGCATAAAGTTGACCGAGAAAAGTTCGTTGGCACACACAGCGCTTGTCGTGTGAAAATTCAAGTATACACTATTTGGACCATCGCCGTTCCAGAGATTTGGCAGAAATATATATGTGTGTGTCCATTTGAGCGTAGCAAGTGAGCAGCCACATTTTGAAAGCTATATGCGACACATTGTTTTCGGAACTAGATGAAGCCTTCGTGCGTTGTGCCAGTTGATTCGAATTTTGGCTAATATGTTATCCCTCTTTCTCTCCTTAATTGATCGTAGTTTTTTATATTACGTGACATTGCCGGATTAGAATTGGATCTTACGTGCTTGAAGATGATCAAATAATAACGAAGAAAAATGAAACACTCACAGTATATAACTTACTTGTTTAAACGCAATCTAATAATTATTCAAAATACTGCTATATTGCGTGATCACGTTTTCGCGTATGAAAATTTATTTGAATACCTAAGGATATCGAATATTCCTTTGTTTTTGTTATTTTTTGCATTTTCAATATTCATTCGAACGAATTATTGACGTTACAATGTATATCCCACAGTAACGCGCTAAAATCACCACTTTTTTAACTAATTGTTTATAAATTTTGCTTTATTACTTATTATACTTGTAGCTGGTTGAATTTTGTTGTTTTATTATTTACCAAAATACGGTTAGATCTATTTTTTACTAAAACGTTAATTTGCACAAGTTGAAAAAAATATCCGCTCATTGGAGTGGTGTGAGAGAAGGAAATTTGACAAGAATTGCATTGTTTTATTATATCTAAGTTAGTTGGAGGATATTCATTTATGATTTATTATACACTTACCTTTGAACAATCGTAAAAAAAACGCATCACAATAGTTTATAAAATCACACAGTCAAAAACTTAAATGTTAATTGCCAGTTAAATAAAAATCTAACAGTGGTGAAAGTGCGCCTCTGATCGTTTTGAAAAAAGCATTATTCTCATTCGCGCTGATCGCAGGTAAACAGAGTTTTGGCCATCGGTCAAAATTTTCGTCTGCCTGTTAATAATATCCGAATTGACTTCGACGCTCACTTGATGATCAAACGTCAGAAATACCAAAGGCTGATTCCTCGTTGTGCACCTGCTCTATATACACTTATCTACATTGCATTTCAAATTTGCACGAACAGCTTTTGGATAGATGTTTTGTAAGGACGTAGTAATGCCAATAGGAATCAGCCTATGGTATTTCTGACGTTTGATCATCAAGTGAGCGTCGAAGTCAATTCAGATATTATTAACAGGCAAACGAAAATTTTGACCGATGGCCAAACTCTGTTTACCTGCGATCAGCGCGAATATCACACACATTGAGTTGCATCGCACAATAAGCTTACACTTTTGTTCTGTTGTATTTAAATGTTCACAGCTCTCTGAGCATGTAATTGATTATATAGTAATGTTATGTTTCAATAGTTAACTTGGAATAAATGTCCGCTGTAGAGTAATCAGAACTATTCGCTAAAATGTGCGCATGGCATTTACTTCCCATTGACAGTCAATTTATTGCGGAATGGTTTGAACACAGTGTCAAATGAAATCTTTATCGAAGATAGGCGTCTAAAATGGACTTAGTATTTATTATTAACTCAAGTATTTTGAGTCCCTTAATTACAGCTTATTGATAATCTTGTACTATGTATGAAGATGTGGGATGATCTTCCTATAAAAAAAACTCGAAGAGTCTTAACAACGAAAACGAATGTTTAATAAACGTTAGCCGCGTTGAAGATGACTATTTAATCAATAGTTTTAAAACGTTAAAATAGTAAACTACATCGTTGGACAAGCAGATCCAATCGAGTATTTGTGAGCCGGGCCGTTTGACGTGAGCTCATAAGATAGCAGCCATCCCGATACAGCAGTTCTCTTCGATACCACTTCCCGATAAAGAGCTTGCACTTCAATTTCATCCCCTAAATTAGAGATGGCGAATAATGCGCTAGGGAGGGAATATCTTCCTCGAATATTTGACTTCCAAGAAAAAATATCCAACTATCTTGCTTTGCTTAATAAATCTTATCACATGTTGCTTAAAAAATCATTATTCACGCTTTTTACATTCCCGCGCGAAGCTTGCAAAATTGTTGGATCAATCTTTGTAAAAGGAGAATTATGCATGTTGTTTTAGAAATTACGTAAATATATAATTAGACAATCGAAACAGTTCATTTACATAATATTTTTACGCAACACAAATTCACTGGTGCTCATTGAAGTACCAATGGTGATGAGGTAAATGTTATTATTGAGCATCGTATGCCATGAATTTCAATACTACCAGTAAATTTCAGCAAACTTTTATTTTCCCCTGATATCACCATTTAACGATGGTATCTTCACAATCAAGACAACGATAATACACTGTCATGTAAAACAAATCACTAGCACTGTCACCATTAACTATTATAATTAAGAAATAATAACAATAATAATTAGCGGATGCGTACGTAGGTTTATTTGATTGGTGTTTTTATGCTACCTTTTTCCCTGCTATATATGGATATGCATCCAAACGATGTCGTATAAATCAATGCACTAGTAGAGTAAACGAAGTAAGGTCAGACGAAATTGGTCGAGAACAATCAAAGCCTTCTATACACTTACTTAATTGTCAATATTGTTCATAACTTACAACACAGTTTACATTAATCACTTTTAAAGGCTGTATAATTAGATATATTTCTGACAGTTACATCAGTTTGTAATATAACAATCATTTTCTAAGTCAAAAATATTTTTTAAATAATTCTTCATCTCCATTTTATGATGCGCCACTATAAATCGTTCAATCGTTGATAGAAATTATCGATGGACTCCTACCCCTAAGCGTTGGCTAAATCAAAACCTTTATAATGAAGTATATTTTGAATCAAAGATTATAGTTCGAAAAATGTTTAAATTATACACATGCATCTCGAAAGATTTCAGGAAATAGCAAGCCATAGTATAATTGAGTTTTATTCTTCAATTTGCCAGTTCAGCGTAGCGAGATACGGCATAAGCAAAACAGGCGAATCTCACGCGCAGATGCACGGCAATTTGCTATTCGCGCGACAGCAAGCGATCGCGAATCGTCTTCTATTATTCAGCTGGTTGAGTTTCCGGTGGCTGCTACTGTTGCTACTATTACTGCTACTGCCACTACTACTCATTTCGCTGAAACAGTTCAGGAGCGCTGCGTTAGCGTTGTCGAATATTGCCGTCCCTGCGACTGCACTGACCCATATTGGCCGAGGGCATCTTTCGCTTCGTCCAAATTCGATTTGTTGCCCTCGAAATTGTCTTCTACTTCGTTATTACAAGAGCTGTTGGGACTTGACGTTAAACGTCAACTTTCATCTGTTCTCTAGGTTCATAGACTGTTGCATTATTCAGGTGCAAAGACAGAAGAAAATAAAGTCTTATGTATTATACGAACAGTTTATGCCACTCGTACACATCTATTAAATACGGTAACTTCGGTGATATGAATAGATATGTATTGACTATGCAGTCAATCAATAGATACTGCATTTTTCCATGGTAATATTCCTATGGCTAGGGTTGCAATCGCTGATAAAAATAAAAATATCGGAATAGATAGTCTGCGAACACCATATCAATATAACTACTATACACTCACTCTACAAGCAGTGGTGCGTAATTACGACTCTGTATGACCTATATTCATTCGTAACACAACAGTTGAACCTCTCTATTATGATAGAAACTCGCTTCGCGGAAGGATAATTTAGCTTATCACTATTTCAATTATCATTGAATACAACATCTACAATCTTGAAATTGTCATATATATTATTGTTCAACGTGAAGAAGGGAGTAGTATAAACAATTTATAACTGTTTTTGTTTAAAATAATTGAGGGACTTATCTAATGTGCGATAAATAATTTGATGGCAAAGTCTTTAATATATTGCTCCCATTCACATATTTGCAGAGGTTATTTATTTATTATTGCGCACAGTATGCGAAGATTTATTGAAAATCGAAAAAGAACGATAAGTTTGCATATTTCCTTGCAGTAGGCAAAACGAATACTTTGATACATTTTTAATCGCTAAATAACCATTATAGTGTTTAAATCTTGTTTGTCTCGAACCAAATACTTTTGAAAAATGTTCCATTCATGATTCGTCTTAAAAATAATTCCTCTTCTTCAAAAAACAAAACTACGAGAAACTTTTAGCCAGGTATGTATAATGTATTTGTACACAAACACATAAGGTTCTGAGTCGTTGCTTGAGTCGGTTGGCAAGCAGAAACATTTCTTTTGGGGGCGGGGTGTGGGAGGAAGTGGTACTCAACGGCGACGTCTATTTTTGGAATGTAGGTCACCCATAAACCCGAGGGCAAGCATGTCCCGTGACGTCACGGGAGGAGCACGGTCGTCCTGGTAACAGAAGCGCCGGGTCAACTACCTTATACGCTGATGTAAGTCGCGTTCAACTCTATATAGAGTCGTCTGCTCGTTTCCTTCTACTGCAATAATTCTGAAAAGGTATCGCGAGGACACGTGTTCACTTCGATTTTGAAAGTATTGACAATTGGCAAATTTGATATTAGCTACCATGGAGACCGCGTCACATCAAAAGAACATCAGCTGATGGCGATCTTCATTGATCGCTGGTTCCTTGAAAGTGACATTCTGCGAAGAATATCGAACGAATATCATACATACTCAAGTATGTTTGGTTGACTGAATCAACATCATCGCTTGAGTATTGACGGGAAGCCCAAATGAATTTTCAGAAATGCAGTTTATATGTATTTACAACAAGGTATTCTTCAAATTTACGCATATTCTCATCCTGCGAATATTTCCCTCTGAAAAAGTTTCAAGGACGGATATCGTATTATTTGGAGTTCTTTGAGACAACAAAATTATGGTTTATTGCTTCATCAATACTTTCAATGCAAGTATAAAGATTTTCTTTCGCGCTAATGAAACAAACATCAACAATGGACGATATAAGTTATTCGATTTCCTCCAATAGTTTCAATAATTTTACTAGAAGTTTTCTTTTTTTTGAATGTTCATTATGATTGATTTTTTCAATTTGTTTGATCGCATCCACGCTATTCCTAAATTAGTACAAATTAAAAATAGTATACACTCCAAGATTATAGACAACCCAATTAAATATTGTTATGAATGAATACAATCAAATTTTAATTAGCTTATACAACTTTGTAGTGATTCACGTTTGCACGTGGAATATTGATTTTCTTTGATAGAACAGACGAGTAGCGTCGAAATCATAATGAGATTTTAATACCAGTATATTAAGTACCCAGATCAAATTAATCAGTTCGAATTCCATTTGTACAGTCTTTCAGGGACATTTTTCACAAAACAATAACCCTGCTTGCTTGCAATAAAATTCGCAAAAAATCTTCAATAATAAATTCCAATATCTTTCATTGGCACACTTCAAGGTTCTAGCATCATTTTAGGTGAATCAATACCCCGAGCCTTATTGAGAGAGGTCTGGGCTACGCTAAGGACACGTTATGGCTTATTTAACAATTGTTATAAGCCGGAGGATATCAAATAGATTGATTCAAGTATATCAATATAGGCATATATATTCCCTATGAGATTAACGCCTACAAAAAGTATAACATGTTCCATTGCAAGTATGAAGTCAGACAATTTTCAATAAGTCCATGAATTACAACTTTTCATTTTCAAAACTGCTTTTAGGGAATACTCTTTGAGCCACAATACAATTGATAACATATGTTTTGACATTTTCCTTTGCGATAAAAATCCTTGAATTGCCCGATTTAGAACTCATTCAAAAACTTTATTGAATTTTCACAATTTTAGTTTTTATTAACTATTACAGGAACGATTTTCAATAGATATGACAACTATTTTCGCATGTATTTCAACAATGTTTTATTATTTTTATAAATTCAAATCCTTTTATTCAAATTTTCTATCATAAGTTGCATACCCAGGAGACATAATATTTGAAATGTCTGATCGCCTCGTTTAAACTAACAATACAACTATAATTAAACCCGAATTACGCGCAAGAATGTCCATGCATGATTGTGTTGTATATTATCATTTTGTAACGCTTGAAATGTCAATTTTCGATTTTGTCATTGTTGTATCATTTTTTGCTATGACTTTATTGAGTTGTATTCTTCCAGTGGAGAAAATGTCTAACTTTTTATACAAGTAATGATGCATTAATATAACATTAAATTACTTTTACTACCATTCATTCGTACAGATGTATTGTAATTTATAAAAATTAAAAATCTAAAAAATATATGCTTGTCAAAAATTGACGTTATGGGAAGAGTTCGATCTTATTAAATAATAAATATTTATCGAGAAAATAATTCTCACGGCTAAAATCTCAGGTAAGCTCAGGAAAAAGTTGTTCACTCACCGCTATACATAAAAATAGTTATTTAATACTATCAGTAAAATAAGTATACATTGGCCAACTTCAGACACTATTAAGGATAGAGTGACCAGGAATAATATGATTTGAACAAATATACCCTATTTTACGTACGAACTCGGAAGCGAACTTCACTGATTGAGAGCTAAAGGCTAAGTGACAATTTTCTTCTTCCTCCGCTATTTATACTCCGTCTTCCAACATTAAGATGTCGCATCCGTTTGTGGATTGCTTGGCCGCCTAGGATTCATTCTGGTGTTCATCCCATTCTGAGTGGTGGGACTTGTCCAGAGGTCCTAGGTCAATGCAGTCTCGAAGAAAAATCTCTGAGCTGTAGCTCACGGGCCTGATTGATTTGTAGCAACCATGCAGGCCATGACAAGCGGAGTCGAGGGTGAAATTACGCCGGCGGATTGATCGTCCCCAGAGATCAAGGGTTGACAGTCTTACAATTTTTAGTACATTCGTTTTGTAAATCAATACAATATTTATTTAAAGCACGATCGCCGATCACAATATTTTAAAATTCGCTTAAACAATTACGTTAGTTTTCTTAATATCGTAAAGGTTGAAAAAGAAACTATCTGAATTTAGAGCCTAACAATTAGGATCCTAACTTTCTCGCATGTATACCGGGCACAGTTTACAAAAAATACAAAAAGGAGAAGGTACATTATTTAAGTGTTGTTATTTTATGATACATCAGGCTCAACAATTAATATTGAGATGCGCTGGATTTTCCTCAAAACATGCGACGCATATGTATGTCATGTGACAACTTAATTTCTAAATGTATTTTAGGGGAAATATATTGGCAACGGCAACGATATACCTTTAATCCTAATTCTGAATTAAAACATGTTGGATGCATTTCGTGTCACCCAAAAATCAATTATTTGCTGTATCAGTGAGGATAAAACCTTTTGTTTAAAAAATAAACCATTTATTGCGAAAAGAATTAATTGCTTTTAGAGCAAAAGGACTTCCCTTTGCTGCAGAAAGATTGGCTCAAGAGAATCTCTGTGAGTCAGGAGAACTTACTTTTCGAGTAATATGGTAATTAATAGAATAAATTACAAAGTATAATCGTCAAAGTATTTGTCAATCCTTTCGTTATTGAAAGCAAGTGCAGCGTATGTATCGACACTGGATTCCACGACATCGCTACAAAATTCGGTTTGTGCCATGAACCTCGTGCTCGCGCGAATCCGGTTTATACTAGTGAGAACGAGTTATTTCCGGTTCTGAAGGTTCGCGCAAACGCACCGATTATAAGCAGGAATTTCTCTCAATAAACCAATCCTTCCTCTTCGTCGGTCTCCTCTTTGGTCCTGGGCGCAGGGAGAGATTTTCCGACTCTCTCTCTCTCTCTCTCTCCCTCTTCCTCTTTTGCTTGCGCCTGACCCAGATTCTCCCGGGCAATGACGTTGGCCGTGACGTCATGTGGATCGTGTAAACTGGGTCGTGGGGTCGTCGAGCCACACCGATGTGCCTCGATATGACTTTCTGCCACCAAGCGCTTCCTGGAACAACGGCTCACGACTCAGACTACAGCTTCTTTTTTCCAAAAACCTTCCACTGAAAATCAGCCAAGCGTTCCTCCAGTTTATAGACTGGCTAATTCAACTTGAGATCTGTACTATTCACTTCAATAGTTTCGAGTGTGATTGGTCTATAATATTGTTGGTAGACTAACTCAATTAATATTTATCCTCTTCCACAGTCAAAAACCTTGAATACGCGTTCTTGCTCTTTGCTATTAAATATTGAATTGTTTTTTAACTTACGAATAGTACGATGAGCAAGTGTTACTTACGAGTACAGCTCTACGTGCACTCTTTCACATTGAAGTAGCTTTTATTTCCCAAGATGGACTGCAACGAACTGCATCGAATGAATTTTGACTAAAATTTGTATTCCATACGTGAAACTAACAGATTACTTTAGTTTTAATTTAATTTTGAAAAAAATGATTTTTTATCAGTGTCTTGGCAGTGTTAAGAAAAGAGAAATAAAACTTTACCCAATAGGATCAAGTGATTAAGTGGATCAGGTGTACACGACAGAAACGTAACTCCATCGGAGAAAAACCATTCTTGGATCACTAATAAATTCTACAAATAAAAGAACTTAGTCCCGTACAAACATTAACGAATGCTTCTCGCGAAAAAATTTTAGAAGCAAAATTAATAATTTCGTCAAAAAATACAGTATCATGTTTCTTATCTGTTATGAAATATACAAGAGCTTTTCGAAAATTTGGAATAGTATAATAATACTAGTATAATATAGCAAAATACACTTGATCGTGACGATATTCTTTTTTGCCACGAGCGGAAAACTATTGCAATCGGAATTCTGCCAGTAGAGTTAACTGTCGAATATTATCTGCTCAGCAGACGCTAGACCAGATCGAAATATTGCTAAAACGCTTATGTTTCGTGTAGCGTAAAGTATTCGTGTATATGATGGAAACCAATCGTTTCTACGTTAAGAAAATTACTCAAACATGTAAGGGGTATGGACATTGTTCTATTTCGTTTAGTGGATCGAATGCAAACATGTGCTATTTTTGTTGGAATATACATCAATCAACGTGTTAAATCCGCAATAAAATATTTCCAATCCGACTTTTCGAAGTGAATAGATTAATTGTAAATAGCATAATGTATATTTTCGTTTCAAAATCATACACTTAATAATATAAGTTCAATTAAGTACAAACGAATGTCTTTTAGGAGCAATAACATTGACGAGTTGAACTCTAAGATCAATGAAAATAGAGATTAGATATTAAGCAGATACTCAATAAAGTTAAATAGGGAAAAGTTTAAAATAAAATTGTTATTATTGATTGATTAAAATTACATTTGAACAGACTCTCTGTGAACTCGTGGACGCTAATACGGGTGAAGTTCAGGTCGTCATCGTCTGCAGTATATATTTCGGGTGACGCTCGAGAGCGAGGTTTACGCGGCCTAAAATAACTTTCCGCCGTCGAAATAGAACGGTCGTACTTCCATGACGTGGTTAATTGAAAACGAATCGATCCTGTTGTCATGTGATGTGACGTGTACTATTTTTATAATTAATGATATTCTTATTATAGATGATCGACTTATTTTTTAACTTAGATCCTCTAGTGTAAAAGTCAATTTGTAATTTAACACCTTCAATTAACTCTAAAGGTAAAAGTAGTGCTGAGTTGTATTTTGAATAACAAAGAGTTATTTCTTTGATTTTTAAACATTCTACTAGGATGTTTTAATTCACTGATTTGAACATTGCAAAGAATTTTCTACTGACTATATAGTGTAAAATATTTTTATCGAGCTGCCACTTTTTGTTTAGTTTTGTTGATGAGCAGTGTTTGAATCCTTAACTGTGTTAGAAAATCGAAATGTATCGTACATCAATAATGTCGATGATAAAATTGATCAAGAGCAATGTATTTGGTAAACAAAACGGATATGAGATTACATGATTTGTTATTACACTAATCTGACAGAGAGGTGATTTCGCCGCACATCTCTTTATCTAATGTTTGGTTCATCTTATATAGAAATAGTCACAACTTCACAGTGACAAATTCGTTTATACATATCATTTATATAACGTTAAGAGCAAGCGAGCTGGTGCCTTTCTTGATCTCGCCAGAAGTGGGGCGGGGGGACGTACACCGAGATCAAGCTCACTGCTAGATCAGTGCGGTATCAGATCGTGTGATCTCATACAAAATCTTGTTTACAAGCAACATTGCTCTTGATCAATTCCATTATCGACATAATCGCTGTATGATACATTTTGTTTTTTAACAAAATTCAAGGTAAAGACATTCAACAATATCAAGAATGACAAATAAATAATGGCAGCCCGACAAAATTATTTTATACAATGTGATCAACAAATAAAATATATCACTACCTTATAATGACAAAAGCAAGATGCACTTACCCACTAAGAAATGTAGTCTTCACAATATTATATAATTATATTAACATGACAACATTTATTTGTCACGTTTCTCTGTTTCCTATTGATAAAGTTGATATTTTCAATATAGCTTCCTATAAACAGCATGTTTTACTTATTTAACTTTGAAAACCGGTTCTACAAAAAATAGTCGATTTTATCTTTCATAATAGAAGAAAATCGAGCGCTAAGATGAATTGTCACTTTTTTCCCCTTTTTTTTCGCGAGACGATTTCTCAAAGTTACGGGTAAATATTTTATCCGCAGATGCAATGCAATCCTTTAATAATATTTTGGAACCTCATATATTTAAAATTATTTTGAGATTATAATCTGATAAATGGTATCTTACAGTTAGCTCCGAAACGATCGTATGCTTTGTTTAGAGATACATCAAAAGTGTATTTAACTCGATTTAGATTTCAACAGCACATAGATTTAACTCTAATAGTGTTTGAGTAAGGAGTCGTAAAAAAATCTTCTGCTTTTGCCTTTGAGGGCAAATTCAACTAATTTTATTTCGATACAAAGTATTTAAAATAAATATTTGATGCTCAAATCATATAATGCAATGGACTTGTACACAACCGAAACGCTAACTACAAAGGCATCAATTTCTCGACGATCCCACTAATCACGATGTTGCGTGTCAAAGCGTTCAGAAAAGTCTCACTCTGTAGTCCCCACCTGTTCAATGTTTACTTACAGAGAAAATAACATTTATAAGACTATAAAGGTGTAATAAGCTTAATTATCGTCATATAAAAATACATTTCATGAACCGAGTTGTAAGATATACGTAATTTGTGCGGAAAAAATCGAAAGGATTTAGTATTACAATATAATTATAATTTATCAAAGGGAACTTTGTAGCATAAAAATCCCAGTCATAAGTGGGGAAAAGCCAAAGTAGTTAATATTAAAAAACGATTGCAAGTTAAAAAATAAAATACAATTAAATATTGTTGCTGGAGAACAATTCACGAAAAGCTCAACTAATTTTACAAAATGATTTGGAACTATAAAAATTCGTCTACAAGGCGGACGCGCGCATCCATACAGCATAGAGAGGAAAGTGTACCATATGGGGATGACGCAACTTAGCCTCGACGTCTCGAGATCAAGTCAGTATTCGTCACAAAGTCATCCAGATGAAGGGGAAAGCGCCGCATGGATTGAAAATATCTCAGAAGAACGAGAGTCCTCTACTGAGGCAGCAGGTAGTCCTGTCCTCAGGCCTCGAGAGAAGCGTCGCTGGCCCACTTAGTACAGAGTTATACAAACGCACACACTAAAACTTGTAGACAGACAAGTGTCACGTCACAGGAGTGATGAAGCACACCGTATCCAAGCACGCACAAAGACATAGTCGTATAAAAAAACTCGAAGAGTGGTACAGACAAAATCGAGAGGATACGGAGAGTCAGTCAATATTAACCTGATTCAGGCCGATTTCCGAGAGGAACTAATTACACGAGCGTCTTACACTCTTTTGGAAAAGTGCGTCGAACCCATGAAAACAGAAAAGAAGGGATGAACCGTCTCAGAACCTCTGTGTAAACTAGGTCCGAAGGACGGGTTCGTACGGGGAAGCACTCCGTTAGTCCTTTCCAATCCGCATTCGTAGTTAGTCGTCTACCTGAGGGTCATAACTTGGTCAAATCCAGACTCGTTTGTAAGACGGTATGTTTACATGTGTCGCAATTACCTTAAGAAATCTGAGGTTTCTCCCCAAAAAACCGGCAATGAAAATGCACTACGAATAATTGCTGATGAAATAAATTTTCCCATAACCCTGGTACGTCCTTGGTTAAACGGACAATACAATTATATTTTATCTAAAAATGTTATAGACTCGAATATTTGACTTGACCCGTCTGTTTATCTCTTTTGGGATCTTTTCCGAATATTTATTCCCCTCTTTTGCTTACTTGCGTTTTTATGGGCACACTATTGTCAATAGGCCGCGTCAATATATCCTCTTTCCAAAATCCATCAATTCAAGCAAATAGACTACCTTAAATTATCAATTGTTCACTAATTAACGTTGAGAGCTGCAGCAACAATCCTTTCTTCGTGCTATCACAGACTTTTACCCTATTGATCATGCAGACTATTGCTTCATTATAAATTACGCGTCGATGCCGCATGTAATGCCACAAAGTCAAGTTGTTGACTATCATTAATATAAGGGTCGCAAGTGATGTTTAATGCGTGGTTTCTCGTTTTCGTAACGAGTACAAAAAAACGCAAATGTTCCTTTCAAATTTCTTATATTTTGAAATAAATAATGAAGAAAACAAATAATTACAAGGATAAAATAAAAATCGCTTACAACTAATCAGGTAGGCACGTAATATCGTAGAACCCATCTCATAACTAGAGCGTACATGTGCTCCTTTCCCAGCTCAATTAGCCTTCATCGAGTGTCGATCCCCGCGCGGTTTATTGTGGGTCATTATTATTATAAACTCTCTCGCACTTTTTTTGTGCCCCAACCCGCTTTCCATTTATTTTTTCGATTCTCATTTAGGCACGTTCCGATTATTTGGGAAATCTTCGATTTTCCATCTTTCACAAATAGTTTTAATTAAATAACACTATTGGATAGATATAATTTGTCAATATTTTTATTCTAAGCGTGTGTTGTTACTGTTTATAAAGAAATTAAATTCCGGATTTAAAAGTTAACTCCAGACTTACTTAGATGTATAGACAATATTCTGGTCATAACCAAATCAACGTATTTGAAATTTTACCGCATTAACATATACTACTTAGTTGCCCACACAAGTGTGCACGAGATCATTCGACAAATTGATCGCGATATCGAAACATTACCAACATAAAGATAGCTAAAACGGCAAAGATGTGAAAAAGCTCGAGCGCTTTGATGGCAGTCAATAACCCGTTCGTTCTTTGGCCCTGACGTAACACAGGGTTTGCCGGCAGTCGGTTGGACAGAAGGAAGAGGTCGGGGCTCGCTCATTCGCTCGCTCGCTTGCGTGCGCGCGTCCGCGAAAACCAGGTCAGTGGAGCTTCATTCACATTACGCGGCCATTCATGAGATCTGCTAAGCGCTACTGCACTTCGCGTCTTGCTTGTCTTCGTCTTTCGTCGTCGTTGCTACCATCGGGACCGAGTTCTCCTCTTACTCTTGCGCGCGCCACTACAGTACCCTGCTTTTCTACTCTGATCCTAGGCCGCACACACCTACGCACGATGCGCTACTTTTGCGACACTCTTTCTGACGTCACATCCTCGTGCAAGCTAGCTAAACTACACTGCAAATTATGGCGAGCTGACACATAGGATAATACGAATTCGACCGATATTTATATATAGAACAAGTCTAACAAGAAAAAAAATATAATCTTCATTGTGCTTGTTTCCTACAATGTATTTTTTACTTGTGACCTTTTCGAATATTGCGGATTTACAACACTGGCTTGCTAACTTTAGTCGACACCAGTATATTATAACTAGTCTTATCTGAGTGAAACTGGATCTCGAAAATATTTTATCAGCTCATTATTATACTACACACGTTTTTAAATTATATAAAGAAAGAATATAGAAAAGTAAACAATAATGGCGAAACTCTATGTAATAATTTTTCCTCGTTTTTAGATTTTTAAATATAATTACACAACAATTCACAACAATTCGAAATTCTAGCGAGCAGTAATATCAGGTAGTATAGAGAAACCGAATTAATTAACAACTGGAACAATCGAAATAATTGGCTTCTTGATATATCTTCGATGTATTCGAAAATGAAAATGAAGTTATGTAATTAAAAAATCGTTGATGTTTCTTGAAAGAACATACGTCCAATGTGGTCATATGTTTTTACTGAATAAATAACTGATTCTACAAATTTAATACCACTGAAATTTTATTGAAACGAGTTCTTAATAATATTAACATAATAATGTATTATGCTTAGTTGATATGTATATCATGCTTTTTACGCAGATATTCTATAACAAGTTTTTAAAATGATTTTAGCTTTGATTCTACCAAATTCTTAAACAATACTATACCTAATAATGACTTTTTGAGATTCTACATCATATACAATTGTTTTTATCTATATTTCGTGAACATGATAGTTGATCGGACCTGACTTGAATGATATTAATCTAGTACTATAAATGATTTTAACTAAACAAAATATTATCGATCATTGATAAAAGTAAATAATTTCCAATCTTGTTATAATAATTGTACTAGCAGCAATAATTTGAGTAATATAATAAGTCATGTTTTAAAACAGCACATTTTACGATAAATTTCAACGTTAAAATAATAAATTAATTTTTCGAAAAAAAGCTGGTTTGTACTTTCAAGATAAATATTAAAATTCAAGGTGCAAACCCCGAATTGATTCGTCAAAAATAATCTTCACAAGACTAATGAAACACAAGATCCTGTATATATTGAATAAATAACAAATATATATCGCACAATCCATATACACAGTGACAATAAATAACGAAGAAGGGAAAAACGCGCTTTTGCCAAATTCGAACTAATTTGCAAGGAAGACGCAAGCAAGCTCTGTTGAAACAGAAACATCAGCATAGCAGCACTAGTAGCAGCATGTGGACGACCAACGAGAAAAGGGGTCGACTGGAATAGGTAGACATCCATATAGGTAGAGAGAAGAAGAGAAAAAGAGAGAGAGAGACTTCGGTGAAGTCGGCGTCGTTCCACTTTTCAAAATTCAGCCAGAGAGCGCGTGAGCGTTGTGCTGGTGTAGCTTGGACCCAGGAATGACGTCACGGGAGAAGGCGTACTTTGAACTGTTCGGGAGGTGCATCGACCTGGAACCCCAGTTCGCGTCCTGGCCGGTCGCGGACGCGAATATGTGTGCCGAGGACAAATTTTCTCTCTCTCCCCCACTCGAAGGCCTCCCTAGCGTGTGCTTCGTTGACGTTAGCTGCGTAACCGAGGTGTGCGCAAGAACTGCTTACTGCACGCTGTACCCGACAAATATATTATACGTCAAGAGATTCTTTGCTTCTGTGAAATGACAAGATATTTTTTGGTCTATTTTGGATTTAGCTTGGATTTTTATATTGCCAAAATAAATAATATTGCTTTTTACATTTGTCATTCCATAATCTCAATGGTTTGTAGAAAGCTTTGACAAATGCATCGTCACGCAAATTTATACTTTACTACGAGATTTCTAGGGTAGGATACACCATTTCTTCTCTCAGTAAGTAGTTTTTTTTTTTCATGCGAGTGGATAAACGTACGCTGATACATTAATATTAATAGAAAATATCACAGAGTAGCAAATGAATGTTGCCGTTGACAAATACAGCGTTTAGTTTTGATTTTTTGCAAAGTAACATTAGACTTTATCATAATTGCAATGACTGACATCTATTCTCCTAAAAATAGCTAAGGATTATATAGCAAAAATATGGAAATATTGAGTGCATCTTGCCAGAACTTTTTCACTTTAAAATATAGAGTGTGATAAGATCAGATCAATCTTCAACGATACCCAATATTACTTGTAAAATTTAGAAAAATACTTCGTATTTCGTGCTCTACATACATCTTAATTTTACTCAATCATTACATTGAAATAATTATTTGCTACGGATGAGAATCTAATCATTTTTACTTCTAGAAGATGTTTCATTTAGGTAATATAAACTAATTTTTCATGTTGGACTGATTGGTATAGAACATATATATTATAGTCTACGAACAATTAATCGCAAGTTTGAATTTAAACCTCTAAAAACTAATTTTAATAGAGTTTTAAATATAACACCTAAAATGTATCAACTGAAGTTAAATAAGAGAAAATTAAACAACGTTTGGTTTTGTTATATGTATTCATGATAAAATTTAGAAACTGAGCAGTTTTTAATAACATTAGATTCGTAGGAGTTACGTACGTATCGTTCTAAAACGACTGCAAATATCGTAAGAAATTTTCAACTCAGAAATATGAATAGATTTTTCAAAGATATATTGATATTGAAGACGATTCAAAGAGAGAAAGAGAAGACAAAAGTGATTGCGCAGTGGCGTGCAAGCGCAAGCGAACAAAATGTGTGTGCGTGTGTGCGTGCGCGGATGTCGTCATCGCTCGATCGTTTCATTCACGGGGAGCGCGAAGATCCACCGCTTACAAGCGCCGGGTAGCCTGACCTGCATGCGTCGAAACTGGGTGAATGAGGCATCCCTTCTTCCTTTGCTTGCTTCCCACACTATGACGCGCTGGTTCGAGCTTTATTGCTGGGCCAATAAAGAGAGTTTTACTTTTAAAAGTGGCCACCGATAATTTTGTTTCTTGAAAAGCTCATATCCGATTTTAGCCGATGTAAGAAAAAACACATTATTACTCGAAGTTTGGTTCATTATTTAACTTCTTCGGTGCATCCGTAAATAATCAAAACAATAGAATTACAAAGAAATGCCACTTGTGGTAAGTAAATTTTCACCTGCAAACAGCTTTACAATTATTGTTTCTTTTAACCAAGAGGACTTCTACCCCGAAAATTTGTTTGTTACCAAGAAGTTTAGGTTGAATAAAGAAAACTTTTTTACATCGACAAAACGACTTTCCTGATGGTATCAACCTCACATATTGTAGGTTATTGTCCTTCGTTATAATCGTTCTTTCTGTTGTGGGAATCGACTATATAAAAATGATTTTTATTCCAAATTTATTAAACTTTTCAAACATGTCTACAATGTTTATTACCAGCTATTGGAATAAGAGTTCGTTTATCTAATCTAAATCCCGTACTCACGCACAGATTCTATTGAGCTAAATATTATTTTTTAACAAAGTTCAATGACTTATTTATTGTTGTATGGACTTTACAGAATGTAATCCACATTATTATAGAAAAATAAGCGATAGTTGTAAATTATGAACGTATACGAGAGAAATGTAGGTGAATAATTGGATAATTTGGGTGATAAACTTTGCTCAAGACAGCTTCAGTACTATGTTTTTCCAATAATTAATTACATAAATTATAATAGGTATATATTTATAGATTCGTGCCGAAGACATATCGAAAAAGAGTCTAGAATAATTCGACAGTACTTTACTTTCTTTTTAATTCAAATAGCAAAATATATACACTCAAACTGCTTGATCGATGATCTTACGAAATATTACCAAAAAGTGACTTCTAAATATGAATAAAGTTATTAAAAAAAAAAACGAAAAATTGCAAAAAATATTTGGAACGAATAAATAAGAGGGTTGAAAAGGTGCAAGTGAGAGTGCGCGAGGATACAAAGTTGGAAGTTGGCCACGTGGTACAGGCGCGCGCGGAACAATCAGTCCGTCGACGTCATGAGGCGTTTGGCCAATCGGTCGGCAGCTCCATTCAAAGGCTCCCGCCCGCAGCGGCGCACTCCTCTCTCTCTCTCTCTCTCTCTCTCTCTTCCACTCCCGAGTTCCGCTAGTCTTTGCGCCCGCACGACTGCAGTTCGTCCTCGACTACTGAGGCCGACGTGCGAGGCTGCTCCTTCTTCTTCTCATCCTATCTTCCTTTTCCTTTTTACAAAAAATGTTTATTTTTCGTAACTTGCCTCTTTTCTTCTCTTATATAACAAAGCTTTGTTGCTTCTTAAATGTTCATGTGATCCAGTGCTTCCGGAATGCAAAACTTTGTTTTCATCGTCATGTGCTATTCTATTTATCCTTTTTTTCTGCATGATCATCACGACTGTTTATAAGTCTTTTTTTAGCATTACCTGAAAGATTTTAGGATTTAAAATGTTCTTTCTTGAAATACCTTCACTTTCCCTCTTATATTTAAGGATATTTTGTGTGATTGAAAAACACGTTGGTAGAAGAAAGCCTTCTTTTTTCATTTAGTTCATTGTCTTGCAAAAAGTGAAGTCGAGAGACTTTTATGATCTTTGTTTATAAGCTTGATGACAACATTTATAAGTAGTCTCTTAAAGAAAGTTCTTAAGTCGACACTATCATTAAAGCATCACTTGCTATTTTATACACTTGGCATTATGTAGAACACTTACTTATACCCTTGGGTGAAGACAGCCAGAATACAAGTTTGTTGATCGCAGTGCTCGGCAAGACATATATGAGAACGCGCGGTTATTGACACGCGTATCGCAGTGATTCTTTACGATAAAATTAAAGCAATAGTATCCGTGCTCAAAATTGGCTTATCAAATGAATCTCTAATAAATCCAATCATTTTCTTCAAGTAACCCAGTTGTCAGTTTTTAGGCCATTTGTTTTATGCAACGAACTCAAATATTTTGTCGTCTGCTGTGAATCATCGAATCCTGAATATGAATGTCAACAAGATCAGTGGCTGAATTATGCAGATGCAGTAGGATGTATTTGGAACTAACCATAATTTTGGTGAGTTCTTTGATATTTATAAGGAATTTATGTTGACATTATAACGAAAGCTTTACTTTCAAATTAAGTGGCAATTAAGCATTTTCCCCTAATGTCATAAATATTGCGAATGTTCATGCTGTTCACTTGTTCATTCAAATATTTTGATTTGGCGTAAATTAAATATTTAAATTCATAAATGACCATTATACTATTTTCAAGACTAAACATTCCATTAAATCAAACATTTTAATGTTCTTACACGTGTCTATTTTCTGCCAAAAGTATATTTCCGTATAGTTCTTTCTGTGTTGTACTGCGCACGTGTCATTGCCTTTTGAACGATCGATTTTACACTGAGAAAATGCAACTGCAGTCTACAAGTATACGGTCAATATTTATAATTTTGAAAATTCTTACGATACAGTAGATTGTTGTGATATGAGTGAGAAAATTAGTCTTTTACCATTCCGATTTTTCCGATCATGGCTAGTATTTGTTTTGCAAACACAACCATGAACTGTATTTTACTTTCAATGTTATTAACATTTTCGTGTTGTGATCATTAGCGTAAAGAAGTATCTTGATCCTCTTTCGTACAACTTACAAAATTCAATCTCATACGTTTTTCAAATCCATATTTTTTTTCAAATTGAAATGAATGAAACAAGTCTGCCAATCTAATGATTGCATGTTTTAATTCCTCTAGTAATTCACCATTACTACGTATAAATTTAAGCATTTGCCCTCACAATCCTAGCGAAATTAATGGTAATAGATCTTTGTATAATTATCCAACAATGATATTATTATATCTGAAATGATATCAATAGCTACGATCTGTTTGTTATAAGACACCGTTCACAAATTTATTATACCTTTATATGCCACGTCATGATGAATTGCACATAAAACATTCTTGTGAATAAATTTAAGGAGTATTTACGTTTCCAAACAGTAGTAAACGCACGTGAAAAAAATTACTTATCTACATTCCGTAAATTTATTCTTGCATTATATTACCTACTTAATTGATTTACTATATGTCGGGAGTAACGAATAAAATAGGTAGAATATTCACGACAGAAATGTGAGCATGTTTAAGTAGTATAGCTCGGGCTCTAGTCTGGCAAACAAAATAACGAATCGAATCAAGCATCAAAAACTAAAATGCAATTCTCGTTCAACCTAATTCTCTCATTCTTCCGAGATACCTGCATATTCAAATAAAAAACAAAGGAAAGAACTGTTGTGATGCAAACCTTGAAGCTCACGGCAAGATTATACGTGATTCTCAAGTTCAACTTTGGTCGTGTGCATCAGCGTAAGTAACAAAGACAAGGACCCAAAACAAAGGGAAAAAAACAAAATGCAAGTTGTCGATTAGGTATTTAGCTGTAGTCGGTTCACTGGCATTAATTGGGTCAATATATGTGTGCGCCGCCCGTCGATCGGGAAGAGACGACGCACGTCACCTCTCAGGGGGAGGTAGTGACGTCAGGTTGAAGCTGAGCCCCGATTGGCTCGGTCGAGGCTTACGTCACGAGTGCGCGCCTGCGAGTGCACCAGGGTTCATAGTTCTACTTTACCAAGGCTGCGCCAGAGGAGAAACAACGACAGAGAAAAAGATAGACGATTCAACGATGCCGCGTGTCTTCTACCCACGTATGATATATATACAGGCTCGCGATAGATCCTTTTATTCGCATTCTTTTCGAAACGACGAGATTACATTTTTTATACTTAATTCTGTCTGGTCTGCTTTTTTTCTTCTAATCAGAATGCGGTACTGCGTAGTTGTAAAACTTTTTAACGAAACACAGAACCCATGGGCAACATTTTTCATGTTGTTTCTTCCGTGGCATCCATGTATTTTTATAAGCCATAAACGAGCATTTTTTTGTTTGATTTATCTTTTTCTTTCATTTTATGGTAAGTCTACGATTAGTAATATAAATTACGCTGACGTTTGGCAACAGAGTAAAGCCTCTACGTGGATGTATAACTAAAGACTTTTCATTTTCAAATCTTTTACTTCAAATCATCGTTTATGGTTGGACGTGACAAATTGGTATGTGCGTTATGCATTGGTATAAATTTTAAACTCTATTCTTTGAGAAATATCTAGCTTGACATTCTAACAACAAAGCGTAAAGAAAGTCCTTCAATATATGAAGCTCTAACACTTTTATTATATCAGCACTCTTTTTTCTTTTTCGAGTATTCTTGATAATCTTTGATCTTGGTGTCGCGCATGCGAACATGAAGTGAAGGGTACTTGAGAGCACGTGCGAGAGCTTACATATGAAGGTGCCTTACGGACTTATTTTCTTTCTTAGAGTGCTTATTCTATTTTTACCACGTTTCAATGCATAATACTACGTACAAATATATTTGAAGAAAATTCAATTTTTGTCCATTTATTTCGTATGTAGCCTTTCATATACATCGTTTCTTTTCATAACACAGGTGATTATAGCGACGCAATGAAAAATAATAATAGGCTTTCCTTAAGCTCAGCTTTGATCAGTAATGGCATATCAACATTTGTGAAAAGACTGTGAAATTTTGATTTTTTTCTATTTCATGGTGTGAAATTTCTCACGGTAATTATACTGACTTGTTTACAAAAACAAAAATACTATTATCTATGTTAAGTGCTCTTTATTCACTATGAAGAATCGTTGATCTAAACTACTTACTAGCGAAATATTGATTTCCTTCCGTACTTGAAATGAACATTGATACAGCGAAAATTGTTGAACAGACTCATTTTTTAGATAATTGAGCGCGCATTATATATTGATTTTGTTGATAAACGACTTCTCCATTTACATTATAAACTCAGTGGATGAATCGACCAACCTCCGATGGTCAACGAATCAAAGTCAATCTAACAAAATGCATAATTGATCGTGTTTTCATCTTATATTTTATCCACAGTAATAGAAAAAACATTGCGCAAAATCACAAGAAAAAGAAACGCGCATGGTATCAAAATGAGAAAGCCGAAGAGGAAGGGAGAAAGGGATGCGGCGCCGGCGCGTGGAGGCCAACGTCGCGGCAGCATCGGGAGTAACATGACCCGTTGACCTACATTCACGTTTGCGTCATTCACAATCTCGCCCCACTCCAGGTGCTGCAATATGCACGTTTCGAAAAATGAATCGGCCGCGCCATGATTCATTTTTTTCACGCTCCCCGTCCCTCCGTCCTTTCTTTCCCTCTCTCTTTCCATCTACAAACACAATTGATTAAGATTTACCTTTGTATTTTCTTATTTAATATCAAACAAGCTTGATTCAGGTCTTGTTAGGAATTTCTAAATATTTGTTAGTTACGTACATTTCCGGACAACTCTTCTTATTTTGACTAGAATTCTGAAAGTCTGAAACCATAGAGCTTGCAGGTACGGCTATACCAAACGAACATAGCGATTTTGAGTATAATTAAAGGAATTCGTAGCTTAAGTAAAACGCAGGCTATTTTTTAATTACCTGTATCACAGATTTTATTACATTTAAAACGTTTCATTTGTCATATGTATCATATAATTAACTTCATTCTTTCTTTGGCGCAATTTAAAGGAAGGTTGAATTATTACTGTAAAAAAAAGTATTATCAGACTAAGGTTGATTATATTTTATTGGAAAAACTGTAGTATGAAGGACTTATGTGTAATCTAAACATTTATTTCTGTAAAAAAAGTTTCGTAATATTAAAATAGTAATCATATGTTATACAAAAATATAGGATCGATTATTTTTAACGGAAAACTTAAAATTAATCCATAGATCGATACACTATCGCTGAGTCTTATCGTAAATACTTACTTCTTACTTCTTCTTTTGTGGCATAAAAATGTGCAATATCGTTGAGAACAATCAAACCATCACAGGATAAACGCCGTTAAATTGTACAATCCAACGTAACATATTGATTTCTACTGTTTAACATATTTCAGCGCAAAATCATATTGACAAACACGTACATCATTACGTCGACTTGTAAATAATTGCAAAAGATTTCACATTGGAAGTAGCAAAGCCTTTCAGTATGACGATGCCAATAATTGCCAAGTCGAGCTATCAATGACGCCATTGACTCACTTGGGCAAATATGCATGCTCACGTATCACAGCAAAGCAAAGAGCTGAGCTGCGACATAGTAAAAGCTCTCCTCGACGCATTGACGGCGGGGAGGGGGAGGGGATTTGGGGAAAAAAATTTATTCGCGCTCGTGACACATACCCACGTATATATATATATATATCTGAGCGCCCTTGGTTCTTTTCGTTCCTTGTCGCTTTTTTATTCTTTTGCTGACCTGTATATCCACATATAGAGTCACCCGATCTATTTATAGAAGCACACCCCTCCAGCTCAATCATTACAGCGCGTGCGCCAGACGAACGACCTGCAACACACAGCATCCTTTTTTGCCAAGTTAAGTTTGTCTGATTTTCATGCCAAATATACACCTGCCAATTATGACAGGCATTGCGTTAGTTTGTTATTAAAATTACCTCGAGACTAGCCAATATTTTGCTTCCCCTCACACACAAGACTTAGATCATTACGTTCGATTGTAATCTAGACGTCGCGATGCTTTTTTTATTTCCCTATTCATTCTCTAGTTTCAATTTTTAAACATCGTCTTTGTTACTTATATATTGTTGAAAAGAAACAATTTTAAGAAAGATTTACTGGCACAAAACAAATGAAACGGATCAAATTTTTGCAAGTTAGAATATTTTTCCATATTCTAATCTTGAAATCGCATCTGTGCCAATTTTTTTGGTTCTCACGAGAAAATATACTGCCGTTAACAGATGCGAAAAGACTTTTTGACGAAACTCATTACTGTACTCGCCCGTTAAGAAATGTTTAATTACATCACGATGAAATGGTTAATAATATAAAGCGATTGAAATATGTACGTGCTTACTGAAATATCAGATGAAACTCTTTAATTTTCCAACTTACATGTGCTTATATCATATTACAAAAATTACTTCGATTTTTTTTGTTTGAAGCAATCTGCTTGAAGACAGTTGTCTGGAGCAAGAAATTAATTGTTGTAGGCTTGCCCTTGCATTAAAGATGAAATCGACAATCGCATACGGTAAAGCAAGTGAAACGTGCAGTGGCACATCTATATTCCAATATTTTCACTTTTTATACAATTGGAGCACTTGCACGATAGCATCGACAGTGTTAAACAGATTTCAGTATGTATGAGATATTTTCATACTCATTGAAAATGTACAGAAAGAGAAATTTTAAGTTTAGCATGGAATTTCCGAAATGGAAATGAAGTTGAATTCCGAAAATATTTGTTCGATCGACTCTAATTAATCAATAACACAAAAAAGAATCTCTCTTTTGATACGAGGTGAATGTTCATACGTAACTTTATCGGTAGCTTGCACCCACGTGCAGATTGTTATACCAAGATAATATTTATTTTCATAGAGAGTACGCATTGTATCTTTACCGTTGCTACTATTTTCGGTTGACAAATATTTGTGATGATTATACTTTTTCAGTTTTATTTGACAAACATCTTACATGCGTAATATCCATAGATATTTAAAACATTAGAAAAAAATACAACGTAATCGCGAAAAATAAAAGCTATCGCCTATGCGCAATATACACTAAAACCAGGTAGCGTATAGCGAGAAAGCTCGACAGTCGTACACGAGTATAAATAAATGAAAGAAAAAAATATGAATAAATGCGAAAGAGAATATCGTAATAGATGAGCTAGAGTCGATTGCGGAAGCTTTAGAGAAAGTCGATAACCTTTTCGCGGCAGAGTATGTTGCGAGGTGTGCGAGTGAGCGAACAAGTGAGTTCAGTGGCCCGCGATCTTCCTCTCTCTCTTTCCCTCTCTCTCCCTTTCTTTTTCGCGCGCGCGTATAGAAGATATGCGACCCGCGACTTGCAAGCGTATCAGGAGCGCAGGCGTGTTACCCTCTGACGTCACTATCTCGTCCCTTTTTGGAAGGGGATGGTAAGAGCAGTGAGGGAGAGAGGCAGGGAGGCGGATAAAAAGCTGTGTGACGTCACTGGTGCGCCGCAACGTCAAATATACCAGTCAGCGGAACAAGCTAGAGAACGCGCGCGAGGTCAGTCGACAAAGTGCCGTGGCCAGGCGAGGATCACGCAATCGCGCGTTCTGTCTACGTCCAACACACGCATACAACACGCAATCTTCTTTCATTTCTTTCTTCTTTGTTATAATCGCTCACTCTCTTACTTTTAAACTATTGATCCTGTACGAGATAACGCAAGAAAGATAAATATTATCTCGCAAAGCGTTTTTGTTTCAACGCTTTACGTAGTGTTCAAGCATTGGTGAAGCTTTATTATGTTGTATTTTTTTCTTGCTAATCCTCGAGTAAGTATGGCTGTTGATAGAACATTTTCTAAATTGGATTTTCTTTGTAGGTATTTTACTCGGCATACATCTCGTTTGATAAAAATAAATTACACGCCTCGTTTTCCCGTGTTTCGAGTGTTAACAATTAACAATCGGAACTATTCAACGAAGTGTACATTAAAAAACACTAATTGAGTCTTTAACAAATGATCGTATGCTTTCGCGCGTGATTTGAAAACGACGGAAAATTGCTGTAACGAACATGCTGTATAGCGTATAACTATATAAATGTACATTTATAAAAATAAGCGCTTTCTTGCGGAGTTGCAGGCAATAAGAAAACTGCACTACCCAAGCAGGTCGATAAAGTAAGCGAGGGTTGTAGGTAGCGCGCGAAACGATCGCAGATAAAATAAGACACTGTACTTTGCATTATTCAGAGAGCCTAGCAACCAACAAGCTCTACACCTTAACGATGGCGCAACCATTGGCTTTCTTCCTTCTCGACCGCACCATTTTTTCGTGCGCCTGACTTGAATTGTGGCTTTACTACTTGACGTGAAATTACCAAACGTAAATGGTT
This sequence comes from Chouioia cunea, assembly GCA_030064505.1. Lineage (NCBI taxonomy): Eukaryota > Metazoa > Arthropoda > Insecta > Hymenoptera > Eulophidae > Chouioia > Chouioia cunea. The sequence continues at coordinate 10,162,798 of JAOPFQ010000004.1, read as the reverse complement.
GTTCATATATTTAATCTTTAGATATTTTAAATCAGGTTTGTCAATGGAATCATCGCAATTTACAGTATTATCTGGAACCACCCGTGGCGTGATTTGTATTTATTTAAAAATAATTGCAACTGAATACAAGAATTAAATGTTATTCAAGAGAAATCGATCAAACTATGGACCTATGGTTTCATATTTGAAGTACTATTCTGAATTTAAATCTTTTATTGTCACATACATCAATTATTGAATTAGATCGATCATCGATATCTTTATTTCGTAACATTTACAAATTTCTACTTCTTTTTGGAGTCACAATACTTTAAATAAATATTTTCAACAAACTTGAAATGCTTAAGGTGTGTTTAATATCTTCACGTTTGGTACAATTTAGAAAGGTTTCAGGACATGTTAAACTATTTACTCTAGATAAATCAGAAATAGAGAAATTTAATTTTACATTCTTTGACAACCCAAATTTGCATTTCGAATAAGAAAATAGTTAAATATTTTAATGATGCAGTCGATTCTAATAATGTTTTTAGGGGGCGCATGAACGTTTCATTCATGAAATTTATATTGCTTCAATGTCAAACATACGGTATTTATCCATCTCATCGAAGGAAGTGAAGTTACAATTTAAGAGACAAATAAAGAGAATGAACGAGGAAAAGAAGGTATTTCAGTACAGATCGCGACCGAGTTGTCTGTTATGCTCTCGTAATGGTGGGCAAGCACTAAATACTTCGCGTAATCACGATGATCTAGGCTAGGCGCTATCCACGCCTATGAGTCCTACGGGGCTTCCCTCGCGGCAGGGATTAATCCAGTTTACCTAGCGCGCACCGCCAGGGCTTCTCTCTTTTCCTCTTATCTCTTGCCAGCAACGTGCTATACTATAACCGAATGCCACCTAAGCAGGGCGTTCGAATCCATAAAATCAAGCTTTTACAAATTTTTCTGGATTACCTTGGTGTTTTCTCATTGTTCGTTAAGTTATTAGTTTGTTCTTTTCTTCGAAGCTAAATCGAATGTCAATTACACGTAAATGTATTTATTTAATATCCATTAAATAACATCGTACATTTATTTTTTCAGCAATTAGTCTTTCCACAATAACAATTAATGTTGATTATTAACAGAAGATAAATATAGCGATTAAGATGCTTCCTATTGGTGTAGATGATATAAAATAATTATAACCTACACTCGCTATATGCTTAAAAATCAATTTTTTCTCAAAATCCTGCCGTGATCCTCTCAACAGCAAAAACTGAGGTCGTTAACTCTATTTGAGGGGGTAGCAAAGGATTGGAGTTCGTACTACACCCTTTGCGGTTACGAATCTGGAACCGTTGTTCTGTATTACGTAACGCGTTGTGTCAGGCTAGTGTGCATTGGCGTAGAGAATCAAGTTTTTCTTTTTACCTAACGTCAGGCACCTGAACTTACACATTTCCCTTGATAACATTATTACTATCGTTTCGATTGATTTGGGGGTTTCATTAGATGTACATCAATATCTCTACGTGCAGTGAATGTAATTCAATTTCGTCATGTCGCTATAATATATCCTATGAGTATTGTCTACCACATTTTTTGCAAGCTCACATAATTTTTTCGCGATTGTTATCACAACTATTTGCATTTGCATGTTTTAAATCTATACCCTATAACTCATTTGTTTATTTCTATACTATTACGACGTCAAATGTGTGCCCATTCGTTTAATATTTTCTTTGTTTCCAACCATCGCAATAAATGTATCGGAGCTTTTACCTTATATTTCTTTTGTAAGCCTGTCATGATTCGACTAACAAGGAGTCAATATATAAGGAATTTTGCATGAATCCAGCAAGAGAAGACAAGAAAAAGGAAATGGAACTATGAGGACCAAACAATTGTCAACAAAGGAAGCAAGAAGATTTATACGTACAATAGGCAAGCCGTCTTATGTTTCTGTCTTATTTCATTGTACATTTGCGATATGAAATATGACATAAACTTAAGGTGGTTACCTATATAACCAACAATTTCATCATAATAATAGGTTCAGAAAATGCTCAAGGTACCATTGTTATGTAAATGATAATGATAGTGATAACGATTGTTTGTTACTTGCTTCAATTATCATTACTATCTATAGAAACTTTTTCAAGTATGTTAAATAATGTGTATGATATGTCTTACTTATATAAATAAATTATAAAAATAAATAATCAATCACAATTTCACAGTCTCTCATTGCCAATTTTAATTTTTTTTTTTATGTAAATGTCGATATTATTTAGATAAAAATAGATGTCTTTAAAAAAATACGTGAGACTTCAAGTCTTTAAGGTAACCAAAGTACGTTCTGTACGAAGATCCTGCATTATTTTTGTTTAAATATCGAATTATTCAATAAATTCGTTTTTTATTCACCATAAATTTGATGTTTCGGCAGAAAGGACACTTGGTTTCATGATTGACTTGATGTATTTACATAAAATCATCGTTTCATTTACGAAACAATATTTTTTTATAACTTACGACAATTTAAAATAAATTAAGGGTTCTGATGGTAACATTGAATTTAATCAAAGCTGCATAACTCAGGTTCACATCCTACAGTCTGCAAGTCTATAACTAGTAAAAGACAGTTTGAGTCAGATCAAGAAAACAGCAGCATAGAAGACCCAACATAGGTCCAAACGTACGTTGATGGGCAAGGGAGGGAAGCCAGAAGGGACAGAGACAGAGAAAGAGAGAGAAAGAGGGAGGCTAAGCTGAATCCTGCCAAGTGTCGTTCGAGAGCTTATTCGACTAGTATTACTCCATGACGGGGGCACTCTCACGCGCACGTACACTCTTCCCCCTTTCGCCTTGGCGCGCTCGCATTCCATACTTATTAGATTCGAGTCTACGAGCAAAGGCTTTCTTTCCGTTCCTTTGTTTTTCTTTATGCTTCTTTTTTTGCCTTTCTATCTTTTACATTTGTCATTTGTCAAAATTCCGATTTCTATCGGGTGCTCAACGAATCATCTCACTGTATTGAATATTTATAAACATAGTTTTTGTTGCTACTACTATTTCAAGGATGTATACGTTTATTTGTAAATGAATACATTTTTCGTATCACAGATATATTATAGTTTTTCCATTTTCCCTTAATCAAATGATTCGAGAGATGCGTATAAATATGTATTTGATTTTCATTGACACTATATTATGAACTATTGTTGATACAATTCTTCTGTGCTTAGAGATAGTCCATGAAAAAACTCTACACAATTACGTACATTTATAAATCAATGACACAATCAGTTTTGCTATATATCCCTATCAAATATTTTCGCTCCATCGAAATAGATTCTGTTGCGTTCGTTACACTTTTTATAATTTAATAGTCATACGCCTAACTTGGAATTAGAATATAATGTAAAGGCGAAACTGTATCTTAGCATCCTTCTACTTTACTTTTTTCCTATTACTTTACTCTAAATATGCAAGAATTATATCAACAATAGTTCATAATATAACGACAATGAAAGTCAAAAACATGTTTGTACGAATCTCTCGATTGTATCTTGCGTTTCCAAATCAGATAGCTAGTACCCTTTTCAATTTTTACATTTTTTCAAATAAAAAAATAAGGATGACAAGTTTTAAAACTATTTTATTGTTTTAACACAGTTACTAGTCGAGATATGGTTATATATAAAAAAACATCCAAGATTAGCCTATTCGATCAAATAAACTCGTGCAATGAGCAAATTGAAGGATATTGTAGCTGAAAGTAGAAGAAGATACATGTAATTAAAAGCAAAGTTTAACAAACGAGAAAAAAGAAGAGAAGAAAGTAAGACTTAGATGCAACAAAGCTTCTGGATAGCATGATTATGATGACCGAAGGGATGCTCGAATAGGATCGGAACGAGCACGCGCGAGCAGCGCTAATTGGGTCGTTCTAATGCCGAATCCCACTATTTACTTCGAGTACAGCAATTGCCAGGCTCTTACGTGTGTGTGTGTGTGTGTGTGCGTATGTATACACACCTCTATATGTGTAGACATAAATGTGTATGCTGGCATACAAGTGTACGGCAGTGGTCGCGTGACGTTTTTAAGGATTCACTTCTTCACAATATCATTAAACACGACCAAACCAAAGGCCTTCCCGTCGGTCCCCTTCCACCTCAGATTGTTATGTAACATCTGTATATAGACAACGTAGATCGGACGTAAGGCCGGTTTACAATGAAAATCTGCGGTTCTTTATCTCTCTTTCTCTGCGATCTATAAGAAAAGATCTCTTTCACAGGATAATCGTAATGTTGATGTTAACCTTGACTTTGATAGAGCATCAAGCATTGTTCACGATTAATACGTCATTGCACCCCCTGTTTTTATATCAATTGTTCGGTCTGGACGAATTCATCACAAGACTGATCAATTTACATAAAAAATACTTTTCATAAAAGTGCATATCTAAACATTCGGGCATTGAGCGTTACTATAGCATCATTATAATAAATCTAGGTAGTTATTCCAATTGATTAAAATTAAATCGAAATTTCGTTCATAAAAGAATATCGGCAATTAGTATGCCCACAAATTCTCTCTCTTATGTTTTCTTATTTGACTATTATTAGTTTTTTCTTTACATGTATATACGTTGTTAACGTAAAAAAATGGACGTCTTGATACAGTCGAGCTCTCATGATACATTTCCAAAATTATTCCACCAAAAATCAATTATAAAGGGCATCAAGTTTTATTTATTTATTATTTTTCACCGTGAAAGGAAATATTAGTGAACATTTGCTAGATAAGATCAACCTGAAAGTGTGACGTGACGCGAAATATTTATATATTTCTAATGGAATTGATAAATACAATTCGAGGGGGTAACGGGCATCACTCGCTATAGTGGAACATTGGTAATTATATTACAGAAACGACAAGTGGTATTGAAAAATGTTATCTCTTAAACTAAGCTAGGAAATAATATTTAATATAGCGAAATGAGTAAGAGTCGGCAAATCAATGCTTCTGAGACAATGCGACCTCGTCCCTACATGTATATACGCAGAATAGATACCTATACAATTATAAGATGAATGGAAATCAAAAAGAACGATAATTGTATCAGAGTTCAAGAGTTGTAATAATATGCACAAAAGCTATCCTCATGATTGTATGTGGATGTCGTCGTCGTGGTCGCTTAGACATACGTCGGCAATGGCTTATACTATAGGCATATAAGCGCAGGGCGGCTCGCGATCGCGCCGCCCCGCTTACATGACGCCCGATTGGTTGGCGGATTAACGCCGACCACGTGGGGCCCTCGCCGGCTATATATAAAGCCCGGGGGTAGCCATCGGGCCGCCGACAATAAGTTCTTCACTCGACAACCGTCAACAACGAGTTTTGTATCTCTCTCTCTATTCTCTCTCTCTCTCTCTCTCTCTCTATCTCTCTCTCTCTCACTCTCTCTCTCTCTCTCTATCTCTCTCACATACGCTCTCTCACTCTTTCTCTTTATCGCGAGTGCATACTCATCATTGGCTGTGACGTTTTCATTGCTGCTACTACTTCTTTGCTGCTTTATATTTATCCGTTAATGTGTGCGTGACTAACACTTTGTTGCTGCTGTTGTTGTTGTTATTTTTACCACCGGTAGTGTTCTTGTTTGACAGTCGCATGAGTATATATACGCGATATATAGTTTGGATATCCAACAATCAGTCGATAAAAACGGCATGCCGTATGTATCTCCTCTTTTTCTTAATTTTGTTATGTCTCACTCGATAATTTGTAAATGTCCGAAAAGCACTGTTTAAGATGTATATATACTGTACGCGTTATTCAAGTTACTCGATACATCTACGCTGATAAAGAACGACAAACAGCTTCGCACGCGATATTTACGCATTCGACATGTTCTTGCGGTTTTGTGTATTATTTTTTGCTACAGTGACGACGAACGGAGGGATGATTCGTTATAGCGATGTAAAGAACGAAAATATAAAATAAATCCTTAAAAGGGCGCGGATATTATATTGAAGCTTAGGTGGATGCAATATCGATCGAATAAAGTAGCGCGTGTCCCTTTCTCTCTTGGCATATAACACTCGGCGGGAAATCCATTCCCATGACGTGCGCGAAATTTTAGGTGTTCGCAAGTGAAAAGGAGGTTGAAGCGCCGTACATACTGCTGTGTTTGCCTGCCAGAAGCTCAGCCAATTCTCCCTCTCTCTTTCATTCGATATAAACTTCCCTTGCTAATGGCTGCGTTGGCTTCGCAAATCTAGGATATCGGAACACTTTCACAATGATCGCTTCTCTTTCTCATTTGCTTGCTGTATGTATATGCTTCCTGTACATGATTCAAGCCTTATTAGTTTTATTTATTTATCAATCAGTGCATGCTGATAATAATGTTGTCCATAATGGTAACCGAGAATATCATATCTGATTGTTCTGGAAATATAGTAAATGAACGTGCGATTAGATCAGACGTAAAATGCGTACTACTTTGTAGAAATTATTTTTATAGACTTTGAACCTTTGTCGCATTTCACCTTTACTTGCACATTTTATCAAATTGACCTCTATAATTCAAATACAGACAATAAATTATAAGTAATTGTTGTCTTGATTCCGAAAAATTGACAACTATGAACAAATAGCTAATTATTACCTTGTTGCTTACCAGACTAAAATTCATTGTTATCTATTTTTTATTGATACAGTACGTTAATCTATTCTTACCGCATTCGTAGAACCATTGTTAGATATTAATATCAGTGAGAACTGTGCACGGTAGAACATATATCGAACGTATATATATGCTTGAGGTATTACATTGGAATATAACAAATTCGTTACAAACGTGTAATTTTCAAAAGTTTCAGTTTAATCATTTGACTACTTGTCGAATACCTAACGAATTAACTTGATAACAATCGAAAAATAATACCTCACGCGCATTTTTTTCGCACGTTCGAACCAACTTACCAGATCAACAATAATAAGTTTTTTAATTGATTCAAGCAAACAAGAAAACCACACTGATAATATATATACGTGTTGAAGTTAACTTTAGTAGGCCAGTTAATTAATATAGCCGGATCCACAGATTTCAACGCAATCCGTCTATTTGCCAAGCTCTTGACATTCTGAACGAAACGAAATGAACGCGATGATCTATCTTAGAATGGATCGTTTATTTTCGATAATTGAAACACGCAAGAAGCTCGGAGTAGCTTTTGTGATTCGAGGAGGAAATAGATGTCACGCGAAATGAGTACAACGATCGAGCCAAAGCCATGATCGACGTTATATAAGGTAAGAGTGTAAAAAAAGAGGAATAAGTCGGATATTCGAAGTTTCAGGGGTGGACTTGGTGGAAAGTAGGCGAAAGCGCAAATTCAAAAAGTTATTTACTTGCGACTACAGTGTTTGGTCGAAGGTCTTTACAGGCGGCGAGTAGAAGGAGGCGTGAGTATGAGGCGGTCCGTGGGCTGAGATCGAAGCCGTTGAATTTTGCATTCGCGGTTCGCGAGCTATCGTAGCTTCTATACACGTCGCATGCGACGAGAAGGGACATGTGCGTCTATAAGTGATCTACATTTATAGGTGCCTATGAGCATATGGCGCACTAAATGAATGTTGCTTATGCGCATCAGTCTGTCACCCACTGCGCTGTTCGAGATCTAGACGAGTTTTCCAGTTTTTTCTGCGAAGGTAACCACCTTCGAACCTATCATTCGACCAATTCCGGTATGTGTTGTTGGACCATTTTTAACCGATATTTCAATTTGCCATAGTTCATTGCTTCAACTAGCATAGCCCTAAACAAATATTTTATCTCTACTGTCGCGTACACTATCAAATATTATAAATCTTTGTCGTTTATCCGCAAGCCCGTGTTATTAATAATAGTATTTGAATATTTGTTGGATCATCAAAACAGCATTTGTTTGAGGGTTGCCTTGGAATTCAAATGAACGTGAGATCATTTTGCTAAATAAAAATAGAATCAGTATACAGTCACATTTGTATTATTTCAAGAAATTTCAAATTCTCAATTACTGCAATATTGAAATATGATATTGTCCAAGTGTTTTGCATGTTACATAAGGATTAGCATTCGCATAAATCTCCGACTAAAAATGAGCAGCGTTAACTTTTTATATAAACATGCTCGTTTTACACTTGTATCGACTCATGCACTACTGTTCGTCTTTACACACTGCGCGGATCGTCGGTCATCGAACGAGGCCTCCTTTCTTTTCCGACCGAGCGGCAGGAACTTTGCTTTTCTATAATTCAGTCACGACTAGCTAAATCGAGGCGATAATTATTTATGTCATACATGCAAGCTCTTTAATAGTTCGTGCTCGATCCTTGACATCCATCCACTTGTTTGTTGTTTGTAAGAATGACGAGCATTATTTATTAATTAAATATGCGATAGTATTGTATCAAAAATCTATTTACAATTTAATAAAACTGAATTGACGGATACGTCGAGTACATTCGTATCATTTAGATTTTTTGGTCTTGAATTAATTATTTGTGCTTTTGAATACTTGATATCTCGAAGTTAGGTGTGACAAATAATGTATCTTAGCTGCTATGAAATATTTAGTATCCTGCCTTGGGGACTTTTAAATTACTCCGTTAAAACGTGAAAGTTTGGACGACGTTTCATTATATTTTCACGCAAATAACTGATATCATAACATTAATTCTAATATTGATTTTTTTTCAGAAATGCATTATCCGAAAAAAGAAGAAAAGAACAGAGATAAAACAAAAAAGAAACAAGTACTGGACCCCAGTGCAGCTGCTGGCCACTGCACAAGATTAGACATAAGACTCTTGTGCGTGTGACAGCGGCTATGATGGGGCTTCCATGATACAGCTTAAAATTCAACGAAAGAAACGGGACACCCTTGCAGCAGAGCGCGAACCCGGAAAGGAAATAAATGCCAACCGAAGTAAGAGAGACCGCATCATCGGGCACGCGACGCGTATCGCTTACGCGCCCGGAAACCAGAGATCGTCTCGGCCCATAATTCGATCGTCACTTCTTTCTCTTTCTCTCTCTCTCTCTCTCTCTCTCTCTCCCTCACTATCATTCCCTCCTTCTTTACACCTACACCGTGTCCGCCTGTCTGTCTACATGCACCTATGCTAACTGACACTAACAGGGCTTCATTGACTTTCTCGTTTTTTTCCATCAACTACAATCTCATGAAAAATTCCCAATGAGTTTTCCCCCGCGAGAAACCTAGATTATTGTCGATCACTATCTCAAGTAAGCATTTTTGTAGCGTGGATACGCTTTTGTATGTTTGTTTGAGCCCCCGCTTTGCAATTTTCTTCTAAATGTATTTCACGTGGATATTAAATTAGATAAAAATGAAATTAATAACGAATGGTTAAAAAAAACTTTCGTTGGAAATATTCATATTATGATATATTTGTAAATCAACCACTGTTATATATATTAATACGATGATTTTTTTCAATACATTAAAAGTAATTATTCGAACTAATTTAAGCTACAATTAAGTATTATATTTAGTAATCAGGATCCAGTCAAATGGCAATAGAGTATATATGCATTATAACTAAAAAAAGTGGAATAAAATAGGATATAACTAGATCAATCGATGATATTTTCTTATTTTTATTTTCTCATAAAAAATTATAACGATACAAAATATTTTTTTAATTCATACATGCATTTGTTGGCTTGCTTAAGGAACGATTGCATGCAAATTGCACGTAGAAGTCACAAATGCGGAAATATATAATTCTACTAGTTTAATGCACGAACACGTATAACGTTAAGAGGAATTGAAAACAGCGTACAAAGCCCTGCTGGAGGTGGGAAATGCCAAGAATCTATATACTATTCTAAAAATAAGGATTTTAAATAAACATATGTTTCTTTTATTATATATTATAAAAGCCTATGATACTGGAAGCATCAAATGATTTTACCCTCGTGTGGCTTTTTCTCCACGAGATCGAAACTAACTTATCGCACTAGAATCTTCTATAATGTCGAACAACTTAACGTTTAAATTATACATCTTACATATTTCGTTATATTTTGTTGCAATTTTATTTTAACACACAAAATTGTGCAATAATTAGTTTTTGAAAATAGTTAAGTAACATTGAGCAAAGTTTTTAACGCTAATATTGTTGAATTTTGTAAAACGGATAAATATCTTCTGGATTGTGTACTTGATTTAGATTTCGTGAGTGTGAAAAGGAAAGCGTCCGTAAAGACATACACCTACAAGACTTTTGCCGATTCGTATCAGAATCGACAATTTACTGAGCTGCTGTGACAATACCGAGTTAATTTCTATATATTCCCCACGACACTTGCACTGTCGTTCTACAATTGATGTCATCCGGGCATGTAATGTTTTTGAGCGCACGACGTCTATAAGTAACTACTTATCAGATCTTATATTGTTTATACCTGTGTATGGGTAGTTGCTTATGTGTTTTTTATGTAAAAAATAAAAAAATTTGATAGTATTATAGACCTGTAATTATAAAAATAGTACTATCAATGAGTATTTTTTTTCGTACAAATATTATTGCAATATTTAACATTGAAATTGATACGATATTGGCAAAATCCTCATATACATGATTAATTTAATACTTTTCATGATAAGGACATTCTAAAATATATAAGGTTAATAGTAATTGTTAATAATATTAGAGCACTATCATCTGTAACACTCTTTCATTGCTCGCAGAGCTTTGGCCTTTCTGATTTTGGTTCTGGATGCTGTTGCCACCAGATTTGAGAGTAACCGTGTCAGTGACAATTTTTTCAGCTTGGACGCCGATGTGATTGTCTGATTTGTGCTGAATTTCGCTTGTTGCTTCGATATGTTGCGAGGTCGCTTCACGACATGATCAACGTAAGCGAATTTTGCTCTCGCCAGAGCTGATTTCTCGATTGACTGTTTGATGCTCTCTGCAACATATTTGAAGAAATTATCTCGTTCTCTCTAGCATCTTTGTTAACAAACTAACAAGATCGATATGAAGTTTTGTCTCTCGAGTAAACTTTCGTTCTATACAAATAAGGGAATATTGGATTATATTTTCATTTATTAGAATTTATATACATCAACAAAATTTGCACACACAAAAATTAACAAATGTGAATTTAAAAATCATTTAATTACCAAGGTTGAATGAATATTTTTTAATCACCTTTTGACTTTGGCGTTTATAGCTTAAACTAACATTGACTTTTCGACTCTACGTTGTGTCGGGTAGAGCTGAGAAAGTGGTTTGTAAAATTGATCGGGGTCCAGTTCGATTCCTGCAAATGTCCAAATTTCAAAAGCAAATATCGGACATAACGGGAGAGATGCTGGTCTGTCTGTAGGATGGAAAATGCTCCAATACTATTAGCAATTACTATCGACTTTATATATTTTAAAAAGTACTTACCGTAAAAATTGTGAAATTAATCGTGCATGAGCCAAATTAAATGTTATTCTTTGGAATTTTGTCGATATCGTATCAATCTCAATTTAGAAGATTGCAATAATATGCCTATAACAAAAATACTTATTGATAGTACTATTTGTACAAGTAGGAGCCTATACTACTATCATCCCAGGTACGTTCACGAATTATGTAATAATTTGTATTTCATTTTTGTTCGATTACGATCTTGATTATGTAATACTTTACAACCGTTAGTTCGATCGCTTTATTAATAGGATATAATATATATATATATTATAGTACGTATTTTTATATTATAATATAACAGCATTATTATATAATAGAAATTTGTAAGTAGTTAGTGGTATTGCCACCCAATTTGGACTGAGGATTTAGTTGGACTGAGACCTTTTAAACGAAAGTATTATATCAAATAGCAATGACCGATTTTGTTCATTTCTACAAATTCATTAAAAGCGTTCACTATTGATAATTGTTAAGTAAATGCTGAACATCGTAGCATCGCGAAACTTTAAACTTTAACTTTATAACATTGGTGCTTTCTACCGTAGTCATTTTTTTCAAACAATCACCATCTATACGTTAGGTTGGGTACCTTTGAGACTACCCTCGTAGCTTCTCTTTGGTCGTAATGAATTTAGGCGATGTTTTCTTTACATCTTATAATACATCATATAATTATACGTTGATACTTTACGTCGAATCTGTTGCTTTTTATAAGTTTCAGACTGCTTTAAAAAATGTAGGAAATCTACCATTATCTAAATGAGACAAATTTAATTTTTCTCTGTAATTATTTTAACGAATTTATTTATACTTACTTTTTGTCACTTGTGGCAAACAATATATTGAATCAATTTGCATCGTCGAAAACAAACCCGTCATCAATCCTTTATCAATCCTTAACATACCTATTATGAATCAAATTAAAATAAATCTGAATACGCTTTTTACGTCATAATAGTCTTGAAGTTGCTCGTAACTGAAAATGTTATTAATAGCCCAATTTGCACTTACCTTTCTTATGTTTCCATTTTTCCTACTTTGTTAAATTTTACAATAATTAATGATTACTTATAGTAAAGTTAACCCATCGGGGTTTGCATAAATATTAACAAGTCATTTGTAGATCTGAAATTATTTATTAATACTTTGAGATTAGAAATAACGTAACTTAATTAAGTATAACTTAATTCTCAACTACGCAAAAAAAACATTTATTAATAAATTCGCGTATCTCACGACGATCGCATTTAACAAATCCATGTAACTTAAAAAAAATAATACATCAAATATTAAATTGCCTCGTGAAAGAGAATGCCCCACTATGCCCTACGTTATTTTGTCCACGCCGAGTTTTTTACTTATGGTAAGCTAGTTTGGATATCTCGAAAAAATTCAACTTGTAATAAGTACCTTTTATAAGTACCTTTGTTCACTTTGTTTAGTAGTCAAACTAAAGTCACACCTGTTTGGACTCGTAAAAATGTATCATGAGGATCCTATACATCCTGAGGAAATTAAACTGCAACATTTTTTTCTAATATTAATATTATATTTATTTTAAACACCATTGTATACGAAAAACACGTAGTAAATGCGTACTGAGTACAGACACCTAATACATTAATAAATAATTCATCAATTCATGAAATGCAATCAGTAATATTATTCAAGTGGTGAAACAATTATAATTAACATCAATTATTATATCAATTTGTGAAATAAGGGTCAAAATCGCAATTTAGAGCCTTTTTATAATCTTTTCGAATATAAACTCCTTTACTACGATTTACTGCATATGATGTACATTTATAGGCAATAGTATTTGTTTATAAAACAAATACTGATTGGAATGATCTCATCTAATTAGAGTTGGGCATCATTTAAATACATACATTTTCTGAACCAAACATAATTATAGGTCCAATAACATATAACGATGCTTCAAAGCAAAGTGAAGTAAGATTTAAATAAAAATTTAAAAATTATCAAAATCAATGAATTTAATTATACGATGCTTCTCTGCCGTAAAATTTTATCTGAAATATGTATATTTCTATAAATGTTTATCCAACTCTATAAGATAGTAATTGGTAAGTCACATCTTAAAACTTTGGACGAATATAAAACGCCATTGCTATCAAACTATAAGATCAAAAATTCATTATACACCTGCTAATAAGTCAGTTTCCGAATTTACTGCAAAACATTGAACACGCTTGCAATTTTTACCATCACTATCACACATTATACTTTCATCCTCCCGTGGATAATAATTATTTAATTTTTCGGGTAAACTTGTGATCCCAATACACCATGTTGTGGTATCACTGATATCTGATCCTATAACATTCACAAGAATATTGATGTGCTTTTTACTGAGAATTTGTTTAAAATAAACAAATTGTCAACTTAATCGTGCATCGGTAAAAGATGACAACATGAAGTAAATGTGTACACAATAAATGCGCAAAGAAACTTCTATAACGTAAGATCTCACTCACATGACACATTCGTGTACGATGAGCTAAAATAACATGAACACAAATTCGCAAAATAAGTAAACTCTATCACATCGTAACAGAAAACGCTATTTGTTTTACGTCATAAAATAAATAAATGGGTGTTGAGGGGTATCTTTGACAACCAAATAATTTTCATCCAAAGAACATTCAGAAAGAGTTGCGTTGGTCAGAAAAAATCGCTATATTCACCTGGTCGTGCAGTGCTAAATCTTTCTTGACAAGCAATCGTCTGCAACATCGTCATAGCTCGACCATTCATAGCATGTGGTTCTACTCGTAGTGTTTGCTTCAAATGATGAATTGCACCGGAATAATTTCCCTTAATATGAAGTAGTGTTCCGTACAAAAAGTTTGTCATTGGCTGAAAAAAAGTGTTACAAGTAGTTTGACCAGAGATATATTCCATAAATCAAGTAACGATCGAGACTCACTTCAACAGGATTAATTTTGAATGCTTCCGCGGTAACTGCAAGTGCGTTGTCAATGAGGCTAAATTTATGGCTAATTGATGCAATGCTGATAAGAGGCACGTCTCTAAATTTCTTAGGCACGGTATCGAGAGCAAGTTGAAGACAGTCTAGTGCGTTGCGAGGCTTCCCAACGACCCGCCAATGCAAAGATGCTAGCATCGACAATACCCACGGCGCTGCTACTTTCTGTGTAGAAATATATATACAACTGAATTCAACTTGGAATTATGTAACTTTGTATTTTTAAGTAACAAAGTTCAATCGATTGTTAATTTCATTTTTTTTAAATAATTCGCATAAAATGCGAGTCAGTTAATTTTAATTCTATTGAAGATTGTAAAATCACAATTGAAAATTATCGAATAAATCTGAGCATACGATCTAATACTCACGGAATTTGTTGCTGTCAAAATTCGTTGTCCAATTTCCGAAATCTCGGCGTCTTCAACTCGATTTTCGACTAACGCCGTTAGAACTCGAGTGAGACTAGAATCAGGTAAATTATAGCCTGTCGTGGCTTTCACCAGTTCAGGTGGAATATATTTTCGATTAAACATTTTTTGCGCTTGACAAACTGGTGGATACCATGGTACTGGATGTTCTTTATCAGGTTCGATGCCAATCAATTCACTCACAAACAAATAAGTCCTGAAACACATAATACCGCATATTATTACGTGTAGTTAATAAACAGGGCAACAAATCAATTACACTAAATTCATATTTTAGTTTGACTTGAGATATTTGTTGCATCATATCGAAATAGTATCACTTTGAAATACAAGAGGATTTATTGTACCTAATGAGTTAAAAATCGATAAATAATACCACTTGTATCATTTAATAATCAATAATTTTACTACGTAATCGTCATATAATTGCGATATATTATGCCTTAAAGTCATTGAATTATATTTTTCGTACGTCCACTTGTGTGGCTTTAATAAAATTATATTTTTATCTACTGTCCAGGGTTAGAGGAAAAATTGTTATCTCCAAATACTCCAGTAAAAAAGATGCTACATAACATTTTTTCCCTCAAGTTTAAAATACTTCCATTTAAACAGATATTACGTTACTTAGATTATGAAAGTATTTAAAATGACTAGCAAGTCTACATCTTCACAATAGCAAATAGGGAAATATTTAAAATCCCAGTATTTTGACACCTATCATTTTAGAACAAAAGTTTGTAACGTTTTGTAAACCATTTGAAGTTGTAATTTTAATGATTGATGCCCTTCTTGTCTCATTTGCTGCCCATTAATTAACAAAAGCCTTAAATACGGGCATTTACCGGAAGAATAATTATTTTCGTATTAGTAATGAAGTTAACATTGTCAAATCAAATGTTTCTTGCAAATTCATTGTCAAATCCTTTTTCAGTGCCGCATCTGTACGAAATTATACGCAGACTACAAACTAAATTATAACTCATATTATTTATGACAACAAAAGAAATGGACGTTTTTCTGGTTAAATTTGATGAAAACTAGTGGAATAATAAAACAATTTAATTAATTTTATAAAATCAAAATTTTCCGGATAATATTTTACTAATTAGCTTCAATTACAATCATTGTAATATCATAAATATACTATAACTTACACATAGCCTTTATTTTCAGGTGGTAAGTATACTGGCACGTATTGTTTCACGTCAAGAACGAAGGGTATTAAACTTTCGCAATAAGATTCTGTAGGCCAGTCAGGCTTCTCAAAGTTTTCATGTGATGGTTTTATTTCTAAATTATGATACTTTGGTCTACCAGTAGGCTCCATAAAAACCGACGAAAATTTCGAATAATCAGGTGTTTGACTTAAGTGATCTAAATGTTCTGTAAATGAACGAACATGTTAAAACTCCATCGAATATTAAAAAAATTAACTATTATTTTGAGATGTTATTTCCATACCAGTCGTAATTTTGGTTTTTGCCATTCTTTCTCGAATTTCCTTTGCTTGATTTTCGACATTTTTTAATACTTGTAAACTAACACCAAAATCTAATTGCAATTTTTGTGCTAGCATTTGTCTTTCAGACGTTATATCACAGGAAAGTACTGACTCATCTTCTCCTCTTTGCATACAAGACTGACCACGGCTGCTCAACAGCGAATTCAAACTTTCATCATAAATCCCATTTTGAGATGTTAAAAAGGGCATTTGCTTGATATCATTCCACAGTATTTTTTCTTGAAAGCTCAATAATTCAGTTTGTTCATTGTGGTAGGCACGAAGTTCCGTTAAAATATCAAGTAATTGTCTGAAAAGTAATGCGTTTTTTAAATATTCAGATTATCTATTACAGACAAACATAGTTCCAACTACAAGCATCTAACTATACTTACTGATGTAAGGAACTCAAAGATTTTTCCAATTTCAAATTGCAAAGGATATTATGCTTTGCGCTTCGTGCTAAATTTATACTAGAATCTAGTTTTAAAACATTGTCATAGTATTCAATTGATTTATTATACTCTCCTAAATGTGCATACACATTTGCTAAAGCTAAATGATGCAAGCTTTCATTTGGTGCATATTCAATTGCAGTTTGCAGAATTATTGTTGCATCTGCTGATTGGTTAGCAGCATGTAAAATCCCTCCAGTAGCTAAGAGAGGTATATCACGGTATCTTCTAGAAAATGTTTATCGGAAATATTCGAAATTGAAATAAGTAGTTTAAAATTTTGTGTTTACAATCCTTTATTTATCAATACCTTGGTGCTTTCACGATAGCTCTGCGTGCGCATTCAAGAGCATTGTAAGTATCACCTTTGATTCTCCAGTAAATGCTAGCTAAATCTAAATGTAACCAAGATGTACTATTGTGATGCAGTTTATAAGCTAAATTGTAACCAAGTGAGTTCAAATCCATATTTAAGGGAGTAAAATTTATCAAGTTTTTTTCTTGTGACTGTTTCAATTTTTTCCTACTTCGCATAGCCTGACAATAATTACAACAAATAGTAAATTAATTTTGCAAAAACTGAATATGTCTAGATATAGTTAACATATACTTACAGTCAGATGTTCAAAAGTGTGCATACTAAAATCTAAAGGAAATGTTTTCTTACAATCTGGTACTTTTCTTGCTTCATCATTTGGTATATCATCAAAACCAAAATCTTTGTCTCTGCCAAATATAATTTAAAAACTCGATGATTTTTTTATTCATATTAGTAAAAATAATCATCAACAAGAACTTACGTTATGCCTTCTCTTGTATTTCCATTGATAACAACACTCTGATGAAAATCTAATTCAACATTGTACTGTTCCCTTGATAAACAGTCAATATCAGTCATATGTAAACCATTTTCTACATCTGATGCAGAATGCAGGCCTACAAATTGATTGTCTATTATGGTTTTTCTTGTTTTCATGCTCTCAAATAATTTATTCACGGAATCAAATCTATTGCCTTGTTCCAAAAATGAAAGTAGATCATATGGTCTTCTCATTTCAAAAATTGAATCAGGCTAAAATAAAAGTTAAAAATAAAGTATAATCTATAAGATGAAATAAGACACGATAGATAAGTGAAGTAATATTGAATATTAACAATGTATGATGAAAAAAGACGAATTTAATGCACATAATACATACAATTTTATTGATATTTTCACCATTTTAATAAAAAAAATCAAACAATCATAGCATAATGCTTGGAATTTTAATATGCATATGTTTATTTATCATTCTTGGTCACATATACAAAGTAAATATAACCTCTAATTTATTGATGACAAGAAAAGGTAAGATACAAATAATTGCTCCTAAGTCATGAATGAATTTACTCACCACTGACTGAATTCTTTCATTCTCCGTGACAACCCAATGGGTTGTTGCCGATATCTTAATAACAATTTCGAAAAAAATGAAGAAAAGCTCGTATGATAGGAACCTCATATTTGTTATATGCTAGATCATAAACGAAAGATATTGTGTATATTTTAATTAAAATAAATAATCGTTTTTTTATTTCATCGAACTTGGTACGACTTGAATTGAATAGTAATAGTAATTTATAAAATGCATAAACACTGCAATTTCGTTGAACATTATACTCCTGCTATCTTCTACATTTGTGATCCTCACAAGTTTCGAGTTGTTAGCTTATTTCCAATATTTCCTCATGTTTTTAATTTAAAAAGTATGCATAATAACAACAACCGAAAACCGAATGATCTTCGAGCAAACACATTACGTTACGTTTAGTATACTGTCCCCACCATTAAACTTGATTCAAGATTCAAGTTGTTAGTTGTCTAAAGTTAGGCTGGTGGCTGAATGGTCTGGATCTTGACGCCCTCAGCGATCGATATTTTACGTTAGGATGATTGATGTATCCTTTTGTAGATCATTTATTTACTGAAATCATGACTAGAATACATGAACATTTGATTGTAATATATTATTGTTATCATCAAATTGATATAACATTATAGCGCGTTTTGCGCGTATACAATCTTCGTATTAAGCTCAACAATTATTTACACATTATCAAACACAACATCTTATATTACCTATTTTTCATTTATTTGTAAATAAAAATAAAAAATGTACCAAGTACGTCGTCATACTATTGAATGTTGCATAATCTACGGTCACCATAGTTATAAAGGGAGAAATTATAACATAATTATCATTCATCATATTTTTAGAACATGTATTTTTAGATTGTAGATACATAATTAGTCGATTCGTTAGAGTAATGTAAACAGAAACAGCTTTCCAAATTGTTTTACCTAGAAAATGATTCTGATATTTGTATAATAATATCAGTTAAACATAATAGCATGTCAAACATTTTTTGCGAAACTAAAATGATTATTTTTTAGTAGCTACTTAATTTTTATAGTTTTGCATAAACTTGTCTGTACATAGGTAGTCGGCTTTTTAATACAACTGCGTACAGTCACATGTCAGAATTCACGTCATGTTGACAGTCTCAGAGGTCCACTTGAATATGTGCGTGAAAAGACTAGAAAACCCTGATAAAAAATCTAGACTCAAAAGATCTTGAATGTTCACAACCATCAAGTTTGCCACACTGAGTTACAATTGCGCAGCGCATGCGTGTATCCTTATAACAAGAGGCCGCAATGCAAACGACGCTAGTTTAGCCAACGACCGCTATGCTGCCATGCCAATATGCCATTAATATCAATGGTGGATAGATGTGCGCTGTGTGTGCCCGTGCTGTAACTTGTAATTATTGACGCTCTTGTGAATGTGTAGTACCAGAGCTAGTAACATCCTCGTGTGTGAGAACAAACGGGGTGTCTCAGTGTCTGTGTGTGAATTGGTCGGTAGCAGCCTTATTTTCGTTCTCGCTTGCCTAAAGTAAAAGTTCAATTTTGTTATTAATCCTAACAATATTTGCCCTTAGTCAAGATGGGCGAAGATTTTAACGGAGGTAAGAAATTTGTACATACTTAGCTTGATTTGATTGCGTTTTCTTCAATGTCACATTTTTCGGACACAAGCCTGCGATACTTCATGATAATGGCCGCTATATACCGCTTTTTTTTAATACTTTTTACCTTGAAACTTATTTGTCGATTCATGTTCATCCAAATGAATTGCCCTTGTAAATTTTACGGTCAATGAAAATTAAATATATTGAAACAGTCTCCATGAATTTACATTTAATTCTAACCTTAAAAAAATCTGTAGCATCAGGTTTGTCATATTCCATATTTCATGATATTTCATTATTAAATCTATATTAAGAAAATACGTACTAATAAGTACATACTTTTTCTTCAATTTTTAATTACAGCATTATCAAATATTTGATTATTGAAATATATTCCAGAGTAAACATTAATTATTTATGTCTTTCAGAACGTGAACGCCAAGATAGGGACAGAGATAGAGATCGGGGTGATAGAGACCGAGATAGGGAAAAGGATAGAGAAAGAGATAGAGGAGGTGATAGAGATAAAGATAGGGAAAGGGATCGTGGAGATAGAGACAGGGATAGGAGACACAGATCAAGAAGTAGAGAACGTAGAAAACGCTCAAGGTCCAGAAGCAAAGACAGAAGTACCAGAGATCGTAAAAGGAGTAGTTCTAGAGACAAGAAAGGTCGTGGGTCAAGAAGGAGGAAGCCATCCCTTTACTGGGATGTGCCACCACCAGGATTCGAACACATTACACCTTTACAGGTATAAGTTTTGTCTTATTTGTACAAAATTAGTTTATTTATAAATATGCTATAAACATTTAATCCAATCAAAAAAATTAAATTATATTCATTATTTTTTATAACTTTAGTATAAAGCCATGCAAGCTGCAGGTCAAATTCCAGCAAATATTGTAGCTGATACACCACAAGCAGCTGTACCAGTGGTTGGTAGCACGATTACAAGACAAGCTCGGCGATTATACGTTGGAAACATTCCCTTTGGTGTAACAGAAGAAGAGATGATGGAATTCTTTAATCAGCAGATGCATCTGTCTGGTTTAGCCCAGGCTGCTGGAAATCCTGTTCTTGCGTGTCAAATTAACTTAGACAAGAACTTTGCATTCTTGGAGGTATACATTTTTCATTTTATATTTATCATTAAAAAATTAGTTTTAATTGTTTTTTTCACAAGCTTATAAAATGTCAAAAAATATGAACATTGAAATTTTGTCTATAGTTCCGGTCTATAGATGAAACAACACAAGCAATGGCCTTTGATGGCATCAACTTTAAGGGACAAAGTTTAAAAATTAGACGGCCTCACGATTACCAGCCAATGCCTGGAATGACTGATAATCCAAGCATGAATGTTCCAGGTATGTTTGATAATATTTTGATGATTATTTTTGTCACGTGATTTTCGTTATACTGTTACAGTTACACACATGTTTACAATATCAAAATCTGTTTACTAACTTTATTTTTAATCTTTTCAGATTCTCCTCACAAGATTTTCATAGGTGGTTTACCTAACTACTTGAACGAAGAACAGGTACGTAAGCTATAATATCTTTTGTTAGCAATCTATCGCACTTTTTTATTGCAATTTTTATTTTTGGACGGAATTTTACTCGAGTTTTTCGATTATAAGTAAAATTACGTTTATAGTAAATGGTAATAGAGTGCGATAGAATTGAAAATTGACTTGGTCAAAATACTTGAACAGTGCCAGTCAATTAGTTAAAATAAAATATATCATCCAAAAAAGCCCAAAGAATCTAGCTACATATTTAGCTCGCTGGTTTCTTCATTCATGAAGGTGTCTATTGCTCATGGAGGTACGTATATGAGTTTCTGACAGGTTTCAGCGTCGATTAGGGCATTTTTAGATTTAGCTTAGGAATGCCGCAAACATTTGCATATAACATTCGTGGTCGCGACTTACGATCATTTGTAAATACGTTTAGCTAGCTGATAGAGTCGACATTCATGGTGTTGTTTTCAATCTAATAAAACTTTTCAAAACAAAATAATAAATTTCAATATAACTGAATAGTTCAAATTTGTTTCCTTTATTATAATAAATTATAATCCATGTTAACATTATCGATTGCTCTCCTTGAAATTTTTTTTTTAATTATTGGCAAAACAAGGTTATTAAATAGCTACTTTCGTAGACTTCTTTTGAACGATTTTAGAATAAATATTGTTATCTTTAAATAGTATTTCAAGTGCTCAAATCATAATTTCAAAAAATATTTTTTAATTGAATAAATTAAAAAGTTAGGTAATATACTTGTGAACTGTTTGAGTTACACACCATGAACTCGGTTTAGCGACGTTACAGGTCATGTATTATACGATATGACGCATCAATAGTGGAAAACACATTCTTTTTTTACAGCCTTTTTTAGGCACATCAGAGAACCGACCGACGACAAATGATAATGGATAAAGGGGAGACCAATACATTGTTTATTACGTATTTTTTCCGTAGTACAATCAGTTATCGTGATTATTTCTCAAGGACATAATCCCGAATATCAGTTACATTCTATTTGCTTTTCGAATTAAAATTTATCAAAATCGAAATTGTTAAATGTTTGGATCTTGCATAACGGTCCTTTCGATTTTATTTCTATAGCAATTCTATAGCAAAAATCGCAGATAAGTGGGAAGTTACTTTGCATTACTAATCGTAAGTAATTGTCCTGCATAGTGTTAAAATGAAGTCCTGGTCGGTCTCCCCTCAAATTGAACTATCCATCTTAGCTCGGAGGAAAGGAAGTGTCCGAGGAATGTAGAAATTAAGGGAGGGAAAGAGGGTTTGTTTTACAGGCAAAAAGTACGAATTAGTCTTGAGCAGTGCGAAAACCATTCCTTGTTCTGTTCATCTACGGAAAATAAAAGAATGCATTTACGCAGTGTTTGGACTGATATCGTACCTGCTGCTGGAGAACGATCGAGATGGCGAAGATGTTCTTTTGTTTTTATTTATTTATTTAGGTATGGGTGGATTCGACGGTCTTTTTCAGGTATTTAGCTCAAACGGGAGAGAGAGTATGAATGAGAGAGAAAAAACAGATTTCTAGCAATGCCAAGAGAGACAGCGTAAATTTTCCCTTTTTGCAGCAATTTTCTTTCCAGGCACTTTCTTTTCAGGCTTCGTCTTCGAGACTGCCTTTCTTTTGTATTCATGCTTTACAGGGTCACGCGAATGAAACGATTTAATTAATAATAGACCAAAAAAAGAAAAGAACATAAATATACAATCAAATTCGCGTCTTTCAGTAAATTGACAGTGAAAGTGTGTATCGAAGAGAAACTGATCATCAAGATAGCACATAGATATGTTCTTCAATTGTACATTGTAAAACTCGCGATGAGAGAGAAAAGAAAAATAAATGATGTATCAGTGTTCCCTTTCTCCCCATTTCTTAGCTTAGGGCCGCGCCGATCGAAAGCAAAATTTGCTTACCACTACTTCTACCACTACTACCACTACTACTACTGAACATGACAATAAAGCACACTGCCTGGAGAGAGGCTTGCGCAGTCCCTCGAGGCAAGTACTTGAACTCAATTCTCTCATCCTTTGGGAAGACGTGAAATATGAGCTGACTGAATAAGAGAATATGAGACACGCGCCGAATTGTCAGCCCTCCTTATAAATACACGTTGCTATAAGTATAAGGGCAACGTATGTGTATGTGTGCGTGCGTGCGTATGGACGGTCGTATGTATGACAATGAGCGCGATAAGGGCATGTCACGTTACTACAAATACAAAAATATTTGACAACCGATTTGCCTCGATGCCGCTTATCGCTCTTGTCGATTTTTCAGAGTCTAGGGAAAACTTGACGCGAGCTTGTAAGTATTCTTAGTGGCTGGTGAGTGAGTTTCAAATATGGTAAAAGAAAAGAAAAGTAGGACGCGAAAAACCAAAAATGAGACTGTACACTTGCTAGAAATCGTCAAATTGCAAACCCAAAAGTTTGTTTATTCATCGATATTTTACTGTTTTGTCCGTTTGAGAAGGCTTGTCAGAACAAAACATTAAAATATAGATTACATCGAGAGAAGAGTCTGACACCATGCTTGTGTTCAACGATCGATTGCGTGGAATTTCGTCTTCCTCTTTTTCCTCTTTTCGCAGATATCTCATTGTGTGAAAGCTTTAGAAGGTAACTCGAATATGAAACAAGTGAGGAGACTCACATACGTAACATTCCGCGTCTAATCGTAGCATCAAAGATAATATTTCGATCAAAATCTTCTCTCGACGTGAAGCCGAAAACCACAAAAGAAAACCTTCCTTATTAAAGTAATGTCAATTATATTAATACAGGTGAAGGAGTTGCTGATGAGCTTCGGGCAATTGCGTGCATTTAACCTGGTGAAAGACTCGGCAACAGGCTTATCCAAGGGTTATGCGTTCTGCGAGTACGTCGACGTATCAATGACCGATCAGGCGATCGCTGGCCTCAATGGTATGCAGCTCGGCGACAAGAAGCTTATCGTACAGAGAGCCAGTGTTGGTGCTAAGAATCCCATGATCGGTACTCAAGCTCCGGTACAGATTCAAGTTCCGGGCCTGTCCATGGTGGGAAATGCAGGACCTGCTACAGAGGTATATTCTAGTTTTATCGATTCTTTTTATGGCATTAGCAGTCTGTGTTTCCATTGGAATTCAATAATCATTGCATCTTCTAGGTGTTGTGCTTGTTGAATATGGTCACACCGGAAGAGTTGATGGAAGAAGAAGAGTATGAAGATATTCTTGAAGATATAAAAGAAGAATGCAACAAATATGGAGTCGTTCGATCGGTTGAAATTCCCAGACCTATTGAAGGTGTGGATGTTCCTGGATGTGGAAAGGTATGTCAATTTTTGTTACAGGAGCCTTTTAACTATTTAATATTAGACTTTGAAAGAAGTCAAATTTTTTGTTATAAACGTTGAATTTAATCAAACATTAACATTTTTTTTAAGGTATTTGTCGAGTTCAACAGCGTAATTGACTGTCAGAAAGCACAGCAGACGTTGACAGGGCGCAAGTTTAATAATCGTGTAGTAGTGACATCATACTTCGATCCAGACAAGTATCATAGAAGAGAATTTTGAATTCTATCATTGTATTTGTATTTTTATTTTGTGAATAACGTGACAACAACAATCTCTTTATTTGCAATGCGACAGTACAACTTCTATTACACATTATACTTGAACGACATTAATTGATGTATTGTTGACAACTGAAATCATTTTTCGCTCAAATTAATATTGATATTTATTGTCGATATTACTCAAATCATTGCTCGTTTAATCAAGTTTGATAAGCATCTAGATGATTGTAATTTTTAAATAATAATACGTTAAATACGTTAAATTGTATGTATACATAATACTTATGTAACATTTTGTCATCAATTGAGTGGTAAAACTTACAAATAAATCATTTCGGAAAGAAACAAGTGTTAAGTTTGGACCTCAACATACATAAGAATCACCCTTTCTTCCTAAGATATCTTGTTACATGCAGTAGTACTCAAGGCTTTCGAACAAGCTCGTGAACGAACGCAATATTTTCTCAAGTTCCAGTATGAGGTTTTGTAAATTATGTTTTGGTAATCGTATAATTATGCAGAAAATGAATAAACAAATTTAGAAAAAATCCAGTACTAGCTTTTCACGACACGGAACAAAACGAAGGCTTTTTAATTACATTTAACTGATATATGTAAAAGAACGACCTATGTAAAAATCTTGACAGCTTACTAAATCTTATTGCTAAGCACGTACTTTTGTTGTGATAATTATATATTTTGCTCATTATTCATTCAAATATATCGAGTGACCGTATTCTTACGTATAAGATATCCTAGATTTAGTTTTTAGTATGCCTTCAACCTTTACAAACATCATTCTATTTCAATTTTCTTTAAGCGTATGTATTTATTTTCTAGAATAAAATACATGTACAAACTATGTATATATAAAATACAAGAAAGTATATATTTTTGAGAGTTTGAAAATAAAGGTTTTTTTTAAACGCTCAAAAAATACGTTTATGGTGATATTAAATGTTTACATAAATATAAAGTGAAATACGGTTCCGTTAAGTACGGTTCTTCTCTGGTAGGTATTATTAGATCGTAATAATATGACACTTTCGATAACAAATTTTGAATGTGTTAACATTATGCAATTGGTACAACTGGTAACAGTAAAAGTATTTCTGTCTATTTATAATTTTGAACAAGGATTTAGATAAGTGTTAAATGTCAGTAAGATAAAAATAATTTTATTTTTTTTAAACATTGTATAATATCATAGATTTTAAACGCGCGAGGCGGGCAATGACATTTCCAGTTATATTTTAAAATATATAGCGAACTTGACTATCGTCCATGAAATAAACTACCACACTTTTAAAAAGACATGTCTTTATTAAATAATATAATAACCTAACGACAAGACTGCAATCTAAACAATGCCTCACTATCGTGACAACATCAACAAACTATCTTGAAATACGGTCAAATTAAATCTTGTTACGTGCATAAAAATAACTTTACTTTCAACGTTATAGAAGCGTACAGAACGCAATATAATACAGGAATGTTTTGGCGCGAGGCGCACGCGTTGGCAAATTTAGTCGGTGAATCGGCGGTTCAAGTTGCGACCGAACAGTGCTGTGCGTATTTCCGGGATCAGCTGCTGAGCAATCAGCTCCAATCTGTTCTCCAAAGTATTAACGATCTTTATACGCCCTAATCAGAAAAAAATCCAATATAGAATATTTGGAACGTCATATTCTATCTTTGATTAATAAATTATCTCCTTCCATAATATGAATTTATATTTTATAATACATCATAATAACGGTAATTTTGATAAAGTATATTGTTACCTCTAGCAGCCAACAGCTCAACACCTCCACAACTATCAGGAGATAAGGAATTGTCTTGATCAATTTTTAAAACAATCTCCTTCTTAGTATTATTGTTGTACTCTTGCTGAATACTAGGTATTAGAGATTCAATCAGGGCAGAATCTTGTTGTCTTACTCTAATGACTACTTGACTTTCAGTAAGCTAAAACATAATAAAACAAAAGTATCATTGTATCTGATAGAATAATTATAATTGTAATTTTTATAGTTTATCTTATTTTACCTGGTACAATCCTTGTGTGATTAAAAGTTTCAGAATTTCAGCGTATTTACCTTGATCTCTTGACACTTCAATGAGTTTTTTTCTGGCATCTTCCAATACATTTCTCACATGGTCTTCTCTTACTTTGAGCACTTTGAGACGAGCTTGATTTAACATGTTCGATGATTGACTTAAAAGGAAAAATATTCATGAATTTAACGAACACATTAGATCAATGACTTTGAAATAAATAATGCTGTAATCTTACATCTTCTTTTGTAGTTCAACTTGCTTTTCTTTCTTTTCATAATACTCCATAATCTTAAGACGCTGCTGCTGTACCAGTCGTCCCTTCTCAATATTGAATTCCTCCTCTGCCTTAGCATCAATTTCTTCAGCCTTCTCATTGGCCTCTTGTTCAATGAAGGCCATCATATGCTTAATCTGGAAGTCGTATAAAGTATATAATAATTACATTATATTAAAAATGAATTTAACTTACAATAAACTAGTCTATTTAAAATTGGTAATTTTTAAAGCCAAAGTTAATTTTAAAATGTTAAGCATATTCAATCTTTCTCAGACAATTTGTGTAAGTGATAATTGTGCATCCCCTTACTAACATAATTTTACAAAGTAATTATAAATTATTACATATATCTATATAAAACAATGACAACAAAGAATGTATTACTATGGCTTCATTTTCTTCAGAGAAAAAGTTGTCATAAGTGAAAAACAAATACAAAACATTTTTATAAGAAATTTACAACTGAATTTGACAAGTACTATTTTGATATCAGCCTCTCGAAAGCTCATCCACCTTGACATTTGCTGTCAAGCTTGAGGGCTCATATTATCGTTTACTTCGCAAAAATATCCATTTTCCTTTACAAAACATGACCCTATTGTTAGTAGACCCCCCTCCTCTCCGAAAAACTTAAAATAATCCAATCGCTAACCTGCTTCTGAACGTCAGCATCGCTGAGAGCCATGTTATTGCTGATATGTGCGTTAGCGAATTGCCAACAAGTTACCAAACAATCAAAATTGACTTCGCTTTCAAGCGATTAGAAAAGCGTTCCGAAAGAATACGTCGAAGAAAATGTACGACGATTGTCAACGCCCAGCGCAATTCGAAGACGACGAAAGCTGTCTCGTCTGGTCTCGTGAGCTTCTGCTGGCTGCTGCCACTGCGCACTATTTCTTTCTTGCTCTCACTCGTTTGAAAGGACATAAGTCCGTCCTTGTTGCACTAAAGAGGAGTAGTGCTCACATGATGATCATATGACCAAGGCGAACAGAGCGGTATCTGCCGTATGTTACAAGTACTATTACTACTTGTTCTATTTAGGTTAATTTGTTTAGTATGGGACGATAATTTATGTGATCGTTGCAGGCTGTCTAGGGAAATTATAATGCTTTACTTTATGGTAGTTTTCACGGAAATATATGTTTAGCTCCTATTACTGAATAAGATTCTATTCGATAATGATTTTTTAATTGATATACCAATAGTTGTTGCTATTTATAAGCATGTATCGATCTAATTCAAAACGAGCTGAGGTCAATTGCAGTTCAAATTAATAATCTTTCACTAAAAAATAAATAGAATATTGTCAACGCATATGACAGTTGAAGCCTTATATATATATATATTCGTTTCGGAGTCTATTTTCAGTAGTACGAGTCAACCAAAAAAAAGTTTACCACCACTGGAATAAATGTATAATTACATTTATGCCATTTTAACCTAAAACTCACATCGTTTATTTCGGCATGCCGTATCATAAAATATCGTTTGATGCTGATACCGATTAAGTAATCGAGTCGTGTAACTCATTTCATAAATAAAAAGCATTTCCGCACTTGTTTAAATACATATTTCTCTCTATGTACGCGAAAAGTATTATTCAATGATTGTAATTTTATTTATTATATACCACTTTGAGAAAATTTAAACACAGTTATGTTACGAAGATTTACATGATGTATATACTCCTGACTGTTAATTGTTAACATGACGGACTTGAATATTTATTTAAAAAGTATATTCATTTTTTAAACGCAGCAGTCGCATCATTTATTTCTATACAATATTTTGTCCTTAAGACTACTGTCCATAAGTGGGCGAATTATACAATGTTGAAGGTTTAAAAACAAGACTTTTGTCAATCGCTTTAAAAATATATTCTTTGGAGTTTGGAACTTTGTATAAACTCTTGATTATCGTAAGTACTCCATCTTGTCTCGATAATTTCCGTCTGCAAAGAATTATTTCCATACAATATGTGATTCACTTTTTCGAAGAAGTTATTATCACGCGCAATTTTTATTAACTAATGACGCTGGCAGTATGCATATCTATTGTTAATTATTTGGAATAACGGATTACTTTTAGCGGAGATGAATTTTAGCGAGTAACAATTAAATCAATTTGATTGAACATTAATATATCTTTATAAAAAATTTAGCCTAAATGATGTCCGCACCCATTTAAATGCATATAATATAGTCTTATATATACAGCAGTACGTAGTAAAAAGACGATAAACGCATTTCAAACTTCATCTTGCATTGCCGGTTGGTACGAAGGCATATCGTTAAATTCGATGCTGTCGATTAATAATCTTTTCATTGCAAAATAAACACCTCCTCCAGCTATTAACATGCTCAGACCGGCTATAACAACAATAGACCATGCTGGTATGGCTGTTCCTCCTTTAACAGAACAACATTACGCATTTTTATTAAATTTGTTGAATTAGTGTTGTAAAATACAATCTTAACGAAACTCACTGTAATATCGTCTCGTGATAGTTTTACGACCACGCAAAATCTTTCTTCTTGCTTCAGCTTCGCCCAAAAAGATTCCCATAATTACTGCAAAGAAAGTATGCCATACAAAAGAAACATTTTCAAGTGTATATTATATTACTAAAACGAATATATTTTGTAAATAATGACAGAACTAACGTACGAGCAAAAGCTTACAAGAACGCGAGGGCAGCTATTAATCTAACTAACGATTGAGGCAGAGTTTGGGCAGGCTACTTTACTTTTATTCTTTCACATTTGGATTTGAAACGTATCAGATTGAAACTTCTACATTAGTTAATACTATATGCGAATTATAGTCAAGTCGGAACATTATTGTTTATCGATAGTTATCATTTTACGCTCAAAACTACCCGCTCTGTTATATTCATTGACATATTTCTGGCTTTCGAGAACTTGTCATTTTTAGTGATTGATAAAATAACTATACCTACATTCAAGAATATCTTTAAGTTAGCGATATTTCTGTAATTTTCAAATCAAAGAATGCAGATGAATCAGTACGCATATCAAAGTGACTCCGAATTTGATCGTTTATATTTCACTTTGATGCCATTGAACGTAATAATAGTAATATAAATGGTACTTACGGAATCCAATAGCCAAATAATATAAAATGCTTTTTGTGCGCATTGTCAGGTTGTTTTTTACTTTGGAACAGACGGACAAGTTTGAACTCAACTGCGTGCAGTGCAAGTAAAAACTGAGCGCGGTCTTATCTCTGAATGCTTTGTGAATCATCACCTAACTGATAAGGTCCCTCCCAAGATAACAGGTGCTGTACTATCGATGTTATCTCTCATGACACACCTAAACATTTTCACATCTATTTCTATGGAAAGGAGTTGGGTAAAACATTTTACTCAGAAGTGTCTATGCCCTACTTTATATTTTGTATAATAATGGATTTACAAGGGAAGTATTGTAAGCAAACAAAAGCAAATACATATTTTTATAAAGTAAGAGGACATTTTTTACAACATTTATAAGTGTATGTAAAAGATGTAACAATATAAGAAGTTACTTCATTTTGATGTAATGCATTTTAGCACGTACGAACGAAAATAAATTGATGAGACAATGCCATCTATTCGTGATTAACTTATTTTCAGCTTTTATTATTTTTTACATCACATGCAAAATAATAACTATGTTAATTTAAAACCATTATTTATAAGAAAAAACGGAAAATGTATTATAACTTATTGATGCTTTTTACAGTAAAACAATGATCAGGAATTTTTTAGTGACAAAAGAAAACAATAATTTTTTCATCGACGAGTCGTCAGGTAGATCGGAGTGACAGGGAAATCGGGGATACATCTGCAAATGAAGCACAATTCAAAATTAGTTTATGAATTAAAATGTTTATTGATTAAAAAAAATGCAAAATAAAAAAAGTAATTGAACAAAAAATGACAGTCGTGTAGTTTTAATAACGTGATTATCGCCAAACTGGGCGACGATTTATTTATTTTTACATAAGCATTGCTTCTCAACACACATTCTAGCTTTCGTTCCCCGTGACAATGTTTTTGTGAATGAGCAGAAGGTTCATTGTTTATTTTTTCAATTTTGGTTTTCTAGTGTAGCACGCATACTAAAAAACTCACAGCAAAAATAAAACTTTACATGACGACTTATGAATAGGAATTATAGTCATAATATAAATATTAATAGCTGGCACATATACAAGGCATCTCAATCATCATCACGTTTCCATCGCTTTGGCCAAGAAACGAAAGAATTTCTCTCAAAAGTGTTGCTTCATCGCTATGTTTTCTCGATAACTTGCCGCTTTTCATTGTTTGTTTGTTTTTTCTCGATACACACTCGCTCTGATAATGCGCGCTTTCTTACTCACCCACACTCTTACAATTACAATTATTTTTTGGTTTATTGTACACTTTCTGCGACACTCTTTTAGCCATATATTGTTAGTTTTCTTTCATACAATTTGTTTTCAGTTTCGTCATGCACTTGTAATTCTCCAGTAATTATTCATTTGTATTACACTTATAGTAACATACAGCACCATTTCGACGAGCATCGGCCGGACCATAGAAAATCAGTTTACCTACTCGTATTTTACATATTCTCTGAAACAGGTTTCTCGTTTGCCTTAAACAAGCCCTTCATTTTATTTATTTGTAGATGATATTTGCAAACTTTCGACGTGTTGTATGGTGTTTCACTGTTTCGTATTTTTTAAAACAAATTTATTTCTGGACCTAACTCAAATGACAAATAGGAACGAATACCAAATGTAGAGATACTCTATTTTATTCCAATTAAGCGCATTCGTAAATAAATGAGTTTGACAAGGTTGAATACATCATGCAATCAACATTTCCAATCGAAATAGCTTTAATTTACTTATATTTTGGGCAAGATACAATGCGTGAATTACTATGAAATTATTATACAAGACCAACAATACGAGATGAAAGCTTCAATAAAACAATAATTTTAACGTGTTCTTCTGCCAAGTTTACTTTGATTTTTATAATTTTCGTTTTAAATCCTTTTAATTTACTTTTATAAAACATATAGTTTGACAATATATTAAAACAATATAATTGATCTTGTTTCGTATTAAATAAACCATAAATAATAACGCGTATTTTTATCTCATGATTTAGTTACATATAATACAATACGAGTGCACACTAAACGGCGTATATTGCGCGTAACAGAACATTATATAATACAAGGATATAAAAAAACCAAAGACGGTATAATGTACAATAATTTTCAGTTCTGCAGAAATACATTCGAAACAAATAATTATTAGTATTCATATTATAACGGTTCGCTTCAATTTTTGATAGCGCTAATACATCTTTTCAGTGACATCGTTTTTGTGACAATTTCAGCTCTAATTTGTTGCGTCTTACCGTTTCTACTAAGAAGACTTTCGACATAACAATATGAACAAACTAATAAAAAAAGTGTTAATGCAGTACTCATTATAATTTATAAGTAGTATGTATACTTTTATCTAAAAAAATATTTTAGTAGCGTAACTTTTCATTTTTTAAGTACCAAAGCGCTCAATTTGACACTATTGCTGAATCTAGAAAATTAACTTTGCCAATTAAGAATTATTCGAAATGAAATAAATAAACAAATCGAAGACGCATACATAACGAATACATTAATGTTGTCATGGACAACAAAGCAGTTAAAGTCTTCATAGTCTCTGTGTTATCTAAACCTACGGATAATTAATAACGTTAGACTCTCATAGATTTATCTATAATACGAATTTTTCATCTAAAAACTATCTTCTACTGTATCTAAAATCATTTTGTTTAACTTGAATACTTTTTTGTTTCGAAGCCGCAATATCGTTAAGGTTTTTTTTATATAATGGATGGCATTTACGAGTCGTTAACAGACCTGCGATTATACTTCGTGTTCTCTTTCTCCCTTCGCACGTCAGAAATGCATTGATTGCACAAAATCTTAAAATCTACTGAAGCATGAGAATGCTTTTGGCTCGACATATTGCTACCGTAGTTTCAATGAGATTTGATAAATATTGTGTTATAGATTAATCGATTCGATCGATTGTATAATTTTTCAAGCATATCTTTTTCCTCTTTTTTTAATCAACGAAGTAAAAACATCATTTTTGAGATATTTATATTAGTCTGCCAAAAATGTTAAATTTTTTAAATTGACTTGAACAAAAATTAGCGTACAGAGAACAATACATACAACCCCCGTACAATCAATCGAGAATACTGTTTGTAATAAGATTTATTTTTTCAAGCGCAAGCTTAGTAGTTGACAGTTTTAGTGAATATTCACTAAAAGTAGCACTGGAATTTCGTTTGTCGAACTAATGGCAACGTTTGCGATTGCTTCTCGCAATATTACATCAAACTACGGAAATAAAGAGTTGACCCATGTATTTTCCGCCAATTTTTCTAATCTAGAACTGTTAATTTTTATTACAACGTAACGTAAGCATGAAAAAAATACAATCAGTTCTACGTATTCAGCTCACGGTGCGGTAAATGGTGTTTACTTTGTTCATGTGCATCACTTTAAAAACACAACTGTAATAATTATGTATTGTTCTTTTAAAAATCTGCCTCAAAATGTTTTAAAAGTTACAATTCACGAAGCTTGCTTTAAAACCGCTTGATTATTCTATTAAAATGTTAAAATTGATATACATTTAGGGAAGAAATTTTCATAGTAATTTTTCTTGTAGAAAAACGCTTTTTTACTCATTCTTAGCCTAAAAGGTAGTCTAGCAAAACTTGACAAATACGTTATACAACTATGAGGCAATCGAGGCAAGAAATATAGTAAAAGCTATTCAGTCAACTACAGTTACAGTAAACTATCAAATGTAGCAGCTTCTATTTACAATTAATAAACTAGTAATATTGTATACAATAAATATTGATGATTAAAATATCAATACAACTTGAGACGAGTGATCAATCAATCATTTTCAATATAGTATCTCCAAGAACAATGTAAATGTATGAGCAACTAAATAAATTTTAATATATCTTTGCCTATGATGTACGACTTACATACACTTGAAAAAGAATACATTTAGGTTTTGAAAGTTTTGAAAATACGACTTTGAGGCAGATGTTTATATCATTATCATCGATTAAATATTTTCTACACGTACGACGAAGAAAGAAAAACCGCCTGACTGTTTACCCGACCTTTTTAATAAGTATACTAGTTCAGTGATAAGTGTACAAGTATATCTATTCGCTGAGAAAAAAAACGAGTGACTGCGTGTGGTTTTCGTAAACAAATCGAAACATCCGCTAAAGTCATCGTTCTTTCGCACAGCGCAATGTAGTATCAACTTTAATTTGCATCTCCGTATTTAATAAATAGACACTATGAGTGCACGCTGTCATTTCATAGTTATTTTCATCATTTCACGTAACCATTTTCATATTTCGCACCTTATTAATAGCTTTTAGTAAGAGCATAGAATTATATATTACCGAATAGCCGCGTGATTATTCTTGTAAGCTAAGCGCTTGGGTTTACCTTGTGGCTAGCTGATGTTGCGCTCTAAACTGTCTTTCATCGCTTCACTTTGGTGGACTGAACCAATATTCGTTGCGGGCTCGTTACATATGCTCTGTTGGGACGCGGACGTTTTGACCACAGACGTTC
Source organism: Chouioia cunea (assembly GCA_030064505.1). Lineage (NCBI taxonomy): Eukaryota > Metazoa > Arthropoda > Insecta > Hymenoptera > Eulophidae > Chouioia > Chouioia cunea. Next base: position 10,127,721 of record JAOPFQ010000004.1, on the reverse strand, counting down.
CGCCTTCATCATCGATCGATGCCCGATTTGCACGGTTCATAGAGACTATGGAAGTGTCACGTGGCGGTGGCAAGTCCAACGGTAACTGAAGTATTCCTTCGCGAACAAGCGTTCGTTTGAAATTCGCAAGAGTATTTTTTAACGTGATACAAAAGCCTTTAGACGCTGGTATCAGCGGAAATTCCGGCAAAATAGTGTTGTCTGTAAGAAATATTCTATGTAATGACATATCAGATTTATTAAGTCACTAGAAACATCTAATCACTCACCGATGTGAGCTATTTCTTTGAATGTGGTAGGTGTGACCGGAGACAATGGGTGTTGATTGTTATGCTGCTCAGAAATTTCCATCCATAGTTCGAGCCGCTTCAATAATTTTTCAGAATGCTTTTTAAAGTGTTGCATGATAACATCTTTGAATATTAACGGTGGATATTGCAGCAATTTTGTTTGCGATTGTACAAGTTTTAAAGTAACCATCTCGTTATACATTCTTGAATTTTCTCGACCTTGCTGTGAACCTTTCTGTTTTTCAAATCCTGCTTCATTGAAATACGGCTCAGCCACGAGTATTAGCCCCTACAAATTATATAATTCCTTCATAAGTTAAATGCACAATAGTAATATTACAATTGTAGCTTTAATAGTTGTAGTAAATGTAGATGTAAACAGTTCAAATCAACATAGATTACATTGGAAAAACAGAAATTTCAGTAACGTTGTCGAGTTCATACCTGAATCGATACAATGACTTGAAGAAGAGTCGACGAATTTGTCCAGACTTCCGTACCTCGACCAGCCCAAGTCCCTAATAGACTTACGCAAACTTTCCCATCTTCGTATAAATTTGGATTCAGCCTATCACTGCAATAAGAGATATAATGACAAAGTGGTGGTGCAGCTGGATAGTCTGCTGATAATTGAAAATCAAAGAAGAATAGTCCGTCTTCATAAGGAGTTTTTTCAGGTCCACGCATCATTACTGAATACAAATCCATCCTGTCTTCGAAACCCTTCACCCATATACCTGCAGGTAATGAACTCTTTAACAATTTTAATTCTTTGGACACGGTACGGAAGAAGTTTGGACGATCCGTCGGCTGGAACATGGTCAATTTGAATTTGTGGTTGTCAGGTGCTGTTTCTTCTATCGAAAAACCTTCGCCTTCCAGGTAAACTGGCGGAGGAATCTCTATTGACGAATCTGACGGCTCGGAGATGACTTCTACTTTCTTATCTTCGTCCTTTTTGAGTTTTTTATTTGGGGATGCTGTTTTTGAAAGATTTTGATCTGCTGCATCCGATAAGGACATTTTCGAAAGACCGAACCGTTTAGAGACTTCGGCATGAGCTAAAACTGTTGCAATAATTAAATTATTTATTGTGTAATTAGTACAATTAATATAATATAAATAAAATTTGTATGTACCTAATTGAGCTTTGATTAGATTGCAAAGTTTGACGCAAACGTGCGAAGATCCAACGCGAGCATTTCCTAAGTTCTCGGGAAGTGGAGACTTTTGTTGATCGGGGATTGGAGATCGATCGATGTTATTTACATCATCACTGAGGAGAAATTCTCCGCTCGATTCGCTTGATCCGGATTCCTTTTTTGAATGATCAGCGGAAAATGAACCCGAGTCCTCTGGATTTTGATTAATATTAATGAAAAGCTTATTCGTATTTTGCTCGCTAACCAACGCATCTTGTTGATTGGGCTCGTCGTTTTGCACGGAATCATCTTCTGTTAGTATGACGCTAATTTCTTCAGAGACGGATTTTTCCAGTGAGGTGTTAGCGCTCGTATTCTTCTGAGCCTCCGGAAGTTTCGAATCGACGAGCTCGGAATTGGTTTCCGATCCGCTTTCTGCTTGTGTGAATAGCCTGTTTACCTATATAATATGACCGATTTATAAACACATTATAATAAATCAGTGGTTATACACTGAATAAATTTTTACTGATATGAAAATTAAACAAACCTGGTCAGCCATTCTTTGTGCGACATTAGCGCGGCCTCTCTCCCTTACTCTCTCTAGCAGTCCTTGAAAGTGACTCTCATGGAAAAAAGACGTTCCCATGAGCCTGTCCATGTATCTGCAGTCTTTATAAACTTCTAATAGCTTCCTCATGACTTCAGTCGTTTGTAAAGCAGGGTTTTGTGTAAAAATCTCCTCGAGTCTCGACATTGCAATCCTTGCTTTTTCAATGTGCGCTGCGAGCTTTGGCTTGATGTTCTCAGTTTGTTCAGCACTGCCGTCGTTATCGGCAATAAAGCAGTCCTCGAGCTCTGTCTCCCATGAACCATCTGAAGAAACGTCGTCCCACAATTCCCCCTCGTCACTGTCGTACTCGCCTACCTTGTATAAGTCCTGTGGCCAACACATGCTCACATGTCCATCTACCCACCAGACTTTGACACGACCCTCAGGATAATTGTCAAGGACCTGACCTGCCGTACAACCTGCGTCCTCGCCTTCGAAATTTGCTATGCGTATGACTAGAGTTCCTGGTCGGTACTGGAAGTCTGGATGATCTTTCAAATCATACACACTTACTTCAGTTTCTTCCAGAAATGTTGGCCTATAACAAATTTAATATAAAAATTTAGTTTTCGTTCTCAAATTTCGATTGCTGTAGGTGCGAAGCTATTTTTTTTTTCATTTCCTTTGAGCATTCATTTTTAGAAGTAAATCAAATAAAGTTATTGTTACTATAACTCACTGAGGAGTTTGACTAGATGTGTATGTCTTGAACCATTTTATTCTTGCTGTTCTTCCTTGATGGTCGACACTCTGAACAACGCCGTACATTCTAGATTCTTCCTTTTGGTCAACAACAAAATCACCAGGAAAGAATTCTTTATCATCTAAATGATGAATTGGATATAGGTGAGTAGAAGGTATGCCTGAAAAATGTAATTCAATTCCAAATAAAAGGCCGAATTACATAATACATTAGTAGAGATTGTACTTGAACAAAATAAATGGAAAGTTACTAAAACACAACAATAATATAATGGCATACCAAGTTCTACAGAGCCATCTTGCCAAACAACGTTAGCTTTTGTGTTAGTAGAAAGAGTTTCTACAACAATTTTAGTCCCTGGTACCAAAGGAGGTGGTGGGACTTTCTTCTTAGCTTTGCATAACTTGCGCTTTTTTAAAACTTTTGTCATCAATGCTGGACCTTTCTTTTTCTTTCCCATTGATGACAAACTAGAACAACCACTTGACACCTAAAGCAAAGCAAATATTTTTGAATGATGTAGTCAAAATTGTATTACGTTATTATTATTCTTTTATTGAAAATATACCGATGCTGAGTCACTTTGTGAGCCAGTGTCTTCTGTATCCCAGTCATCTGAGCTCTCAATATTTTGATTTATTGTTGGTAATGCAAGTAAATTATTACTTATACTATCTTTTTCATTGTTAACTTTGTTTTCATTGCTAATTTCATTTTGTTCTTTCTTGTTATCCTGGGATTTATCTCTCTCCTTTTCTCTTTTTATCTTTTCTTCTACAGCTGCCTTTGATAAATCAATATTGCGTGATCTCCTTGGACTATTCTTAGGAACTTGAAAAATTTCCCTCTGCTGCTTTCGCCACTGTTCTCGTGTTATCACATTCTCGTTACCTTTGATCACATAAAAATTTCTATCGCCCACTTGTAATGTCGATGGCTCAAATACATTTAGCAGTTTTAACTTCTTCAAGTGCTCGCCTTCAACTACATATTTTGGGTGTGCTTGATCTGACCAAACCCCATCCTTAGAATAAGCTCTGCATTGCCAGTGAACACCTACCCAATCAGTCTCAACTTTTTCTACAATAACTTTCGTAATTCGCTGTGGCTTCGATTTTCGTTTAGCCTTCATTTCTTTCGTACATTGTATCCATTGAGCATCTTCCAGACAGTGAATTGGACCCCACAGACATTGTCCTGGATAAAACTCAGATGAATGAGGAAAGTCATTATCCTGAAATAAAAATATTATAATTCAATAATAGTTTAAATAATAAAAAATTAATAAATCCACGTTCTTCTGTAATTCAATCAATGATCAAATAATAACAATCTATTAACAAATGTTGATTAAATTATAAAAATTATTGCAAAATATCTTTAGTAATTTAAAGATATGAGTTAAAAAGAAGTTGAACATAATTTGGAAGCAATACCGTATCTCGCTTTTCCTCAAAGTGCTCCAATCCTCGAGCATCAATCTCATTGATGACACACCTAGAACCATCAGGAGTAGCCAGCCACAATTTGAAGTGAACCATTCTGATTCCTCCTACCCAAGAGTCCATACATACTGCAATGTCTGCAGCAAATTCCTATTATAAAAATTGCAAAGAATCTTAGCAAATAGAATCTATATTAATTAGGTATATGTGTTTATGAAAAAAAAAAAAAAAGAATAAATTTACCTCAAGGGGTACTAAATCTTCACTTCGAATATTAGTTAATATCTGTTTTGTACCAATCACTTGAACACAGGCATTTAATTCAATATCACGGCAGTATCCTCTTTGTGTATCTTTCCCTTTAATCATACGTCGGACTACATCTCCAGGCATCAATGTTCTATCAGCCAAATGAACCTATGAACATATTTATCAACAAATTAATACAGAATTTTTTGTCCCTTAATTACTAGTTCCCAACATGTGTATAATAATTTAATTTTCTCTGATAAAACAAATACAGCTATATGCAAATATAATTTTAATTTGAAGATTAATATTATTTATAGCATAATAGATAAAATATACTACTTTCATATCATTATTGAATGATTTTCATCGTTAAATTCATTTGTATCACAAATTAATTTTTCTGATATTAATTAAAATTCATCAATAGTAGAAGTAAAATATATTTACAGATTGCAACATTGTAATACATTATCATTGTACACAAAAATTAAAGATTCTGGATAGAGCAAAGCCTTGGATATGTTATACATATGAATCATCAAAACATTGAGCTTTATGGACTGATCAATTCAAATAACAACATGTAAAGGTCACTGAGATATTCTTAAAGGAGATCGAGATAAACGTATATAGCTATATGAAATTGTAGAAAAAGAGAGAAGATATTTACAAGGATTGCAAAAAGGTATACCTTTTTAGAGTTGACAAGATCCTCGACGCCGGATGGATGCCAAACAACCCGTATTTCGCCTTTCTTTCTCTTGGGACTGTCCTCGTTGCCGCTACTGTCATCGGAGAGTTCGTGGTCGTCGTTCTCCATGACAATGCCGAACTCGACATTGGAGCGTTTATCCACCCTGTAGACAACATCTTCGTAGAAATACTGGCTCTCGGTACCGAGCGGTGGGTTATTAACGCTCGGATTCGCGGCCATAATAGCTGCTATACGCTCCAACTCCAATCACCACTCTCATGCACTGTAGTGATACAAAGATGATGTATCGTAAGCCGGTCTGCTATTATATTTCGTTTGACTATATAGGCCTCTCTCTTCTCGCGTAAGCTTTCGCTACAAACCCCACGGTACGCACGTGCGTACAGCCCTCCTCTTTTCAGTCTCCTCGTCCTTCAATTTCCCCGTCGAGCCCGTCTCGCCCTCGACGTTATCCTCGTCGTCGTCGTCGTCGTCCTCCTCCTCCTCCTCCTCCTCCTCCTCCTCGTCACCAGAAATCTCCTGCGGACATTCGGGTTTCGCTCACTTGCGCGACCCCCAACGATTCGACGCTGATAGCGACACTAGTGGTGATTCGCCGTGATTGCAAACTGAATCTACTCTCTGCTGCTCTGTTCTGTTAGTCTGACAAAGACGAATAGATACCCCTAGCAGAAAACTCGTAATACCGTTGATTTTCGCACACACACACGTATATATATATATATATATTTATACGTTGTCCGCTGAACGTATGGTAGACCTGGCATTAAATAAGAGTTGAGTGTTTCTTTTGCGAACAGTTATTATAGATTTTGGATGAAATAGAAACAGGTGCTTGTGCATAAAAAAATTATATATGATATTACCAAGGTTTTTGTAAAGTTCATAAAGTTCAAGACTAAAACTCGAAGTTTGATGGTGAAACATATTTCCTTACTACTTTAATAACGTCTAAGTAAAATATTTAAAAGTTTTTATTTTTATAAATTTCAAAAAATCTCAATGAAATATATACAACGTTAATTTTTCTATCATTAATTTAGTTTATTAAAACTGCATGATACAAATACCTCTATGTGTAATATGGTAAAAGGTCTATCAATTTTATTGCACATATTTTTTGTTATAATAATTCAATTACAGACATTATACTGTGCCTATGTAAATATCTCAATAATTATTTATAATATATTTCATGTATGTGTATTCGAATGACCAAAGGAGACTCAAATAAAAAGATTTTAATAAAAATGTGATATATTGCATAATAAATACTACTAGTTAGTCAAACAACATTTTTTGAAGATTTTGGTTTTGAACTTTGAATTTTCAAACAAACAATAGCTAAGATATGTATTATCATTATTTTTGAGTCATGGAACAGTTAAAATTGTATAAAAATATGACAATTTTAAACTGCAAAATTGGTTCGATAAAATCCTTGTCCCAAACTCTGAAGAATTGCTTGTACTTCTATTTCATTTTTATGATAAAATATGTGTGCTTCAAAATTAGTAGCTATGCTGCAATTCGTTTCACTAAAATTGAATTGAATTTTAATTTTATACATCTAAATCTGTTAAATGATTAATAATTCGAAGTAGTTACCCTGAAATGAAAGCAAAGTAATGTGGCAAATTAACAGAATATCCACATGATGAAATTTCCATGTAACTATAATCAAAAATAACCTGAAAACATACAAATTTAAAATAAAAAAACTCGAAAGATATTAGTTACACACAAATTCAGAAATTACTTTATCATCAAAATCTTGCCCAACTTTTACACCTATTTCAAGGCACTCAAACCTAACGGGAACATATTTCACATTTCCTCTATGTAGCAGTCGTTTTATTCCTTTTTCAATTTGTTTGACATCGCCTTCTCTACCAACACCTACTGAGCCACAATAGTCTACTAAAAAACCAGGTTTCACTTCTTGTGAAGTTTTGTCATCTTTTTGAGGTGATTTTGGTTGTTGTGCTTCTATTGGTTGTATAAATTCTAATGTAGGAGATCTTAATAACTTTTTCATATGATCAAGGCCTGAACTTTTTATCACATTAACAATAGGTGCAAATGTTTCATTTGTTTTACTATTGCGATACTAAAATTGTTTTAAATGATTTAACTTCTTTACATCATTTCAATTATATAAAACTATTTAATGTAATATCTATTACCTTAACTATGTGGATAGAAATAGGCAATGTCTTTTTCATTATTTTGTGAAGATTTGCTCTAGTTTTAATTGATATGATATTGCCATTAATTTCATCTAGTACATCACCAACTTCTATTCTTTCCTATAGAACAAGGAAAATTTGGTTATCAAAATTAGATACAGTATTTAACAATTAATTATTAATTATAATAAAATGCTACTCACATCTTCAGCTGCTACAGAATTTTTTTCTATCTTTATAATTAACGTTTTAGCCCTTGTGAAACTGACAAAACAATTCAATAATTTAAATTTATCATACTTAAACATTAATCTGTTGCTATTGAACAATATTCATACCACACTGATAAACCAAGTGTTTTGCAAGGCACAAAATCAAGACTACAACATTCCGGCAAATCCCAAGTATCGTCTAAAAAACTTGCATTTCTTAAATTTAACCGAAAATTCAACCTACTAATTTGCAATAAGACAGAATACAATATTTCGCCCAAAATTTCATCGCCTAAAATACTGTTCGGATTATAGTAATCTAATGCTAAAAACGGTGTCCTTACCTAAAATACGCAAATAAAATCACCATTATTACGTGAAATATTGATCGAGAGCATTCGCATTTGTGGTGCGCATAAATATAGATTGAGAAATGCAATACATACAAGACAACCAACTGGAACATGTAAACATTTACGATTTAAACATGTTCGTATTAAAAGTCTCAGCCTACCGCAAGATTCTTGAACTTTTTCATTTTCTAGTACATTTTCAACTATGGCTGCGTAAGAAAGTAGCGACCTAACATGATAATATTTAGAAAACTCTGGCTTAATTTACGTATAAAAATTAAAGAGGAAAGATAGACTAATTAACATAGCATATTTATTTACTCTTCTCTTTTTCTTGATATATCTTTCATCCATTGCCAAGCATCTGGGAAATTCGGGATTCCCATGGTATTCATTTGAATCGACACCCCTCCCTGAAAACATTTTTCCAAGCATCTACAGAAAAGTGCAAGCTCTTCTGTATTATCTGTAATATCGGCACGATTCTCTGTAAATCTTCGGGCATAACCTCAAAATAAAGATAAAAATCAGTTTATGCGGTGCTTGTAAATAGCTTATTATTAATTAACAACATTAAAACTAGTTGATCGTGGTGTTATTGATCCGAAAATTCCAATTTCCCGCTATGGCGTTATCAAGATCAAATTTGAATATAAGGCGCGAAACTCGCCATACATTTTTGTAAAATCAATAATCAGTGATTCCTAACGAACAGAAGCATATTTACTAAATTTTCTATCGATAAAAATGCAGTTAGAAAGAATCTGATGCCCGAAATTAATTTTTATCAAAGGATTCAAACTTACGGTCGTTGCAAAACACTAAATAAAGCTGAATCAATGTAATAATAGCTATTATTATATGCGTTCCATTGCTAACCTCTACAATTAGTATTTATATTAAATGAAACTTCATGCGAACCTTTCAATTCCTTGATCAAAGGATCTGAGACCGACATCACACATTTCTTATTTTGCCTTCCCAATCAAACGACAGACGAACAAAAATGTAAGTTTTTTTCACGCGCTTATCAGTGTATTGCAGCGCTATAATGATAAACCCTCTAAGTTTAACACGCAAAGCTTCTACGCGAACAGATACGTATACAAAACTTCGTCGCGACAACAACGCATCCGTCTGTGACGGAATACGACGTTGCGAATATTTATCGCGAGTCCAGATTAAGGCCAACGCGGATAAACTACTGTGCAGACAAGTTCAGTGATAACGCCAGTGGCTTGCTGCAAACTACATTAGTATGTTCTGAAAAAATGTTGCCTCTCATCTATTTTTCTTTGGTTAAAATACTTCTGATTTTATTTTCGACCAATTAATACGAGTGTCACGTGAATATTGTTTTATCTTATTCGTAATACTGGAAACTGTGATATAAATTTATAATCTTTAAAAATACTCATAAAATAACAGAAAAATATCTATCTCGTTTCTTGCTGAAACAACTATATTACAGTAGCTATAATTACACGATCGATTTCGTTGAACGAGTATAATAATTTTCCGAATAATTTGTTGACTAATGCTTGGCAGCCAACTGTTCTACGTGCATTAATTGGAATATGTGATTAGTTGATTGTTTTAGAACTATACGTATAAGGAAAAATGGCCACGATTTATCCCGATGTGAACGAGTTGAAAAAACAAGCGTTGCAACAATTCACTAAAGAATTTGATGGGGATAGTGCAACTGTTTGTGCGTATGCTCCTGGCCGCGTCAATTTGATTGGCGAACATACCGACTACAACGAAGGCTTCGTCTTGCCAATTGTAATTTTTATATAGATCCTTTCAATCGTACACTAATCGTTAATTTCATACTGAAAGTGTATTTATACGTAAAAATCTGATTGTTTAACTTTGTTCACGTACTTACTATCTGGAATTTTGCACAACAATATTTTTTCAATGAAATAATTGCCATAATTTAACGTTCAAATGTCAGCGTTTTAAAAGCTAGTTTCAATTGTTACATCAACATGATTGCTTAGATAGTGATAGTGATAAGTGATTATCGATGACACTCATGGTCGATAAACATTTAAGAAAAAAAGAAGATCCACATAAGGTAAAAAAAAGGTTTTCAAGATTAAACAGAAGTCAGATTTAGATCTTTAGATAACGGATAACTGTACTTTAAGCATGTACCATTAAACTTGATCCAGTTGGTAAAAATTAAGCGTTATACTAATCAATGGCTCAATGATTTCTGCTTTATCAGTTCGCTCATTTTTCCGATTTAATATATGAAAATTATCTTGTTTGTTTGTTAAAATAAATGATAAAATTTCAAGAAATTTCAACAATTTTAATGATTTCATAGGCTTTACCATTGACAACTGTGATTGTCGGAAAACTCAATAATGCCAAAGCGTGTAAAATCATCTCGATGAACGCTTGTGCTGGAGCACAAAATGTTGTCGAATTTGAGTGTATCAACCGTGAGACAATAAAACCAGGTGAACCCAAGTGGGCCAACTATGTCAAGGGCACCATCGCAAACTTTCCACGTAATTGTTTTCTTTGCATTTCTGCCTAAGCCCCCCTGACCCCAATACAGCCTACAAAATCCATCTTATAATAAATGATGGATCCTTTGCTCCATGAATATTCGAACGATATACATATCTTTTAGACTCATCTAAAGCAGATTAATGTTTATTGTTGCTCCTGGTGCTATTTTATTCCTCAAAAGGTGTTAAAATAAATCATCAATTCTTAATAATACGACAGTTTACTAATATATTTTATGACTCCTTTAAAGAAGGATATGCTTGTACGTAATAATTGTTACTAGCAATTAACATTTGGTTAAATCGCGTTGATAACTTTCGGCGTTCACAGGTTTCATTGCAGGTTATCAACGGGGGACGCGGTCGATGTCTCTTGCACTTGCAGTCAGAAAGTTGTTTCTCGGTCGTCTATTAATTGAGAGGTATTAAGTACCTTTGTAAGGGACCCTTTTGCTGGGCTTTGTATTTTTCTACAGTCTACAGATTCCTTTCACTGTTTCTCATTTTCTCGACGGGGCTTTGTTCTTCATACCGTACCATGCCAGCTCAACGTAAACCTCGCTCGTGTATACGTTGATAACAATTATTCGTATACGGCCATGTAGAACTGTATTAATAATTATTACGTACAGCCATATCCTTCCTTAAAGATATTCCAAAATATGTCAGTACATTTTAATTCCTTTAAGAATTACCGATGTATTTTGACATATTTTCAGGATTAATAAGTGATCGAAGTAATCCTTTCTTCAAATCGAAACACAATATTCTGAATGTATTGAATGCATTGTATCGTTGAAAGCTTGAATATTAAGCATGCCGTATAATCTGTTAAAAATAGTTTTTTTTTATTCAAATTAAATCAAATTTAATTTCCGTTCGATTCTTTTTAATTCAATATAAATGATGTCTTATACTTACAAATATAAATGCGTAATTTTTTTAACAGAGCATGTACCAGCATTCAATGCAGTAATTATTTCAACGGTTCCGGCCGGTGGTGGACTCAGTAGTTCTGCTGCTCTCGAAGTTGCGACTTACACATTTTTAGAATGTGTTACTGGCCATTTGTCCGAAAAACTAGAAGATAAAGTAACTATCTTTTCAGTTTAATTACTTTTTGCGTATAATACAGTAGATGTCGATCATACGATGAGAAGTTACATCGAGTGCTTAAAAAAACATTCAATTTCTTCGATATCTCGTTTGTTAACCTTGTAATATTTTCAAAATATTTGAGTACTTATAACAAAAAATTTTACACGCCAATGATTATACACGCAGGCATTGGCATGCCAACGAGCCGAACATGATTTTGCTGGTGTGCCGTGTGGCATAATGGATCAGTTTATATCGGCATTAGCTTTGGAAGGCCACGCGCTGTTATTGGATTGTCGGGACCTCACGACTAAGCACATCCCTATGGAGGGCCTTGGCGATCACGTCTTCCTCATCACCAACTCGAATACACCACATAAACTCAGCTCGAGCACTTATTGCCAGCGCAGAGATTGCTGTTACGAAGCCGCTAATATCCTTGGCATAAAAAGCCTTAGGGAAGCTACGATCGATGATCTTCAAGGTGGATACTTTTCATTGCCTTACGAACGATTTATTAATGACGTTCAGAATCAATCTGAGACTATTAACTCGATATATTGCTATCTTAAATCAGTGGAATAGCGAGACTAAACGTACCAACGTATTTTTAGAACATTTAAATCAATTATTTCAATTGGTTCAGTGAGTCCAAAATGAAGTATATTTGACTAAAACGGAATATGTCGTGCAGTTGAAGGTGTCAGATATCTTGATTTTTTTCTCGATAATACCACCAAAAAACGTTAAATCAAGTTGAATTTTATTTAATTTTCGCCGCGACATTTAGATTATTTCCATTAATACTATTATTGTTCCAGCTTTAACGAATGGCGTGAGTCGACTATGGTTAATTAACTTTTTATTAAACAATTTTTATTGCAGCCGATTATACGATTTTATTTTCTAATCAATATTTTTGAATTGCAGTTTTGAAATCAAAGAACGCGAGTGAAGAAACGATAAAAAGAGCCCGCCATGTAATCTCGGAAATACAAAGAACAATTAATGCGGCAAACAGCCTTGAACAAAACGATTTCATAACATTTGGACAACTTATGAACGAGAGTCATGATTCATTGCGTGATGATTACGAGGTTTCTTCCACGGAACTTGATTCCTTGGTATCGATAGCGCGTGGCATCGACGGAGTATTGGGTACAAGATTGACAGGTGCTGGTTTTGGCGGTTGTACCGTTACTCTGCTCAAAAAAGACGCAGTTGACAATGTCATCAAGCAAATTCAGGAAAAGTAAGTGTCGCTTGGATGTATAACTTTTTCAAATGATGTAATTGTGTGAGACTTAAGTACACACGATTGTTTTTTGAAGAAAATTCAACTTTGATTAGTGTAAAATAAATTTAGTTTATTTACAATTTACTATAGTAATATATTTTTAACTTAAGATAGCACATATTTAAATCTTTATTATTATTCTCGTAGTAAATGAATTCAATACAAACATAAAACTGAAAATAATACGCGGAAATACTAAGTATCCAATTTCACAACACTTCGCACAACAAATAATATACATGTATTTTTTTATAATGTGTTATTTATATATTTTATACGGCTATACTAATATCGAAATTCATTACAGATATGCAGGAACCGCAAGCTTCTACATAGCAAAGCCTTTCAGTGGCGCTCGGCGACTGGAATTGTAAAAGTGTTGTGATGTTCTTTGAACAGTGACAATGTAATATAACTACTGAGATCGCAATTTAGCGATACTATATATGAAACATCTGTAAAATCAATTTACTGGTTTGTTATTTTTTAAACTCTTACAGGTAACCGTTACATACATATTTACAACGTTTAATCTAGCTACTTATTAGACTTTCTTAATCCCTATACTTCTCAATTTTTTCATGCTCACATAAGTATAACAATAAGGAAATCACTGATCCGCGTTAATATATTATTGTTTTAATACTGGATCCATCAGAGTCTTATCTTTCTGCAAACATCTTATTGTCGGGTTATCTCAATTGAATTGATTTCAAACTCTGTAATAAAGAAATAATGATATCCTTTTAAAAAAATGAAGTTGTTACAATTGTAATCAATATAAAAATCGATGGAAATTTGGTTGTGCTATTCACGATCTCGTAAATTGTGAAAATTTATATCGAATTTGTGTATATAAGTATATGAACATCATCGTATTTAGTAATATTTGGTATACCTTTGAGATATTCATTAAGCTCAATTTCACTAAAGCAACATTTCAACTCAACTGGTTTAACCGCTTGGAAAATGGTAAAAACACTAGGTTTTAGGTTGTAAAAGATAAGTGATTGGCCTCTTCGTGCAAAATCTTCGATAAGACTTTTGATACCCTGAAAAAAAACGTATATTATTAGTTTTAAATTTTGTAACAACAGTAACGTTGTTCATCCGAAATTGTGTATCCATCAAACTATACTCGTTATAGTGAAATTAAGGCAAGTGTTTGCGAATTTTCGGATAAAGAATAGAGTTTCCATAAGAATGCCAAGTAGCATGCAATTAGGACAGTGCACGTGATGCGCGAACGAGGATATCCTGTCGGCACAACGTGTGTGTGTAGCGTTTAGGTAACAAACCTTGGCAGCGGTAAAATCAGCCCCTTGAATGTGCGTTGAATCAATAACGACGGGTACGTCGGTTCCCTGTTTCGAGCCGTGCTTGCTGATCATTGATCTTACGTACTCAACGCTTGGGAAGACGAGGCTGCGATCTGGAGCGATCACCAGATAATCTACTCCGTCGGGACTCTGTGATAAAATAATGGTAAATTTATACAAATATTAAAGAATACAACATTTTTTATAGGACTCTTTGGTTTAAAAGACAATTGACGGTGAAAAATAATTCAATTTGAAAACAACGTTGTTTGAAATATCAAAACGCCGGAAGTATACTTCCTTTTCCACACATTTTTTCTATTCAACACTATTATGAAAATTTGTTATTTCAAATACTCGCTTGAAAAATTAAAGTTTTATTGTATATATTCGCTTGCAGATAAAACAGTTTCATCATAATTTATAACGCGCTCAGTTATGCGTTGTGCAGGCTAATGCAATAGATCATTTTACTCGATTTAAAATTTAGCACTCGTTAAAAGATAGATTAAAAATCGATAACAATTTAAACGTCGATTATTTGAGCGTTGGCTAAGAGGTGTGCCATGTGATGATGAGTCAAATTTGAATATTTAAAAATAGAAAATAAATAGCGATCACGTATTTTATCACGAATATCAACACTATTATCAGATACAACTCTAATCATATTGATTAAAGCGCAGTAAATATTAAATACATCCGCGTGAGCGTTGATAAATCATTGTTATCTAATGAAACTCACCGTAGCTTTGCTAACTCGAAGCGAAGGTCTGGCTGATCCGTAAAGCAGATACACGAGATTTACTCCAATACCAATTAAGATTCCTACTTCCAATTGAATAAACAAGCAGCTGAGAAATGTAACGACCGCAGGAACCAAATCAATTTCTGTAATACAAATTGACAATTTAATTTGAGATATATTTTCAAGCGCGAAATATTAGCAACCGTGAATCAACGATAGAATTAACAGGTGCTAGTGTACAGTACTCCGGTAAATATTTATTAAAATACACGATTATACTCACTCTTAGTGCGCCACATAGGCTTCACGACCTGTATCTCAACCATGAAAACGACGGCAGCAATAATAACGGCGGCAAGTGAGGCCTTGGGTATAAAGTAGAGATAGGGCGTCAAAACTTGTAGCGAGACAAGGACGAGGATGCCTGTATAGACGCCGCCAAGGGTTGTCCTGACTCCAGACGAATGGTTGACTGCACCACGACTCAAACCACCACTCACCGGAATCGACGACACGAACGACGAGACTATGTTGCACAAGCCCACCGACAGCATCTCCTGCGTGGCGTCAATTGGTTTGCCTTCGGCTGAAATTATTAAATTTGATACTTTTTTGTTTATTATGTTTATATGATTGTTCGTTCGGTAAATTATTCGGAAAACAAATTATATTAAAAAAAATTTCATTTTGAAAAATAACATCTTGTATCTCTTGATTAGCAACATCACTCCAAGTGCGGGCGACATTTACACAGATGTATTATACAAATAAAGGCTATAATTTAAACAATGAAAAATTGTCATCTCTGACATTTCCGCGTATCAATTAAATGGTAAGAGGATGCAATGAAACGAATAAAAATGTCCACTCACAAAAAGCTTTAGCAATAGCAATGGTCTCAAGAATGCTAAGCAATGGGACGATAATACAGCCAGAACCCATCAGAGAAACAGTGTCGAAGAAGTCGTAGGTTTGATTGCCGATGGTCGCTTCGAAAGGTGGCAGTTGAAAAGCAGGTAAGCCTTGCCCAACGTGTCCGGTGAGGATGAACGGTGAGCTACCAAGACGATCCTCCAACATCCATGCGGTTACCGCACAAGTCATTACCACAAGGATGTTGCGCGCAGTTGACACTAGCCACAGTAGTTTTTCCAACATGCGACGCCACATCGGCAGCATTTTTTCCTCCTTATTCACTACTGGGATATCTTTAACTTTCTGTAATAAATTTAGAACATTTAAGTTTTTCAACTCAGTTATCTCATTTTACGACAATGTATTTTATTTATTGATAATCATTAAACATGTTTAAATGTAAAGTTTACGCTTTCGATAAAAATATTTTATATTTTATTTTGTTTTCAATAATGTATGTTGATGTGAAAAAGGTCTATATTTGCGTGTATGTATTTTTATCGTCCCAATGACAACATTATTACGCAAGAAAAGCATTTTATAGATTTAAATCGTTATAAACACGCTACTGTTTGTAAGATTTCGATTCATGGAAACTTTTTTCATTTCAAGTACGATGATTTAATCAAAGACCTAAATTATCTGTACATTTTTTTTGCACGTATATTAAATATTCTCTGCAAAATAATGAGTTTTTATGATTGTGCTCATCCTTGAAATTACGTCATAAATTTTTGTCAACAAAATGTTTGCCGGTATCTATCAAATGTGGTATAAAAAATTTTTCTAAAATCAAATCAATAAAATAATAATAAAAGAAGCTTGTATGATATATTTATTATTAGGTTAATTACCCGTAACAGAAGAAGAACAATTATACAGGCAACTCCGAGCACAGCATCCCATAAACGTGTCTCATTGATATTCTCAAAAATCGTTTTCCAAACTTGCAGAAATTTGCCTCCACTGATTTTAAGGCCAAGAATATCTTTCACTTGGCTGGTGGCAATTATTATTGCCGCAGCCGAGGTAAACCCGACGGAAACTGGTCCTGATATAAAATCTATTAGAAATCCTGTAATAAAAAACTCGAATTTATCTAACGTTTTATAAATAGCTATAATAATTACATGTAGCGTGCATATTAATTCACGAAAGTAATTCAAGCAATTAATATTACATTTCTTTGAATGACATGAAATGTACAAACATTAGATGTGCTAAATAAAAAGATATTATATTATATTATTAGTTAGTCAATTATATTATATTGTACATCTCATATTATTCCATAATTAACATTAATTTTATGGAAATAATCATTAATTTTTTCATGTTTTATTTTTTGGTTGGCTTATGTTAAAGTAGCTCTTTGGAATATGCTTTCAAGTAGGTCAATGATTTATAAAGTCTAATAGAAATCATAAAACATTTTTTATTTTATTAGAAAAATACAAAAGTAGTAAAGTTAACACTACATGGACACTCACAATTGTAAACACATAGCGATTCTATTAAATTTACATATTACGATCAATATTTAACAATATCTTCATAGACTAAAGTTAGATATAATGAGTATTTTTATCAGGCCTGGCTTTGATATTTGTATTCAAAATACATATCAATAGATACTTTTATCAAGTTAATAATGTATAATGTACTAATTCTCATAAAAATAAATTGGAATGTCATAATTCGTATTAAACTATAATTCCTAATTTGTCAGGTATTTATTACGAGGTATAAGACTTCATAGTTTTATCACATATTTCACGCAATTCTTGAATCTGATATTTATCAGCAGCAGCCGAATAATCTTTCAGGTATTTGATCAATTTTTTAATTCTGCCAGTGTATATGTAATGTAGTAATTCTTCCACAACTTGTGGTTCAAAATCATCTACGTAAACTTTTGAACCGTTATTTTTTTCAAATATTTCTGCAAAAGTAGCACTTCTAGTTGCTAGTATTGTTTTATGAACTGGAATTTCTTTGTCTTTCACAACCAATACAGCATCAGCATATTTTTTTGATTTCCATATATCTTTTAAATCATCCACCAGCTTATTTTTGAATTTTTTGAATTGCACATGAACTCTGAAAGATAATGTTAGTGCATCATTTGGTATCATACGATAATACCAATAGCTGTCATCTCTAATATGACTCTTGCGTAGAAAACCCAGAAATTCCATACCCTCTTTTTTTGGAAAATTTTTTGATGTTGCAAGTCTGTATGAATGTCCTCTCAATTCTTTAATATATCCTCTGAAATCTATCTTTGCTTGAGATTCATTATGGGTTATAATACAAACATATACACCATAATAAACTTCTTTTGTTTGTTTGAATCTTTCAATTCTAAAGAACCACTGAAATTCGTTAGTGACACCACCTGAATAGATTTTGGAATTTATAAATCCTTCTTTATTTAATAAGCTTGTGCTAAAATCGATAATGGTCCAGGTACAATAACGAATTTTGAGTGATATTTCTTGAGTATGAGCAATGTTAGTACGGTATTGATCATCTTCATCGTCACTTTTATCATAATGTTCAAATCGATTAAATTCTACAAAAGATCTTCTTGGTGATGGTGATCTACTTGAAGAATCAGAGTCACTTATAGAACTATCACTGTCAGAAGAAGAATTTAACTTCAAATTAACTTCTCTATCAATGTATTTGGCTTTTGATTTTGGTGGTGTTGCACATTTGATCATTCCGTCGCTATCAAAACTTGCATAGCTATCTGAATCCGACATTATTCAACCAACCTAGCACAAAGACGAGAAATAGTAAGTATTGCATATCAATAATAACTGTCTATTACTGTTAAACATTCTGCAGAACATACTTATTTTTTTATAAGCTTTTTTCTTCGTACCTTACTGCAATAACTTTAAACAATGACAATTATATTATCTTCTTGGTAGATATAAATTTCAAGCTACAGCTAAATGTAAATAATCTCTGTAAATATAAACAAACACTCGTGAGCAGAAACCGAAAATAGTCTTTTTACATTAATAAATATATTTAAAGTACTTACGAATTAAAAATGGAAATATTAAAGTTACTATGAATAATCGGCATTAATTTACGCTGCTCGTATCATATAAAAATACGTTACAAAAATAAACAAAAGAAAATTATATCAATAACAGACTGCGTGCTATGGCGCTCGCCATTACTGAATACTGATGGAGTATACACGCAACGTACTACACTAAAGCTCGAAAGGTAAAATATCCAAATAGAATTTCTTCTAGCTCGTAGGGGGTCAACGTAGTTTGGGATTTCCGCGTAAAAGACTTTAAATACGTGTTTTCAAAATTATAACGTTTCTTAACGAGTCATAACAATTTTGTTTGATATAAATGTGATTTTTAATAAAATTCTAAGACCCATTAAAAAGTTATGTGTCAATATAGATATACGTTTATATAAAAAATGAATAAATCTTTAAAAATTTCTTTTTTTTTCTTGTCCACTTTATCTTTGGTAAAAATGATAAAACACGATTGATGAATACGATAATCTGATGAACCGTACAACATATCACATCAAATTATCATCATTTTCAAGACAAATAGTTGTGTAATTTTACACTAAATTAAGAGGAAGAGTAGACGAAACATTTACTTGCAACAATATGTCATGACCTTGTTATGGTTTGTTTGGTTCCTTTTATGTATTCAGATTTAAATAGTATACTTTTTAAAAGAATCTAACTATGTATTTAATAAAATTTCGAAAATTGAAAACAGCATGTATCTTTTATAGAATTATACTTAGATTACTTGGAAATAGGAGGTATGCAAAAAGCAGACGTATACATTTTTTTAAATGTAACGTTTATTTATATAAAGAACTAGTATATTTTTCACACCTATCAAATATTATTTTAAACAATAAATATAATAATCAGAATAATGTTACTAAATAAGCTTTGGAAAAAACCTGTTGCATAATCAATACAAAAAATACGTTAAAATATGTTAAAAAAATTTATTTCAGTCAAGGATTTCATTTTTTTACCGCTTTAAATTTTTTACATATAACTTGTAAATCTTTCACTTTATACTTGTCAGCAGCTGTTGAGATCTCATCTATTGTTGATAATAATGTTGGAGTCTTATTAGTGCAAAGAAATATTAGCGACTGCCTCATAACGTGTGGCTCAATGTTATTAATGTTCAATTTGTTTGTAATTTTTTTCTCACGAAATTTTGAAAATGTGAGACTGCAGTTAATAATCTTTTTATCTACTTTGAACTTTATTCCTTCTACGGTAATAATAATACCTTTTTTTCTCACCAAACATCTTTTCGAAATTATTAAAAGTTATATAACTGACTTTAATTTTGAAACTAAGGGTCAAATGTCCATCTCCCATATAAGAACATTGATAGTAATTATCATCTATATAACGACCCTTGTTAATAGATCTTAAATATTTGTATCCAGACTTGTGAAGAAATTGTGCCTCTTTTGAATAATTAAGATAAACTGTGGTTTGCTTATAATTCACTTTTGATTCTGACTGTTGCTCATGATCCTATGTTACTTAATATATTAGCATAGACGTCCCAGTGCGTATCGTGTATCCTTTTTGTCAACAAGACTTTCCATAATAAAAAAAAAACTAAAACTGATTGAAAGTACCAGTTGCATGTAACTTGGATACCACGACAATTTTTTTTAATTGTAATTACTTGGATTAGCAAAGCCATTAATTTTTCAAAGTTGATCTTGATAGATGATTTTGTATCTTTAAAACTGCAATGAATGCAATCACCATTATAGTTTTCGTATACATTATCGCTGCCATCTTTATCGTTGTAATATTTCATTTTTATCTTTTGTCGATTGACAGACTGAAATTTTGCTTGTTTTCGGTATTCTCTTTCAAAAACACTAGAATAACCATTGTTCTCATCACTATCATACTCTTCACTCAAAGATTTTTTTCAAAGTCAAAATCGCTTGAATATCTACTGCGCTGTTGACAAAAGAACATATTATTGATTATTACAGTTTTCCACATTTGCTGGGAATTCTTAGCTAAATGATCAAAATGGTGAATATTATATTTTGATAAAAAACCATAGTAAAGTGATTCTGTAATTTTTCTAATGTAGATTGCTTAGAATCTCAATAATGTTAAGTCAAATAAGGATTTCGCTGGTGATTATACAACATGTAATTAGAAGTATATATATTTACACAATAATTATTCTTGACAATATGACTAGAAAAACGAAAAAATCTCTTACCTCCTAACTCCAGCGAAACACACGAAGAAATGATAACTGAAAACATTGTACAAAAGGCTGACGTCAAAACGTCAAATTTCTTTTTTGTAAAGAACACAGATAACGTCTCTCGACCTACAATGCAACGTAATGTACAAAATATTACGTTGTAGAAAATTCTCTTTTGTGGATTTTGTCAATCAATTGTGACAGAGAATCAGATTACTGTGAGAGCAGCATCAAGGGGTATTCCCTGTATACCACAGCGACTGTCAAAGGTAGTGGTCAAAACATATAAACAAACTCGTGGCTTGCAAGGAAAGGCCAAGTGTCAGTAAATTGTCGGTCTTCGAGGAAGAAAGACGTTAAAAGAAAATCACTCCTGCTGTTCCATTGTATTTTGGACTTAATTTTAATTGATATAGAATAAAACTAAATATTTCAGTGAAGAAATATGTTATCCCTTAGAATGCCTCGGGTTAATTTTTGTCAACTATTTATTAGAAGGTATACCTCGAAAACGATATAGCTCGCCAGGTGTAAGGATCACGGGAAGGGATATTCTTTAACCACAGCAGAGGGATATAGTTTAGTACCACTTTTCTAGATGATCACAACGATCGTGAGAAACGTCTGTTAGTAAGAATAGTGAGTCGGACCAGTTTGTGAAAAAGTTTATTTAATTCGTATACCTCCTTTCCTCCATTGTCAATACTGATAATATCGTCTTAAATTGTTATGACACCTTATTGGTAAGTAATGTATACATTTAAATCGAACAAAATTAAAGCTGAGTGTAAATTATTCAATTTATGGTGTTAATGTTTATGGTGTTAATGTTAATGATGTTAATTACGAAGATATTAATAATTTTAATGATTAATACGGTCAAAAAGTTTCCGATAAAGCTCATCATAATGTAAAAACAATTGATGATATAAATACGTTTCATGCTATGGGTAGTGTTTTGGTTATTATTCCTTCTGAGTCAGTACAGTCAAGCTTACAGGCACGTCATTGGAAGATTGAACAAAATTGCTGAATTTTCCAGTAAATTTGATAAAATTCGTATAAAGAGCTTTCGTAAACCCCCTTACTTAGGCTTACTAAATTTTGTAGTAAAACGTTTGAATGAATTTCCTTCTATAAAAATAAGTGTTAAAATAGGCGAAATCGACTTTTTATGGAAGTATTGTAAATATGAGAATTTATTACTATTTTTATGCTTTATTAACGCTCGACTGAGCAATCTATATACCATTTACACGACTTTATTACAAGCAGATCAGAAGCGTTAAGAATTGAAATAAAAACGTATATTTGTCACTTTCGATCAACCGTTGTATTACAAAGCTCGCGAAATATAGTAGTGTACCAAAAAAGAATTGTCGGGTATCGACATCAGATTAGGAGGTTTTTATACTTTTTAATGTCGTTTATAGGAACCGTTGAGAAGACAATCGACAATCGAAGAATCTATGCTATACACTCTATCGACAAAATTTTATCAAGGCATGCATGCTCTCGAGCAGTAAGAGATCACATTATTGTTTGATAAGCTTTAGCTCATCGGATTATTGATTCCATTCAATTAACAGAAGGAGAAAAAAAATCTCTCGACTTATATATTGATAATGGGCAATTGTGTGAAATTTTGTTCACGTCAGAATTGGAAAACCTATTCAGTGTTTCTTACCGCGTTGAAAAGAGCTTCAAAATAACGAACCAACATCGAATCTATGGCTTCAATACTTCGATATGATAATGATAATGAAACAATTTATTGTGGCAGTTTGATTGGGAAATTTATATTTACACTTATCGTCACGTTGTCGAATGCTACCGTATTCTCATCAGACTGTACACTATTTGTATGCGAAATTTGTAAATTTATACTTGTAAGATATACATGCATTAAATTCTGACATTAACAACGCTGAATACGATAAATATGTGAAAGAAAGCTTCTCTACTGTTCGACGATTTGATAAATTTTGGTCTGGAATATTGTCAAACATGCTAATCGAACAAGTTTTGATGCGACGTATAAAAACAAGGGAGGGTCTTGCTCGTGGAACGGGAATTACGGATGCAGTATTAGCTAAATGAGTACTAACAATGCCAGCTCTCACTGAAATCAGTGATTGATTTCAGTTGTTTCTCAATAAGAATATTTCTCAAGAAGAAATAGACGAGGCTGGAAAAAAGACTGTTGTTGATTCGTATGGGGACAAAGGTGCATAGATGTTGATCTTCATAGTTACGTTAACTATTGTTTGAGTACTAATTTAGAAAAACAAATTTGAATTTAACATCGTTACATCCAAGGAATTCCGCAGCTAATTTTCATTGTAGGCTTGTTAATCACCAAGTTCAGCAATTCTTAGATAATTAAACAGATACAGCGATTTGATGCTGGCAAATTGTCGATAATACTTTGGAGCCAATTAAGACAATTGTGCGTTAGTACATGATGCTTTATTAAATGATATATGTTGCAAATATGTGGCGGAATGCGAAAAATTTGCGGTTGCGTGAAACACGGACTCAAATGTTCGGAATATTGTTCGAATTGTAATGGTTAAAATGGTGTCAATGCGTCTTCTGTACGTTATAGTAATATTGATTTCAAATCAGATGATAGTTGTGATAAGTAAACATTAGAATTAGGAGATCGTTCCGAACTGCAATTTTCATCGGATGAAAATAACGAATACGAACATAGCGACGATAATAATGAATGCACCACAAGCACGTTTCGTAAGAACCCTAAGTTAAACGAAAATATATCATTACAATAAAGTACTAAAGTAAGATTATAAGAACCTAAGTTAAGCGACAATGTAACCTTATAATTAAGTGATAACGAGAGATTATAATTGAGTAGTTATATAACATTGTAATTGTGTCATAATAATAACCATAATCGTTATTGAAATAGCATTTTTTACTCTATAAAAATAGATTGGTAATATTACGAGCAACAAAATAACTATCGAATCGAAAATTCCTTTTCAGTAACGCCTTTCCCTTTTAGAAAAGTGATACTAAACTGTCGAATAAGATAGTATAATCGTTTCTGTGTAAAGGTATTCACATACATACATCTACATGGGTAAGTAAACATTGTCTAGCATGATAATTGCCTCAAATAAAAGATAAGAACATACGCATTTTCTGATTGTCGGATAAATTAACGCTCATGTAAACGTAACTGAATGTTGTTAATGTTAATACTGCGCGTTTCCGAGGTCTGATAAGACGTTAAAAGTGGAAACGATAGAGGCAAACCTACTTTCTTAGAATGGTTATAAATATGTGAGCCCATAAGGAATGGCAGTTCGGTCCATTCATATAGACAACATCGTAGTGTAAAGACATCTCTCAGGAGCTCTGTCATTTTGAAATAGAGATCCACTAAATGTACTTGTGTCTTTATTTCATCTGCCCATTACGACGTCAAGAGTCAGCCAAGTACCCGTGCGCGCGTCAAAACTCGACCACCTCTACCATAACTCACGAAACTACTAACAACGACAAGTTTCATCAACAACAATAGATGACACAAACTATATCCATCTGCTGTAGTTGAAGAATATCCCTTCCAATGATCCTTGTACCTGGCGCGCCGCGCCGTTTTTGAAGTACACCTTTTAGTAAATAGCTGATAGAAATTATTCTAGGGTATTCTAAGGGGTAAACGCTAGTTGAGTATTTAAAATGAAGCTCTGCTAACGTGTTAAAATATCATTATCGAAATGTTTGTCTAAGTAACAAGATGACTATCGAAAATTCTATTTCAGCGGATTATATGTGCGAGATATAGAAATTTTTCAGCGCTTTTTCAATTTGAAGTCGAGCGGTCAACTATCTGTTCACACTGCGTCAATCTCTCCCATTACCGCTTCTGGCGGGGTAAATCTATTTTTTAATTGAACGCGAAGTCTTGCGTCGATAATTTTCGTGTGAAGCTTATGCGACTTTTTACTATTATTAAGAGCATTAAAAATTTTCGGTAAACACTACTCATCGGTGCAACAAATTGGCTTTATCTATAATACTGTTGCTGTTATCAACTGATTACTTTAATTATACGTACCTCGCAATCTATATTTAAAAAAAAATTAATTTTTTTTAAAGGTGCTTTTTCTAATATCTTTCATGTTCCATAATAAAAATGTCAATAAAATTGTTTTTCTATTCCTAAGAAGCCTGATTATAAATTAAGATTTCCAATAAATTATTGCGCGATATTGTTGCTGAGACTATCCTGAGATAATACCGATGATTGTACATGGAATCATATTTCTATATAATCGCCCAAACTTTTATCAATTTAGTAATTAACTTTTTAATTTTGCAATATGCATTGAGCTTAGAATAATGAGATTGTACATACTTAGTCACATTAACTGGAACTTACTCTATACAAAATATGATAAAGATTGTTAATAATACAAACTTGAAATAGTGATAAAAAACTATTTTTTTCTATCGCTATTTGCAAGATCATTTTTACAAATTTACTTATCGGATCACTTGTACTTTGAAGCAAATGTTGTTGATAACAAATTTATTTCAGTCACATTTTTACATAAAGTTAATAGTTTCCCTGTTATGAGCCAAATTTTGAAGAAAAATTTGGAATCTTTCGCATTTTTTTCACATTTTTGTTTATATGTAATTTTGCTTGAGGATTTTCATCGGAGTATCGAGGGTACTTCATATTGACCACTCTCCGGACCTAATTCAATTTTGTTTGCCTCTATCTCTCACATCCATTTTGACGCCACTTTTGGCATAATTTAACTGAACTAACAGGTTGTTTCGAAATTTTCCCAGATATAATTGTATATAAAACATTTTTCTAGATTACGTTGAATAAACTCCTCGCACAAAAAAAAAACACGATCACGTAAAAAACCGACAGAATATCCATAAAAAGTCAATTGTTTTAGAAAATATAAACACTAAACAATGAATAAATGTTCTTAAACGGTTTTTTAATTAATAGATAATACGAATACTTGCAGTAGGTATTGATATCGCGGGTTTTATAAGTATCATTTACGAATTTTTTTAGCCATTCGTGATTTGCGATAGAATAAAAAGAATTGAACGTGGCCTTGAATATAAATAATTTAAAAAGACATCCATTACACGAGTCTAAAATAATAATGCACACCTACAATAGTGAATTGTAGAGTCTTGCTATAAATATGAAGTCGTAAATTTCATTTATTCTGTAACGTTGTACACTTACAAATTATTGAGCGTTTTTCTATTTGGCCGAATTGATCATCGTAAAAATAGTAACAATTGTTTATGTAATTTCAAGCAAGCAAAGTGCTATCTACAAATTGTTCCAGTGACTTATAATCTTATAAAATATAATTAAGTAAATATCTGTATTAACTTGAGCATTACTCGTATTAATCCGTTCTTTAATTATTCGACATAAAAAATGCACATTATACGACTTACCTAATTGTAAAACACCCATAAGTAAAGAAACACAGCCGGAAACGAAAGCAAGCAGCACCGCGTAAATAGGAGGTAAATTTGCCTTGTCCAATGTTTCGTGTGTCATAATCGCAGCGATTGCTGTAGGCCCCACTGGAACATCTTTGCAGGAACCAAATATTGTGTAGATGAAGCACGACATGAACGACGAGTAGAGCCCATACTATGAAATGTAATAACAGTTTGAAGATTTTTATCAAGGATGGGTAATCTTATAATTAATTCGAATAGGCAGCGTAAATAAAGCATAGGAAATTCACGAATATTTCGCAATCTTAAATAGCTCCAATAATGTTTGTTTATTTCATTAATAAATATTGATAGACATTTATTGTTTTAAGAATCGTAAAATAACAAAATCCGTTGATAATAATTCCACCATATAATTGCCACGTGAAAAAGTACAAGCTAATGAATATTCAAATGAGAAATTTAGTGAAAATCAAAATAAGCGATTATTATAAAAGAAATGAATTACTTGTAGAGGCAGACCAGCGACATTAGCATAAGCAATCGCTTGAGGTATGACGGTGAGGCCAACAGTGATACCAGCGACAAGGTCACTCACGATGTATTCCCTACGGTACTTTGGTAGCCACTCGAGTATAGGTATTCTCTTATAGAGCAGCTTCCTCCTGAACATACTTTTCAGCCGTTTATCCATCCAGCTGCCGCACGACGTACTCGCCAACTCTTTTTCCGGAGCAACTTCAAAAACCAGTTTATATAGTTCAGTTCATCTCAACATTTCACACTGCGCTTGGAATTTTCGTTATCAAGGTAAGATTATTATTCGCTTGGATTATTGCAGAAAAGATTTCGTATACTGCGATAATAATTCTATATACTATATACGAGTTATGTTTTTGAATTGAGAGAATGAGCGTTAATCGCGATTGTCTGACGGATGTTTCTGGATCAGTGTGGTTTGGTTCAACCTTATAATGTTTGACGCTTTATAGCAAGCTTCATTGCCTTTATATTTTCACAATGAGTGTAACGGAGATGCTTTGATCACTTTTACAATGACTTGTTACACTATTTACGACTTTTATCTATAAATAACTTTGTAAAAGTTTTTGCGACTTATTTTAAATACAATTTATAGAGCTCATTTGCGAATCAGTATCGAGTAGACTTCTCTCATTGTCATCGACGGTAGAACAAAACTTGATAAAAAAAATGGCAAAAACTTTGCTTTTAATATCCATTCTTCAAAATGTCAATTGTTCCAGAGATAACAACAGCCCGTAAATAATAGCGAACGACTACTTTACATTGTTTATACATTAAACAGAGAAAGAAGTTCCGTTTTTTTTCGTAAAAATGTCTTTAACACTGGCCTGATTACAATGACCTTTACATATAAACTATAGAGTAAGATCTCAATCGAAGCTATACAATTTTTTATTTTTAAAGGGTATATCGCCTTGTCAGTAGTATTTACTAGTAGTTGCTGAATAATAGCTGTAATATCTTTTTACAATGAAAAATTATTTAAATCGTGAAACGTTGGACAGCAATTTAATCGTAGGTTTAATATAACCAACGTTGTACTTTATTTCGGTATTCTATATTTCTAGAAAAAAACGACCTTTCGTTTTTTGAGACTAACGTTACTAATTTGTAAAATTTAATTAATTAGTTTCCCAGTATATAAGCGTTACATATCAATTAGATTTGATTATTATAAAGACTTCCCACTTCCTTCGAAACAATAATATTTACGGCGCTTTTGTTCATTCCGAAGCAGCGTGTCATTTTTCAGTTTATGTAATCCACAACTTACGAAAAAAGCATTGTTGTTACATTTGTTGCGCCTCGATCGCGAGTCAAAATAAGTATTCTTACTCACCGGTATAATTAGTCGAAAGGAAATAGCTGCTCAGTGTTTCGTTATTACATATCAACCTAAACAAAAGAAAATCACGTGGCCAAGTGATCGCTGGTAAAGGTAAGCATCCGAGACGTCCGTGTCAAGAGTGAATATCTAGCTTTGATGCACGGCCGCGTTCGTGATGGACGGTAAAAAACGCACACGGTAACGTGCTTGTGTGTTCACGACGTACTTTATGCAACAATGCGATCAATTTTGATAGATTATCGGGCGCATTGAATAACCCTCGCTGCACGCGAGGAGCATATGGCACCTGCGACAATAATAAAATTAATGAATGGAGCAGTACCGATTAGAGAATTAGGAGCCGAGTGCCAATCGCTCATTATAGTTACGCCAGGGCCACGTGCGAACTGCTGTGGCTAGTTTTACGATAGATTCCTGTGTCAATATTTACGAGTTTCCGGTGTAATAAATAAAGTTCTATCTTTTTATTTAAAGCTCAACGGTTTTTTTTCATTTTGCGTTATACTGTACATATTTTTTGCGTGGCACATTGGAACTATCGGATCGTGTAATTCATTTCTTTTTTTAAAAGTGGTATATTGAGATGCTTGTAGAAAAGTACAAAAACTAAGCTATAGTCACACAGACAGTATCTTGCAATATTTCGTTAATGAGTAATGTATTTAAAATAACAACGTTTCAACGTAATTGATCAATTCTTAACTTATTATCCGTTTAATTTTTGCAAGTGATTTTCCATTTGATCACAAATAACCACACAGTTTTATTGGATTTAAGCCGGTTATCACAAATGGCATAACAAAAGTTACCGTAATCTTCTTTTTTCCAAATTCGTTACTATTTGACATTTTCCCTGCACGTGTATCATCGACTGACTTTTACCTGACGTTTATTTATGATTTGATTTTTTACGTAAAATCAATTTTAACGTAAGATAACGTTCCATGAAAAACAATCCGTGGAACAATGCCGATCGGTAAATAATTCCTCCGCTTAAAAAAAATTATTGCAAAACTCGCGCGAGCAAATGGTTTCACACGGAAAGTACGAGAAAAGCGAAAAGGTCACACGTACTTGTAATAGCGCGCAGATGAATCAGAAGCGAGACTTGACGATACGGTTTAATGGACTCCTGAGCATCGAGTTTCTCGCGTTCCACGTCGATTGTTAATTCTTTCTTTTTCTTAGTTTTTGCATCGTTTCTTTTTCACCTTACTATCGATGACGCTTCGTTTGGCATTTCGTCCCTTAATCGGTGAACACAAACATTCGGCGTACTTGGCGTTCCCGATTGCCTCCAAAGTGTAGTGTCGTATCGCAAATAATTTACGCTTACAATTCTCGTTGACATTTCCTTATCAAGTGGAATGACCGCGATCTGCTCGATTCAATTTCGATGTTTATGGCTTTCGCTGGACTCGGTTTTTGTCGCCCGTAGACGCAGGATATATTTGTGCAATTGCTGCTTGTGTTCTCGCGGCACAATATATAGATTTATGGATTGGTTGCGTACAATTTCCCGGAATATAATGACATTAAGTTTTGTTATACAGCCTCTGGTTAGTACATATTTTCGGAGAAGCTAATCTAGTTTATAACCGATACTGTTAGGTCTATTTGTTTATGGCGATTGATTAAAATGTATAATGCTCGTATTCTAGACACTGTAAACTTAGATCCATTTTCAATGTGTAATTTACGTTTAAACGTGTATAATATTATCGCAGATAGATATTTGTGTACGATAGATTTTCGCATACAGCATCACTATCCTCACGAAACGAATAACGAAGTTATTGTAAAATTACAAATGATTTCAAGAAAGTAAACAAACTTTCTGATAACAGTTTTATTTGAATAATTTGTTCAAAGAGCACCGTAAGAAATATTCACGCTTTTAAAACGAATAAATGAATTTAAAATGTTTCAATTGTAATTAGATTATTTATCTTACGATTGACGTATTGAGGTCACGAGAAAACCTCATAAATATTTATTGTATTCAACTTGTCTCAGATCATTGATCTCCAAGACTACAACCTTTTTACAAATAACGAAAGACACGTAATCGCTTAAGCAATAATGCATATTTATTTGCGTTTCGAATCCTTGATCGCAACATTTTGGTACTTCCATTATTATTGTTAAGATCTTGTGCAAATACGTACCGATACCGTTTGTTTGAGCAACATTCCCAAGTCTACCGTTGAGCTCGGTTGGCACACTGCCATTATTATTGGTGCCTCTAAATCGGCCAAGATCATCGGTGGTTGATACGTTGTAGCTTGTGAGTTTGATGTCTTTCTGGGACTCTGCGTCGTATTCGTCCTTGACGTCGTAGCGCGACATTTTATCCTCTCTCTCTCTCTCTCACTTTCTTTCTCCCTGTCAGCGCTCGTCGTCCATTAATCCACTGACGACCGGAGAGGAGTTATTTACTTCCGTAAAATCAGCGTACCGATAGGTAAGACGAGTTTCGTCCCCTGGCGTTTTTCTTTGTTTCTTTCTGTTTTTCTCCTTTTTAGTGTGAAACGAAGGGCGCTAGAGATATGCGCACACTTGTAAGGGGAGAAAGATCTAAACGACGTGATCGATTTGGCCTTCAACTGGGTTGCATTGTCCACAATGGGGTGAGTTCTGTAATATAACGAAAGGGGCACATGTTAGCAGTTTGTGCGTCTCAGTTTTGCATACACATAATGCGCATCTTTGCGTCGAGAAAGGTGTTTAATTCGAAAGTGGAGCTTGACGTTAAATGCGATATGACTTATTCAGCGCTCTCGGGCTGTTTCTTTTTCAAGTTGTTGCTCGTCGAATATATGCGGCAGGTGATTATGGTAAATACATATGGAATTCACATTTGTTCTATTTCTATCATTTGCTTTTCTTCGGCCGAAAACGTGCAAATATTTTTAAATTACAACTATACGAGTATTTTTTATCTCAAAAATTAAGTTCACCGAACAATATTTTGAATGAAAACAAACGTAAAAATATTGAGGCGCACGTGTGTATAACTTGAAGACGAACTGGTTATCCCGTAACTTTAGAACCTCAACTGGAATAAAGAGAACAAAAGCTGGGTGGCTTTCAGGAGAGAGCAGGCAACGGGTGTAAAAGTGCATAAAAGAGAGGGGAGGGAAGCTGTACAGCAAGATGCAACGTAAAAATGCAGAACAACGATCGAATGACATGGCAGGAGAAAGAGGAATGGGAGAAGAATGCTGTTGCTGCTGTTCGAGCCAACACGTGTACGTATATACTTATCGAAAAGTGGTCAAGGTCACCGAGGGGGAGAGACGCGCAAGCACGTGCGATACCTCGCGAGGCCCAAACACAGAATGGACATAACAACGTACACGTATATGTACACGATGCACCGGGCCCATTTGCCTATATACACGTATGCCTCTCTCTTTCTCTCGTTATATAATCACGGGGTGGGGACTTGCTTTTTGGTTTTATTCCCAAAGTTTCCGCGCGTTTATGTTTTCATTGTGTCGAGAGAACTGCAGTCCTATGTTGAATATATGTATGCACACTGCGACCATTTTTGCACACTACTAACGGCTTCGGCGTTCAGTTTTCGATATTTTTCGACTTTCATTCGTCAGATCAGCGTTAAAGCTCTTATCTGTTGGTCATGTGTACCTCAGGTGAGTACGACTTTTATTTTAACGTATTAATTTTTTTAACCAATATAGTCGATTTATTTGGAAAATAAAACGTTCTACTTGTTTTGTTTTCATTGAATATTGAATTATGAACCAGTTATCGTTATCGTATAATTTAGACGTTAATTTATACATTCGTTCAAGAATCCCATTTTAGCAGAGATATTCTGATCGGTATGCCAGTAGTGTAATTTTATCAACGATTACGCGTTTAGTTTATGACGATTTGCGTTTGATAAACAACGAGTTATACGAGCGAATCGTGCTAGAGCTTATTAATCGTTAGGCGACGAAGAAAAAAGAAATCATGTAACGCGAGCGCGTGACAGCTATGGGCTAAAGATTGCAGCAACACAATTTGAATGGTGTCAGAGCGATGCGATTGGTGATGATAAAAAAGAAAGAACTTTTAGAGATATACACAAACGAACGCGACATATTTCCGGTTACGCTGGACACATTCCTCGCAGCTACACACTGCACTCCTTTGCAGCAAATTATTCTACTCAGCACATCGATTGTTTCAGTTGTATATGTGCGCATAATCAACAGCGTTGCGATTGTATGTATACACTTGAAGAGCGACGCGTACTACGCGAAATCGGATACATTTCAGGACTCGCGTTCTTTTTCTTGTATTTTTTTTCGTTCCTGCGCATCTTTTAACGCTGACGGTTCTTCCGTTTCCGCTGCTGCTGCACCTGCGGCTCTTAGATTGACTTTGATGAGTTTCGGCTTCAGTTGCTGTTTTCATCATGAACGGAATTCAGGGTGCATGACAACGTGTTTACGTGGTAACATTTAGGATTTCAAATTAATATCGTGAGTACTAAATTAAATCATTTGCATATCGAGCTTTCTATGGAAAGCTCGTCTTCCATGGAATTCAACTGTCATAGACCAATTATTTGCTGACCCATAGTCATCTACTAAAACGTCCACGTACTACTTCTGTGTAAAATCGATTTTTATTTAGCGTACATACGAAATGTTAATAACTAATTGATGTTATAAAGCCGTTCCGATTCTAAAAAAATATAATTGTCACGTGGTGTCATATGATTTATATGACACACATTTGAATTATCTAAAATCTCGCGGCAATCAAAGTGATTAAATTCTATTGATTTGTCAAGTAAAAAATCTAATAAGAGATGTATGCGTGATTGTAAATTCAATTTGCATGAAATGGCGTAAAAGGTGAGAAAAACAAGGAAAGGCTTATACATATATAAAGTAACAATTGACATGTTACAGCGTTACACTTGACAACTTAGAAAAATCCCGATACACATGCGTTAAATGTTGAAAAAATTAAAGCAAGGCCTCATTGATACGTTATTTTTCGATGATCCGAGAGCGCTTTTACGTGTGTGTCAATGCTCTTTCTGGGAATCCCCTCCACGTTTTGCCGTGCATATATGCATTCATCGTTCATTAAATATTGGCCGGTAAAGAGTTGCACTAATTCGACGTAACACATTGAGACAGCAATACGAAACCGAAAAACTACAACAAAGTTATACAGTCTTTATTGCACTTATTCTCTAATTGAAACTAGCTACAACGTATATCATGTTTGAGTTTCGTAAGGTGCTTTGCATGTGTATTATTTTTAACGGAAGATAAATGATTGCGTTTACAATTCTGGATCGAAATCGTTAAATATTGTTAAATATTGCTCAATGTAAATTGTTAGTAGCTTTGGATAGCAATTTTTGACGTTGTGACAATGTATATAAAGTGTGTGCATTGCGATAATCGAAATGTCAATATTCAAAGTAAAAATACAATTTTTTACTCCAATCGCAGTGTGCAGAAAATTTTCGCGTCTGAAATTTTGACCTTGACAATTTTTTGAAGGCCATAGACGTGCAAGTCTTTTGCAAATAATAGCCTATAGCAACGAAAAGTACATACACGTACACGCATAATCGCGCATGCATGTATCAGATAGCGCGTGACCTAACCGTCAGGTTTCCTTTTGAATCCGCACCAACCGTCACGTGGACCATTCATTTTTATCGATACGACATAATCTTGCATGCACTCTTCTCGATGTGATCGATCGTTGTACCGTGACTTTTATTGAACTGTGTTAGTTGGTTTGATTATGCGATAATGATTTCAGAATTCAACGTGAGTTACTACGGGATTTTACAATCCTGTAAACAAAAGTGTACAAGTAAATACGAGAGAATTTTATTTTTTCAATTCAGTGTATTTTCTTGTTTCCCTTTGAGATTTCCCGAGTTCGTTAGCTAACATCTACGTGTAGTTTCGTTAATAATTCGATTCTTTTCCTTTTAACGATATTCGCTATCAAAAATTTTCCATTTTCTTTGATTAGCTGACGTTTAAGCTCAAATTAAATGCATAAAGTCAAGCTTTAAAGGAAGGAGACTTCATTTCCTGTTCAAATTGGAACATGATTATATTTAATTACTAAGTACATGTGCCAGAAACACTGTAGTAAACGATCATTATGTAATTAAGTTCTCGATTGAAATTCCTTTGAATTAGATTTAAACAGCAAGTCGTCACATTTTTAGAAAAGTCGTATTATTATACTCATCTAATTGAATTGTCATGACTAAGAAAAAAAATTTGTACACGTGATACGTTATGCGTAAAAAATATTCTAATTTTTACTAAACATCAATTTATTGCAAAAAGTATCGAATAGTATTGAATTATAAAAAATACAAAAAATGTTTAATGGTAAAAATGGTGTGATACGAAGGAACGTATGAATTTATAACACGAAGTGCGCCAATTCGCTTTCATCTAATGCTAAGTTAAAAATGAAATTTGAATACTGAATTGCTCTCAAGTTTAAAAAGTGAATTGGTCGCATGAAAGTTTAAAATAATAAACGTTTCTAAAATACTCAATTAACTTGCATATGTATAAATGAAATAGAAAAATTCAAAGTACACTCAATCTTGCAACGAGGCAATCGTAGAAAATTTCACCTATGCCCAAAGTGTCGGGTACTCAAAGTTGCCAAGCATACGCGCACTTTCTCTACCGTGAGTAATATGAAATACGTACGACGTCGCGAACTTCTCGAGCTATACTGACGAGTATTATGTATGGTCATAGTATTTTGATGAAACGAAGTCATAGGGCAGGCATACCAGCTGGTATATATGCAGCGTAGACGGTTATTTTACCGTTGATGGTACGCTGATCGAGTGACCTTGAACCACTCACTCGACACGTTATTTATGGTAGCGTGATGCATATATGCACTTCTCTATGCTGCACCCTACGTGGTGGTACGTTTCAACACGCAAATTTGCGCGTTATTTCCATGTGTAACTAATATATTTCAACGTCAACGTCCTGGGGAAGATGCGCCTAATTTCGGTCTATTATTTGTTCTTGATGGACTTTTTTCTCGAAAAGTTGCAATCGTTATTTTGTTGAATGTTACTTGAACGACAAAACTTTCAGACGCTCAATTTAAATTCGTAAACCAGTTGAAAAATACTGTTATTACTCATTTTATGCCACGTATGATTTGGATTATGAAGAAATACGATAATTTCACCATTTGGTAACAATTTTTTTTACTGAAAGGACGGCTGTCTTGCAGATAAATAACATGTGCTTATGTTTTAGTTCAACTGCAGGAAGAAGTACGTCTAATCTTCTAATGAGTAACAGCGACCGTGAAAAAAAGTAAAGGACATTGTATTACCAAATCGTTGGTAGTTTTAGAATAATCCGTGTTAAAAGTACCATTTATCTCGGCGGGCGATAAATATTTGGCAAATAAATTGTCAGTTTCACGTCATTGTTGCGTAGGTTATATTTTATGACGCTAATCATTACGAGGTTTTTTTAAAAACTACACATCGATCGGTTGTCAAATTGTTGAAAAAAAGTGTTTCCACTGACGGCTCAAATAAAATACAAAACTGATCATCTCGCATCTTTCGTATTCTTTCATTAATTAACAAAAGATAACTCGTTGATAGAAGCAGAGAAAAAAGCACGACGAAAATTCGAGAATAACGTGTGTCTACCAACAAAAATGTTCTTGTTCAACTGTCAAGTCACGATCGACTACGTAACTTTTTTCGCCTCTATTAAGTTTGCGTATCAATATCCAAGGAAGCGCGCAAGCAATACAATGCCAAAGAAGTATATGTGCGCTACGTGTGTTTTTGGGAGAACTTAACATTGGGGCTATTGGCGCGTCTTCTTCGTTTCGATATTAAAGCGAGGGCACGTGCTAATGGCGATTGGGGAACTTTACAGCATGTCCTGACATACGTATAGCGTGCGACTCGAGCAATTTGACGGTCTGTGCTGGACCTCACCGGATTCTCGCGCGAACTCTGGCTTTGTTACTTATACCTTTGCACAAACAGGTCTGGTGAAACGACGTTTTTAAGTCCAGTTGTAATTCGAATTATCGTTTTTACTTGGACCATTTGTTTGTTATTGTTATTATATCGGTAATGCGCGTATTCTTTCTGTAACCGGGTGTGCCGCGTATTTTTTTGATAATAGCATACGAATAATTGTTAACAATCGTCACTGCGAAATTAACTGAACATTAGTTAATCGCGGTTATTTTATTTTGTACAGGATTTTGTAACTTTTGATATGTATCGACAATTTCTTTACGTAATCTTTTATTCATTTTTTCTTTATTTTTTGTGACGAAGCGTTCCTCTTTTTTCGTTGAAAAGTAATACTCGACGCTGTTATTTATGTAAATATACATTTTAATCGTACGTAGCAAGTTACAAATCATTCGATTCCCGAACAATCGCTACCGTTCGAATAGTTTCGTTTTTTTTCAAATATCTACGTAGCAAACTATTCGTAAGGTACATTTTTTTTACGCAACTCGCGAACGTATAGCATTATTTCCTTTTTACTTGAACTCTGCCGAGGTCAATACTTTTTATTTAAAAAATATAATGGAATAATTTCAAGTCGTACAAAGCAAATCGTGTAGATGTATGTAATTCGAAATTTCCTAAAGTGATGAGCATGATCTTTACATTGAAAAATCTCATGCAATTTATCTTCATGAAAATAAAACACGCTCGTTTGCTAGCTATTTATCCTCCATCAAAAATACAATTATCTTCACCTTTACTATACTAGTTAATACATTTTTTGTTACATTTACTCATGACCATGCTATTCGTACGTAATTTTTACAACGGTGTTTCAAAGGGTTTCAAACGATTCTACTAGGAGCGAGCAAACAAAAAAACTTTATGTAACATTTCTCGAGTTTCAAAGTAGAAAATAAAATTTTGCCATGAATAGAAATCATTTTTCTTTTCCTTGTAATGCCCCTGTCAAAATAATGTATTATTAGTAATACTTGATCGCTGTCTCGTTTAATGCTACCGTAATGCCCTTATATTGCAGTGTAAATTCGTAGTCGATTGCTGTAATCCTAGTGTACATTAAGGTAGGTAATTAAGTAAATACGAGATAATAATCATGACGGCGAAGAGATTTTGGTAATCGTAAAAGAGGAACATAATGCAGTGATTCGTTTCATTGGCCGCATTGGACATCGCGGTATTGGTGAGCGCCGTTTACACGTGCGTGTATATGTATAAGAGACAAATTGCTTGGTGCCTGCGAGTGAGTGTGCGAACGAGTGAGCGCGCAAGCGTAATCACGAAATCAAAAGAATCTTCGCTTTCGTAATAGTCGTTTTATACAAACGTACCATTAGCTGTGAACTGTAGAGTGAATCCTCCGCGGCTGCTATAAGCCAACGACTGCTAGTGCGCGCCCGCTGACGTCACTTCCGTCGGTTTTTAAATCCAACTTCCATTTTCCACAAGATTTGCATTCTAATAAAGATTTTTTTGACTTGTACGATAATCGAGAAAATGAGATAGTGATTATTAATTACGAGGCTTTGTCGTTGATAGTGTCCAACGAATGCAATATTGATTGAAAAGAAAAAAATACTCGGCTACGCTTGATTGTACAACTCCGTTTTATTTTTTTTTTTTGCTTTGTTTTACAGTTCTGTCACTTATTTTATTACTATTTTTTTATTTTTCGACTCGGACACCGAGACGTCGATCGTCCGTAAATGCGAGCACTCGGTCTACTGTCGGCGCTGGCGCACTCGCACTCGGTTTTATGCTCTCTGGAGTTGTGCGCCACAGCGAGAGCGAGAGAAGGATAAAGTCCCCGCGGGGCCCCGTCGTGTGTTCAAGCCAAACGCAAGCTTCTCTAATACATCACACGCATATTGGGGTTCTTTCCATTCGCGCGCGCGAGAGAGAGAGAGAGAGAGAGAGAAGGAACGATGCTGAAACTGACAGATGTGTGAGTATTCGCTGTTACAGGGTCGGCGTTGCTTCTTACCTTTACCTTTCATCCTTCAGCCCCTTCTGCTTCTGAACTTACTTGGGTGTTCGTATAGACTTTGCCGTGGATCATTCTTCATCTTGTACCATTTCGTATTGTTTTACGTGTTTTTTAAATGTATATTTTACTTTTAAGCTTTCTTCTTCTCTCTCGATCTCTAACTTCTTTGTGATGTTTTTAAAAGGGAATGCAATAATAGTGGGGAAAACTTTGATATAAATTCAATTTAGTTTTTTACATCAATACAGACTCTCTTTATGCAACTTTAATTCTTTATACGTGCTTATTCCATAATAGTGTTTTAAGCATTACCTTTTCCAGTTGAAAACATGATTGTAACTTTTTCAAACGACCAAATTAGAAAGACTGAATTAAGAAATATAGAATTTGCGATTTTGACCAATGATAAATGCTAAAAGAAAATATTTGTCCATATACATTTGTATTTAAATTTAACAACGAGTTATTGGCGTCGAACGTACACATTATCTTAGACTTTTATTATAATTCATTATTATAATTGACAATATAGTTTGATATGGTTTAAATCAATAACTCAATGGACGACATAAAAAAAATTAGTACTACATCGTATCGTGATTGGAGCCATCCTTGTGTAATTGTTTTTAAATACTGAAATATTTTTTGTCGGATAAAATCAGATAATATTACGCAACATGAAAACGATAATGAAACTTCTATAACACCGATATTAACCATTAGATTTGATTTAAAACCATGTTTTTTCACTTTTAGACTGAAACACAAACGTTTCTTGCAAATACCATTATTATTTATTTTAATCTACGTAAATATTTAAAAGTTACTGATAATTGAGAAAAAGATCTGCGCTCATCCAGTCGATAATTTAAAAACGTCAGTTATCTCCGATTAATATTTTGAAAATGTACCAATTTTGTACGATATGCGTGACACTTCCCACAGTGAAGGATATCGTGTAATTTCAAATCTCACTGCATGGTTACTTTTTTCGAATAAATCACGGGATACCAATATGATGCAGTCACTGCGTCATACGAGTCACTGTATAACTCTTAAACAAATAGAATTGTGTAATTTTCGTTTGCATACATTACTCTTTGGGCATTCTTGTGACCTGAGGTGAGGATACACGATAAATGACGTTCAAAAACCAAAACATCATACGATGGATCAGATGAACATTTCATAATTTTGTAGTATACGTAAAATCGAATATAGAAAAAGAATACGAATAATAACTATCAATTTGAGAAATGCTTACAACAGTATATTTACAACAAAAATACAATATTTTAATTACACAAATTAATTGAACCGTATATATTTAATTCATAATATACGAATATGCAACATTATTTTATTTATTGCAGAAAAAAATATTTTTTTACGTGTAGTTAATGTCAATTATATTCAATTACAGATTACACAAATAAAGATAACCATACGAAGCGAATTGTAAAATATGAGTCATTCATCAAATCTTAATTCATACCACTTCAAGATCGTTTGTGTTTACGGTTATTCGGAACAAAAATCCATAGTATCATAATTACATATCCGTCCACTTTGAAGTCACGTGAAATATCTAATTTAGGCAAATATTTTGGAGTCTCGGTAGGAACCATTGCGTCCTGAATATTGTGACGAGGTGGCCGAGTGGTTAAGGCGTTGGACTGCTAATCCAATGTGCTCTGCACGCGTGGGTTCGAATCCCATCCTCGTCGGATTTTTTTCCGATTTCGTAAAGGAGATCGAAATCGATATTATAATTTTTATTAACAGATGAGTCGGCATTTTGCTTATTAAATGCTACTATCAAATGATTGAGTGTTCTTTATTCGCGAAGGTATATTAAACATGTAACTGTTTCAACTGATGTTGAATGTATCGTATCTTTGGTATCGTTTAACCGTGGATGAAAATCGGCAATAACAAGAGGAGGGGGGGGGGGGTGTACCGTTTAATCTTGCTATACAAACGATAAAAACAGAAAAATTAACGGCCAAATAAATGTTGCTCTACAAATTTTTGTTCCGTGAATTTTGCAAATCTTTTATCACTCTTGGCACAAAATTGCGAATGTAAATAAAGTAAAATGGTAATAACTATCAATTTAGTATAATTAACGGAAGAATAATAGTTTTCGATATTTTACAGCTGAACATTAATATTACCTAAGATTTTTCATTACGATTACCAATACAGAGAACCTATTAAGACAATTTTGACTTAAGCTTTGTTTTGACGTATTTATAGAATTCTACATTTCCTTAATACTTTCTAACATTTGTTATTCTTTCTTGATTAATTATATCAATTATAATACGTGAATAAGTAACGAGTCATTGAATTGAAGAAAATTTGCACGTAACGTAAGTTTCTGTGATAAAGTTAAAACAAAAACTGACCGAGATAGAAAGTCTTTAGGGGAATAAATTAAATGAGAAACCCAAGGTATTTTCAAAAATATTAACAGATACTTTCAATGCGGTAACAGTCGTGGCATTTTACTGGCACGTATTTGATCGATCATTTCCGCAGAT
This sequence comes from Chouioia cunea, assembly GCA_030064505.1. NCBI lineage: Eukaryota > Metazoa > Arthropoda > Insecta > Hymenoptera > Eulophidae > Chouioia > Chouioia cunea. Next base: position 10,086,665 of record JAOPFQ010000004.1, on the reverse strand, counting down.
GTTGATAAGAGTGCTCACTACAAAAAAGAGCGATCAAACTGTTTTATCGATAGAAACACTGGATTCTTCTATTCGCGTTACGATTCAACAGTGGATGGAGCAACTGCGCAGCTGTTGTACGATTCATAGTAACGTGCGCTTACGCTAGCCAATGTGTATTCATTATATGAGACGACAGTTCTTTTATCTATGCTGCAGCACATGCGAATCGCATATAATTGCAGTTTTTTAATCTATTAGAACAAGCAAATATGTCATACGGCCTTATTACATTCATAGCGTATTGCAAGATCACACTTTAATGCGTTTTGTTCAGTATAATATCAGTTTTCACACGCTTTATCACTCGCTATGACATCCGAAGAAACTCCTTTGTTGAGTGAGTTATTATCATTATTTACAAATGCATTTCTTGTCACAGTTAAAATTTTATCTTATTTTGTTTTGTTCTATGCAGTGCATATTCTCCACAATTGTATCCTATCGCATAATAGCGCTGATTTGCATTGTTATTATATTTCTTTATCAAATTACGATACTTAGACAAACAATGCTATGTCGAACTCCAGATTTTATCGAAGGTTATATCTTTAGTAAAACTGTTATTATTTATAATTTTAGATATTCAATATTTTTCGTCATATTAACAATATATCGTATTTGTTTCTACGAATGTTGCTGCATTATTACAATTATTGACATTAACGTGTATGTCAAATTTTTGCGACATCGTTGATATTTAAATTATATTTAGCATTCAATCTATAGGTTAGCAGTCGTGGCCGAGTGGTTAAGGCGTCTGACTAGAAATCAGATTCCCTCTGGGAGCGTAGGTTCGAGTCCTACCGACTGCGAAATTTTTTTTTCTAACTTTTGCAAAATTTATTCCAATTGTTGTTATTAAAGTATGTCAAAAGATTAGATTTATGATATCTCCAAAATATATATTCCTTTAATATTCTTATCAACTTATAGTAACATTAATAAATGTTCAAATTAAAAAATTTTGTTGCCAAAAAAAATATAATAAATGTATCATTTCGAGTAAAGAGAAAACTGTCAAAGTATTGTAAAAGAATTCTGGAAATGATTATATTGGCACTAATGTTTGCGTAAGTTAGTCGCGTAATTACGTGAACATTTTGAAACTATGTGGCTTATTCCTTTGATAAATATAAACGTGTTAAGTAGCAATTAAAATAGCAAAGCACGTGATTAGGAATGAGACTACAAAGTGATTTGCGGCTTCTGACATTGCATATATCGGAAGAATATGTGATATGCAACCAGTTACGCATATATGTACAATAGCATGTACACAGCAGGCTAATTTATCAATCATATTTATTGATAAATAATAATTCTTCAAAACTATGTTTTTTCATATATTTAAATCAACAAATCATCATAAAACATTGTATATTTATCTTCCATATGTATAAGAATAATTCTCTTGTTAAATATTGTATTAATTTATAAATGTACGAAAGGACAAGGCGACCGTATGTATAGGACGAGAGTATTTTTGAGAATTGATTAAAATTGCTATACTATTTGATGATTTTTTCAAATCTCTCAATAAAACATTGTATTGAATCAGATTAAAGTTACAATTGGACTAAAGAAAAATATTAACTTATAGACGGATATAAAACAACTTTTTCTAAAGACAGTAACTTACGTTGATAAATTTATTTATCAATCGATAAATGTATTGAGTTGTTATAATGAATATACATTGGCCACGAGTGATAAATAAATTTATTTATACAAACGCTTTCGAGTTTTTTATTTTAAATCTGGATAAAAATTAAACTTATGCGATCATTTAAAAAAAGAATCTGTATTATTTTCATAGAAAGTAGCGTAGGTATTGTATAGTCTTTATTTATTTTTCAGAAATAAGAAAAATAAGAAATATAACCGTTATGCTTGATTCCACATTTGCAAGACTAATTGGAATAATATACGTTAGTACGCCTTACCAAGCACGCTGTTGAATAGATTTGTACGGTGCCGATCTCGTGAGTTCCGAATAACAGAGTAATATCTCATGATCCTTAATTGAATCACAAAGAATATATTTATAACAAATATTATCGTATAAATTTCGGGATGATATATAGGAATATTATGCACATTTCAAACTACCATATGTGCCCATATCATTTAATAAACTATTCTCTTCTGAATAAGGATGATATTCAATAAAAAGAAAATGTGTAATCTATTACTTACTTTTGGGCATTCTGTATACAACTTATTAGCGTTCAAAGGAGTTTTATGATAACGTAAAGTTAGTTTTGTACTTTTCAAAATGTATTTACTGTTACTACTTCATTATAATTAAAATTACTATTATTATTTGTAAATTCAATTAGACAGCTTGGCAAATTATTGCCTAAGTATTAAAACCTGTGAAGATAACCTGTCGTGCGGTCATTCTTTACCAGTTGGATTTTCTGGAATAATTCAAGACAAATTTAACGCTACATTTCCAAATTTATTTGAATCCGGTGCAAGTTCTTCCATTAGCTGGTTAAACTCGCTCTGTTCTTTATTGATTGCCCATCTTATTAGAAAAATGTACGCCGTGCTCGACTGTCTGTTGTACACTACTCTATGAATACTTGGGATGTCGTAGTGTACCTACAAATATCTTTCATTTTTCATAACTATAATAAATAAAAATGCACGACCGATTTATGAATAAAAAGATTGCATTATTTTTAATATTAAACCACTTCTGTAGTCGACTTTAATTAGCATTGTTCATTAACATAATAAATGTGGCTTTTAAACAAAATTACGTACTTTTATATAAATACTGTATTAAGGTGAAAGATGTACTATAGTAAGGTGAAAGATTAGATAATTAGATAAATAACATTATTTGCTTGTACACCTAATTAATAATAAACTGATGATAACAAATAGAAAATACCTACCTCAAATACTTGAATTATATATTGAAAATGAGTCAAATAAACAATTGGTATCAGTTAAGGTAAAAAACGAATGATTTGGATTACGTTGAAAGATCAACATAATTCATTAATATTTTTATAATATCACTATCGACGTGCGTAAGATAAGATTGACAAACAAGCCAATGTTCTCGTCAGAATGGCAATCAAATCGGCAAAGCCGTGAAAAACCAGTCGAATCAGATATAGGAAAGTGTCGAGCCTTCGAGTGCGACTATAAGACTCGTGACAATAAACGTCTCAAATACAACAAGTGGCTCTTCATCGGTAGCCGAGCTTTCATTGCAAGATCAGAGAACAAAAAACGAGTACGAACGCGCGAACGCCGACAGTCGCGATTTTGCGCGCATCCTCACCGGCCACGGTAAATTACGTCCGTTTGTCGACATTGTAACCCGAACTATTACTTATCAACACGATTAGATGAAGAACGGCGGCAATACTTCCATTTGTCACTCAGGTATTATTTTTTCCCTAGTCTAATTCATTATATCAACTTCGATACTTTCAATCAGTGACGCTCTAATCTCCGTTGACTCAACAAAAGATTAATCTCGCACGTAATACGCTAAATGGAATTTATTATCTTTCATCTTTCATTATTTGCAACAGTAAACTGACGACTTCTGAATTGGAGACTATAATATTTATTTATCAAATGTATTTTTGTCTGAACGTGGGAAAACGAAACGTTCTCTTCAATTAATTCAACACATTCGTAAATTGCTATTTCTGTAATATGTTCAATTAAAACTATTTAACAACATCTTAGGACGAAACACTGTTTCGAAGATTTTAGAGGCCACGCAAAAATAACATTTTTTTATTCTTTTTAATTTAAGTCTTCATATTATCAGTTGGTAATATGTCTAATATGCTATTCGAATGATATGAGATTTAATTATTACAAGGACTGATTTTTCTCTATCACGAAAATCCACAAAACTCCCTACCCGTCATTATAATCATCGCAACATTGTAACGTACTATGAAATGAATTGTAGATAGAAGCGCATCCGATTTAATGCTGTCATTTTTGTATAGTTCTGTACATATTCTGAATCCATTATATTGCAGTAAAGTTCATTGTCTCAGCGATTGAAAATATTTTCACGATAGAAAACATACGAACGTATTTACTTCGAAATTATTTAGTTCATAAAGCCAATAGTAGTTTCCATTCTGTTCAAATAAATGTATTCAAGCGCTCAATTGTCGATTATACGGAGTATGCATTGAAGCGTGTATAACAAGAGGACCGCAAACGATGGTCGTAATGTCTTATGTCGAGGCATTTGATTTTGGCAGTAGTTGAAAATCGTCCCGTGAGATTCGGCATATACCTGCTTTATCTAACACTCTTTCTCGATCCAGTTCAATAGTCGAGTGCTTTTCAAACGCTCTACCGGTCTCTTTCCATTTCACAGTCGATGCTGATTGGATTCTCCGCGAGCACAAAGTACATACATATATATATATATACGTATAACGTACAGCTTGATCAGCATTTGAGGCTCCGTTTTATTTTCTGGAGAATGTAATTTATGACAATCGTTTACGAAAAATTAGATTTTAAATTGGCTTTTTTTTTACAATTTCACTTTTTTTCAAAGAATATCGTTAGTTATATTCTGTGTTGAACGATAGAAAAGTTCGTTCACAATTTCAAAAGTCACATACGAGCAAATAGTTTCTTTTCTTGAATCTAATTGCACGTTTAATACCAGGTATACCGTGAGAGCACTTCTAATGAAATAAATATGCATATCTTTCGTGACGTTTATCTTATCTTATTCTAAACCTTATTAATACAACCTCTTTACCATTGAATTTTGAATTTGCAATCAATAGTAAATTTATTACTCGAGACAAAACTTTTTTCTTGATGGTTTACTAGGTTGTCGAGTGTTTGACAAGTGTTGCGTATATATATATGTATACGTATTCTAAATCAATTAGTAAAGTTTGAGCGTTACGACTAGGTATATAAACAACATAACTGGCGAGTAAGAGATGATTATCGAGTCGACTTATGTAAAAGAATAAGAAATAACGGCATCAAGTAGAAATAAAAAAGATAGTTCTCTGCCACGTTCCGATGAAGCCAATGCTGCTCCGTGTTATAACAGTGATTTTCGCTCGTAGTGAATTAGATAGCTGTCTCTAATGTCCGGTGAGTAGCTGGACTGTTTCATCACTCGCTTAGAATGACCATAAGACTATAGTCATAGCTGGAGCTTCGGTGAACCGTCATGTGCCAGTCCAGTCTATGCGTACTGCTTGCATTCGATAGGTGTCATACATTTGTATAGTTAGCAGAGCAAGTATTGTCCGTGTTTCAATTTCCGCTGCTTTGTTTTGATTCACATAGAGTGCTTCGATTGTTGCGAAAGGATGACCAAATACTATTTTGATAACAGTGAGAACGACTCGATCAATTATTGGCTTTATGCGTTATGAAATAATTGTGTTACAAAAATAATAAATTCAAATTTGGTGCAATCAATATTTAGCTAGTTTGTAAAATAATTGCAAACTACGTGGTATCAAGTTTATTTGATGCGTATCACAAGTATGAATTTACAACAAATCAATGTTATTGTACTGTGTAGGTATTCTTCAATCGCGATTGATTGTTCAGTATCTGTAATTTAAAAAAAAGAAGATTTTAAGTATCAAATCACTGATTAGGCTTTGAGTAGATAATATAAAAAACATGTTTGCCAATCATGTTTTCCGCCCCCCCCCCCCCTTCCCTCTCCTTATGCACAATCTACTGAGCTTAAAAGTTATAAATGCTATTCGAAAGACTGTTGAAAATCTTTCAGTAGTGTACATATCAAATAATCAAAAAATTCATTTTTCAAACTTTGATGAACGTTTCAGAAAATGTCTATTTCGATTATTTCTGTACTTGTCAACAAATTTTAATTCTTAATGCTAGATATTGCATTGGCGTGAAACTAAATAGGTCGATCCATTAGCGTTTAAATTAGTCGAAACCTGGTATTAAAATTTTTATCACAATTACGAATAATTTATTTGTAAATCAACTTTTTTCAAATGCTCTTATTATATAAACTAAAGGAGATTGACAAATGAATGCTTCTTGTAATTCTAAGAATAGTAACGTTTCGAAAATTACCTTCTGGCAAAACGAACGTGTTTAATGTGTACCTAACTTGAAAAAATGTAAAACTACATAAAAAATACGTTTATTTTGATGTTTCGTAATGTGGAACGTATAAGCATGTACCGTTAGAATTTGTGGAGGGGAATAATAATTCGTCCTCAGATTATTACGTTCGTAGGTACATCTGAACGAAATAAACACCTATATCCGTTGGGTTCTCTGTTTGTCCGCTCTTCCCCTGTTCGGAAACCCCAAGCGTGGATTTGATTGGAAGAAAGCTACCATTCTTAATTTTGAATTAAATTTAGAGAGAAGATTAGTTTTAAAGATGTTACGTATTAGTAAGAGCTTACCATTTAATATTAACAATGAAGAAAGTACGGTAAATCGAAGCAATGTATATAATCCGATTACTAAACTGCTCAAAGGATAATTAGGTTTATATATGCGGTATAAATACATTTGTAGCGTTACTTTTGATGCCAGTTGACGAAATGATTTACTGTGACTAGCAGCATAAAGCGTTGCCAGTGATTATTTTGTAGGTAATGTAATTTTGTGATACCGTAGAAAAAAAGTCTTGTGCTATTTATAGTATTTCTCCAATTTTATTACGTGTTTCATTCTTTTCATGTGTCGGTATAGTTTCTAAGGAGAACGACGAATTTGTCAACAAAACGATAAACAAAAGGTATCTATTCCTCCATTGTATTTACCTATCGAATATAATTAGATTGATTGCAATCGGACTAATGCGCTATTTAAAGTAATTTCAAGAGTCTTAAGGACTTTATGAGATTTTGGAGCTGCAACTATTCGTTTAAAATACATAAATCTTTTTGAAGTTCGGTAAATTTTGCACAACCTCGGCGGCGATGAGGAGGGGCAAAAGTGATCGAGCGGAAATGTTGCTTTCCAATTCTATGAAAAATTGGTTTACAAAATAAATTCTCCATGCTCTGTACATAAATTTAACATGATTTGTAAAGAAAATTCAAGGTCTCGAAGAAGCTGTTTTGTACATTTCAAAAAATATCCGAGGCACGGGTATAATTTTATCCAAGCTCTACTTTTAATTTTCGCTAACTAATGAAACGTCTTCAGTTTTGCGATCACTGCCATTAAATGTTACTACAGAATTAATTCACAACAGATGCGATTTATGGCAAACTCGCGTCGTATCATTACCTTGCACTAATTCGTTTTCAGCTGTAATAGTGGTTGTGATATCAATTCGTAAAAAATATTTATTCATCTTCACAGTTGAGCGATATGAGGATTGTCGTTTTTGTTCTGTCTATTATATATAACGCGATCGTGCTAAGCAATTGAAAGCCTAATGCACGAAACTTCCCGATGAATGATTTGTCATGCTATTCTGAGCGAAACTATGTTTACGAGTTTGTATACGTATTATGATCATCCATCTGACGCACGTACGTCATCATCGTGAACGTTAGATTACGAGTAATTTGTTTGAAAGTGTATCTAAAACGCGCGTTTGATTTGATTACTTTGAAAATCTCGCAACTCGCAAAGCTCGAGTATAAGCGCCAACTCGCGGATACAAGTTGAGATTGTAAAATTTAACGATGTAGCAGCAGAACCGGCGTCGCGCCACGCGCGTGTATATGAGTGCATGTGTGGGTTAGTATGTACGTGTGCGCATGTAACTACATATATCACGCGCTTAAAAATTGCGAACCTTTAGGTATGCATCGCGCACGTGATCGTCGCTCGGCAAACTAGTTGTCTCGTGACCAAGGAACTCGCGCCAATGGCTGCAAATCTTTAAAGGCAGCCAGGGGAAATAAAAGAAACGCGCGGCAAATCCAATCGAGCCAACCAAGTGCAATCGTTACCGTGAGATCGTTTCTTATTGGTCAATACTAAACCCACATCGCTCCATACAGCATATGGCACAGTTTTATTTCTCTTTCCCTCTCTTTCTTTCTCGGCATTGCACGCGCTTTCTGCACCGGCAGTACACTTCGAAGATTTCGGCAATATTGACTACGTCGTACGCGTATGGCGCCTCTGCGGGATACTCAATTAATTGGTTATTATTCGATTGCTTTTGCAAAGTTTTATAACGCGATTCGGGTTACCAGCGACGATCGACTTGCCATCTTCCCGATTTCCACAAACGATCGAGTGAAACTCCAGAAGTGACTTTATTTTTGCATTGCAAATTGTGCGGATGTAGAATGGGATGTGCCGACTACATGAAGAGTAAAGTATTTTTTGTTACTTTAGTTTCTTATTACGTACATGTTGTTCGGATTATTTCCGTCTGTTCTACATTAATATCTTATAAAAAGTCCACGATAATCGTATTATATTCCAAATCATTGGTATTTTTCAATTCAAATGCACGATTTGTAAGTTACCTACCAAAATCCATTATCGCAATGTTGGTTTACAACAACAATAATAATAATAATAAAATAACATTACAATATATTCCGACCAGAACGTATAATTAATTTAAACGTCGAGTACGATTGTTCGCACAATTAATCGGCTATTTTTGATTTTTCGATTAAATTAATGCAGTTTTTATGGATAAATTGATAAGAAATTCAAGGTCCAGTATCAGCACAAGGACGAAAATACAAAATTGCGCGTATATTGCATTTGCGTGCAATGTCTAACGTGACAGATCAAAACAATGATTTGGAAATAGGCACGAAGATTGAATGTACGATATGTTTGTATTTTGGATGTATAATCATTCATTAAATTAATATCTAGATAGATTTTTTCAGTATCAGTGAGAAATCAACAGAGTCAAGCAAGTTTTACGTTAATAATTAGAATAATACACCTCGAGCCTGTCAATAAAACGGACCGTCAATATTACAGTTATGACAAATTAGTATAAAAAACGATAATTTCCGTGCGATCGAGCCTATCGAAAACACAATGAATTACCTGTATAATCTTTAGCTATAGGGATTAAAAAACGAACACTTGTACTAAAACAACACTATGAAATGTGTAAGTAAATGATAAAAACACGCGAAAGTTCAAGATAATTGTTGTAGTTAAACTGTCTGCAAGATAAGGCGAGCTTCTTATCATCTTTATACAAGTGCCGAAAGAGAATTATTAAAAGATGTTCTAAAAAGAGAATAAATTACGCAAAAACTAAGGAAATGCCTGACGATTCGGGTAACCCTCTGTATCGTTGCATTTTTGTTAAATAATATCTATGGATAAATTATTGTCAAAATTAGCCCACGAACATTCAACATTGAAAGCTGAATTAGACCATTGAATGGATATTTCATTCGTAAAGGACAAAACGCAAAGTATTCGTTTTATCATATTTTTCAAGCCAATTCACATATTATTTTAGTACCTTTCTTGAGCGAAACTTAGCGTTTTAATCAGCAACCATACTAGTATTTAACAAATTGTAATTTTCAACTAAAATCTTCCAACTGCAGCTCTATTTGAACGCGGAAAATATTCACATAACTTCAGTAAACTCGCTTCACCTATGTGCGTTTCCATGCTTCAGTCGCAGCAACAACAATATCAGTGAAATCCAGTCCTCTGGACTAGAAGTGTCTTGAGGCAGAAAACCAAACAAACTATAAACAGCTAGCTCAAAGTCAAATCGTAGCATAAATCGGTAGATGGAAAGCTTAAAAAATGTAACCGAGCCAAGACGAATGATAAATGATAGTCATTCCCTTGCACAAGAAAGCGCGTTTGCAGCGCGCCGTATTCGAAATTCAGGTGCTCGCAACTGAACGCACTCATTTGTTCTTTTTTTCTGTTTTTGTTTCAACAGGGAGCGAGATGGAGGAAAACCGCCCCAAGTGTGACCCAAAAGAGACTCTTCGGCGAAGGTTGCCGATTATCCAATGGCTACCTGAATATACTTGGAGTAAATGGTTTCAGGATGCACTTGCCGGCACTACAGTCGGACTCACCGTAATACCTCAAGGTATCGCCTATGCCGTTGTCGCTGGTTTACCGCCAGTGGTAAGTTTAACAGCATGCCTATAAATCAATCTTTTAGACGTATACTGACGGTGAGAACGTTTCACGCTTAATTATTGAGCGTCGCGTGCATGGTGTTTGCTCGGTGTTATTTCGAAACGAGAACGCAAGTACTGTACCCTAATCTATTTGGTCTATTAACGTCATTCATTGACGTGCGGGAAGAGTTACGAAGTTGACATTCGATTGATAAGTTGTTTAATTACACAGTTACCCCGTACGAGGCCAAACTGTTACCTTTACAGAATAAAAAAATCGTTCCTTCTTATTTTCACTGCGATAGAGATCGCAGTGTACTTTGGATGCTTGGATGACTATATAAAAGAAATTATTCAATTATTTTCAGTATGGATTGTACAGTAGCTTTATGGGATGTTTCATGTACATATTCTTTGGTAGTACTAAGGAAGTGACAGTCGGACCAACTGCCATAATGGGTCTACTTACAGTGACCTATGTTCGTCAATATAACGAAGACTTTGCTGTAAGTTTGTATAAACGTAACTCACGCGATTAGGTACGAGCTTACATAGCTCTTGCCTTTTTACGCGTGTTTAAAGCCAATGCCTGTGACTATGATTGCGTGGTTTAGATTAACGATATCGCACAATCGAATTTAAAACGCATGGAAGAAAGATTGGATTTTTCAATAAATCTCTATCTAATTTTGTGATTGTTAATTGAATCGTAATAACGTTATATTAGAGCGACCGGTAACTTGTGGTATGTGTTGAAAGATTTTCATGTAAATAAAAGCTGAGTAAAATGCTAATGCTATTGTATAGCCCGTTGGATCTAGATATTATATCCATATAACGACAGCAAAATTTTGCGAGAAAATTAAATCACTCAATTATTACTTCACATTAAGACTTTGGATTACCTTGAACTCGCATAATTTTCCAATTAGATACCTAAAAAAAACTCGCGCGTTCTTAGTAATTTGTTCTAAAAAATTTTTTAAATTAATACTTCAATTCTTGTTAAGCAGATAAATCATCAAGTTTTCATAGAACGCAAATCAAATGATATCAGGGCAATTGATCACCTAATTGCCGCAATGTAAATTTAGCAATCGTTATACAGGTCCTACTGTGCTTCGTGACGGGTTGTGTGATAACAGCAATGGGTCTTTTGAAGCTCGGCTTTCTCGTTAATTTTATCAGTATGCCGGTGATCACTGGTTTTACCAATGCCGCAGCCATTATCATCGCCTCGTCCCAGATCAACACTTTGTTTGGCATCAAGGGCCGTAGTGAAGGGTTCATCGAAGCCATAATAAAATTTATCGATCATTTTATGGAGATAAAGTTATGGGATACTCTGCTTGGCGTTTGCTCCATTGGAATTCTTCTTGGCCTAAAAGTAAGTTCGGACACATTTTTCGACGTACCTAAGAAAACCTATGAGATGATTAAATTCAATTTATATTGACCCCTATCAGCAGCAACATATCGATTGTCTGGCATAGACATACTTATCAGATGTCATAATTGCGAATCCTTTATTATTGATCGACAAAGAGTATTTGATTGATACGATACATCTTTTACCTATTGTACCTTTCGCAACGTCATGGTATATCCCACACGCACTTCAATTATCCAACTTGATTTTGTAATAATTACTTTTGCTCCGTCTACTATATAAAATTGATTGTCTTAATCGGCAGGTTTTAAGTTTCGGATACATTTACGATAAACTAAAGGAATGTTCAACCAACCCAAAGTCAGGTTCACTCTGTCCGGGATTTCTATTCGAGTTATTTTTATAAACTACGAATAAATAATTGTTTCCCTACGACTTTTGTAATATATTCATCGTGTTACTTAAACTCGTTTTTGATTTGATTCGGACATGTTACGAATAACATACCCAAGCATTCCAATAAAACACGCCTGCGATTTTTCGAAATACGTTTTGTATAATTATCTATCAAATGTTTAACATATATTGTTGCTTTGACTTTAACGAAACTAGTTGCGATCAGATACACGTGCATTCATTTGATGTACATTATTTAAATACGTAAAAACAGTTTTCAGTATATTCAGTTAGTGTATATGGTAATAACGCTATATATTCGACGGTATGAATTCTTAACATACCGCAAGAAGAGATGCATTAGATTTCTATAATTGCATTTTAACATCTTCCCTTGAAAAAACAAAGATGCTGTTAAAACTTGACTGATCGTAATAATCATTTACTTTTATTTCAGTATCTTCCGGGTGACCGCAGGAGTAGTAATTACCGGAAAAGTTTATGGGTATTGAGTCTGGCACGTAATGCCGTCGTTGTAATATCTGGAATGATACTGGCCTACGGCTTGTCATTCACCGCTAACGGTGTGCCATTCGTTATCACGGGTAACATTACAGAGGGTCTACCACCTTTTGAGCTACCTCCATTTTCTACTACTGCCAATGGTACTACCTACAGTTTCATCGAGATGATGAAAATCCTGAGCACGAGCAGTATCTCCGTTCCTTTGATTGCCCTCCTCGAGAGCATTGCTATCGCCAAGGCTTTTGGTAATTCGTTATTGCAATTTTATCTGTTTTTGCAATTGAAATTAAGAAAAATCTAATTTGTATACCCCCGGTCAACGAGATTGCATTGCCAATCAATCATTGATACTGTAAAAATGTTTCTGTCGATAGATGCGAATTGGTTGCTATCGTATTACGATATCTCTGTCGACGGACTTAAGTTAATCTTTCGTGTCTTATTTGATATTAAATTTTTTAATTTATCTTTGCGTGCTTTGACAAGATCTTGATTCTTGACTTTGACACGTGTCTCCATTAACGATAGTAAATTTCATGACACTTGGTCGTAAAGAAATTGTAATGATTACGTCACAATATTTTGTACGTCGGAGGTGTTAACGTTAGAATGGATTTTTCAAACACTCGATTCAAATAAGCACGATGATAATAGTAGTAATGATATTAGCAATAGTAATAATAATAACAATTTTGCGAGCAGCCATGGGCAAGACATTAGACTCGGATCAAGAGATGATTGCTGTGGGTCTGTGCAACGTATTTGGTAGTTTTGTACGCTCGATGCCAACGACGGGCAGCTTCACTCGCACTGCCGTGAACAACGACTCGGGCGTACAGACGCCAATGGGTGGCGTCGTCACGGGTGCCTTGGTACTTCTTGCTTGCGGATTGCTTACCACCACTTTTAAGTATATACCCAAAGCTACTCTTGCCGCTGTTATCATCGTCGCTATGTTTTATATGATCGAAGTTAGGCTGTTCAAAGTTTTATGGGACACCAATAGTAAGTTGGCTTCAAGTTTTGCTTGTACAAATTACTTTGCAATGACAAAGTGAAAACACTCGAGAGTTATGCATGGACTGAATCAAAGAATCAAAGTACTTACGTGTGCAAGACAACTGTGCAATGATTTTAATCTTGAAACATCCGTGATTTGTAACGAATTCTCCAATGTTTTTGAGTACTAAAACCATCGTATCTCTAGATGCTTTCTTTGCGATATAAATATCTGATACTTTTGCTTTAGAATTCCGATAAGATTCATCTCGTACTATTAGTCGAATGCTAATTCAACTTTTTTCAAATTATCTAGATACGAGCTCTAAAATAAAAGTCTCGCTAGTAAACAATGATATTTCTTAAATCAAAATTTATATAATTACAATATAATCACAACTACGAGTAGTTTGCAATCTTGTAAAAATGTATCATGCAACAACAGGTACTTTATACTTGACCAGTATATATAACAAATATATAACAAATTTGAATAAGCAGTTTAATCACATTTTTAGTCTTATGAACTACAATCAACACTTGGAATAATACGGGCCATATCGTCTCGGTTTCCGAGAGAATTATGTTCGAAACGACAGATTTAGCGTAGATTACTTTGTTTAAAAATCACTTACTTCAATTCTCATTATTTTTGGCGAAATAAAAAACATAATAATGATTACGCTACCAGAAAGTCAACAAACATCTCAAATGTAAACGTATCTAACATGTTGCAATGGAAATCCAAAAATATCACACATTGGCTAATTACAGAAATCGATCTGGTACCGTTGGTGTTAACAACGATAATTTGCCTCGCGGCTGGTTTGGAGATTGGTATGCTTGTTGGAATAGGCGCGAACATTGTGCTATTACTGCATGGAACTGCGCGACCACCCCTTAAGATCGAAAAAAGTTTAAGCCATGAGATGACTGTCTTACGCGTCACGCCTCAGCACTCCCTCAGTTTTCCCGCTGCTGAGTATCTTAGAGAACAAGTGATGTATTTGTAAGTGATTGATTTTTCTTAATTAAATCGCTAAATCGAAATCGGATAACGTTAAATAAAATAAACATGTTTTCGAAAGGGATATTTTGTGCTAATACTAACATTAAGTAGAACGAGTAAAATGTCGAAAATTATTTCGAGTTACTTTTTTCATTAAAAGATAAAAAGATCAAATTTAGGGATGCATATTTTTTTGTTCACAAATAGATCTGTTATGATATTTATCATTCATTGTTAATAAAATTAATATTCGTCACAATATTTACTCGAAGTCATGGGTTAATGTATCAATTTCTTAACTCAAAATTCACGTAACGACAATATTTGTATTACAGCTGCGACAAGATCAAACGATCGGGTATAATCGTGATAGATGGTCATAAAGTGACGCGCATCGATACAACGGTGGCAAAGAATCTATCACTACTATTCACGGATCTGCAGGCGCGTGGTCACAGGATATACTTTTGCAAGTGGCGTGCGGAGGCGAAAAAAATTCTCTTAGCCTTCCACATCTCCATCCGGCTACAATTTCGTGATCATGGCGATGTTTCGCTGCTTATCGCTGGTGAGTTCTTGTTCGTTCGTCCTACAAATTTTAATCTCTGCCAATAGCATTTTTCAAACTTTCGTTTTAAAGCTTACTATCCAAAAGCTTTCTTACTCTGATTTTGCTTCGGTTCTACGAGTAAGTTACACGTTTATTTCGCAGTGAATATAACGATTTTACTTGATTGAAATTGTAGAATAAGATATTAGCATCTTGGTATCATCGAAATTTTTGCAATTTTGCAATTTCCTACTCTTATGAAACATTACAAAGATAAAAAATGGTCAAAGGCAAAAATTGAAACAGTGAAACAAAAATTGCAAATGTAAAATTGCAGTGATACTTTAACTGGATAATTCTTAAGTTTCTAAATAATGTAATTAGAAATTGTGTTAAGTAAATAAGTTTTGAAATGAACTTTTAGTTCGTTGATAAAATAGAGTAGTGCGCTAATGTCATATTCAACGATATATATATATATATATAAACAGAAAATAAAGCATTCAAAGTTTCAGTGTCAGTAGCAAAGTTTTAGGGAATCTATACCGGTGCCAAGGCTGCGAATGTAAATGCGTTGGTTCGGACAACTTCACAAATCCACACTATACACTAATGCTGCCTGCAGCTGACAGCAATATTTGCTTTTTTCTTTAAAATTTTCACGTCTAATTTTATTTTTCATTTTAAAATAAAACATCGGATTTTCGTGAGTTTATACTTCAGTTTCGGATTTATACACGAGTGTCAGTGTCGTATATGGAAATATTTAATCTAATTGGTGTACGAATTGCACTCAAAATTAACGTAAAATATTTCATTTATCGGATGACAATTTCGTGCTGGAAGTAAACTGAGAATTTATTTGTAAAAAAGCCTCATTTGCAGATCGCAATCGTGCACAATAACATTTTAAAGATTTCGTTGAGTGACAGGGTGAGAACAACATTATTAATTAATAGAGTGCGATAACTATCCGAGATTTCTTGATGTTATTGATTGATATACGTTCTGAATGTTTAGCTTTATCTAGAGCTCCCCCCCCTCCCTCACACCAAATATGAATGAATGACGCATAAAGAACTTTTGCATTATTTGATGATGCAGCATTGAAAAATATTCCTCGTATATATTAGGAAAAGCTCTGACTTCACGTAGCACGATAACATTTAGGTATCATCAAAATAAACTCATAAAAACTTGGGAAGTTCGGATTCGATGATACTTTGTTGAAATAAGCCGTTTGAGTTACAAAGGTCAATCATGAACAGGTAGTTTTAGCGAATTAGCAGTCATCTCTTTCAGAATAGTGCATTTTTATTCAAGAGTGTTTACGAGAGATGACATAAGTACACGGCCGTATCGATCTATGGCGTTATCGGATTCTCTCTCTCTCTCTCTCTCTCTCTCTCTCTCTCTCTCTCTCTCTCTCTCTCTCTTTCTCTATCTCACGCACAGTCTCGTAAAACGTCGGTTTACGGGTGTTCATTACAGGTCGAAACGCAAAGCTCGCGGGATCCTTGGAATCGCATGTAACTCAAGCGGGTATGCTAGCGGTATATAGCATTCACTTGTGGGCTATATTTCCCCTTGCGAGCTTTGCGCGCCTCGGGGAGTATCGGAACAGTTCTCTGAGCTTACAGTCCCATGTAACCTAAAGCTTCCTCGAAAGCCACGAGTTTATACACGCAAACATATACACATGACCTTAACTTTATTAAACTTTACTCTCTCACTACATTATGTACCGAGGAAAAGCTGTTTGCTTTAATTAACCGATCGGTTTCCTCGTGATTTCGGAGTTGTGTTATATCAAACAGCGTTATCGTGTCTTACTTTATATATTGTCAAGTTTATCCATCGTCATATGTACTTTAATTACTAGTTGGTGCTATTGCGAAATTAAGATCGAACTGTTCTTTATTTATATATTTAGCATTACACTGATTCTACCGTACGTCGTATGTCTGTGATTTGATTCAAATAATGCGAAAGTTTCGCAATTCATATTTTTCTTGTTCAAAATAAAATAATTCGTAGATATTTCGGCGAAAAAGAAAAATATGTTGACATTTTTTTGAGTAGTCAGTTATTTCCAATATTCCAGATAACTCCCCGAAAATATCGCGATGATCTTGTACGCTCATAAAGTGATGTCTGTGATATAAGCTAAAAAACTGTACAATTCAGCATTTATCCGAATGGGAAAAATCGTGACGCTCGTGGAGTTTATACTTTGGAAAGAACAGCAAATATCGCGCGGGTGTCGTTGTGCTCATCCATATTACTTTCCCATCCATTGGCCCACGATAACTAACCTTAACTGTCGCTTGTCCACTTTGCTTTGGCCATATGGAGAGATGTGTCCAGTCTCTCTGAGAAGCTCCTTAATACGAAAGGGCCACGTATATATTGTACATCGCGTGTGTTCCAACGGCAAAGTTTTAATTACAATTAGCTCTCTCATACGAAACTCAAGTTTTGTCGTAAAAGCTTATACCTCTTTTGGGTTACTTTTCATTTATGGAATAGGCGAGAGATGAATAAAAAGCCAAAGGAACAATTGCATTTACATTTTTATACTGTTAAAAAAAGTTACATGTACTGCCAATGAGATAGAGAGAGAGAGTAACTCAAACAGTAAAGTTTAGAATAACACAATGATATAGAGATGCTGAGTATGTAAACAGAATATATATATATATGAAAAAAGGCAAGGAAAGAAAGGGAATAAGAATCAAAAGAGCTTAGATGTAACAGCAGAAACAAGAGAGACTGAGAGAGAAATTGTTGATAGAGGTAACTGTCTCGGTTAAAGTGCCAACACCTGCCAAGATTTACACTCCCAAGTAATGCATTGAATTTACGGTAAAAGGTTCTGTCTAAATCACGGTAAATCCCGTATCGCGGCGTTCCGTGTCAAATGAAATGTACATAATTTCAACGTAATGGCTTTCGCGCTTTTTACCATGTCACTTGCGAAAATTAAATCATTAGTCTCATGTGTACTGCCGAATAAAAAGTTATAAACAATATAAAAATTTTATTAAAAATTTTTCAAAAATTTATATCGCTGTAACCGTAAGAGTTATAAAAATGAATTTGTTTAAAAAATACATGTAAAAATATAAATTTTGACATTAATAAATCAAAACTCATTGTTAACAATTTTTCGAAAAATTATTAACTTTTGTTTTAAACAAATGACGATATCTCAAAAAGTGTTATTTTTATTTTCGAAATTTTTTTTAATTGCATTCCGTGACTACTTATCTATAATAATAAACAATAAAGTTCACAGAGCGGATTTTAGTAATGGTTCAGGGAATAATTATAAACATCGTCCTCTTGAGCCGCCGCACTGCCATAACTTTACGTTTTAAATAAAGGACTATAGTTCAAAAAGTATAAGTTTTATTTTCGAAAATCTATCTTTGTTGGATTCCTTGACTTTTGATCTATAATAATCAGCAATAAAATTCATAGAGCGGACATCGGAAATGACTCAGGGTGTTATTATAGTTACTCTCTGAACCATTACTAAATTCCGCTCTGTGAATTTTATTGTTTATTATTATAGATAAATAGTCACGGAATGCAATTAAAAAAAATTTCGAAAATAAAAATAACACTTTTTGAGATATCGTCATTTGTTTAAAACAAAAGTTAATAATTTTTCGAAAAATTGTTAACAATGAGTTTTGATTTATTAATTTCAAAATTTATATTTTTACATGTATTTTAAAAAAAATCATTTTTATAACTCTTACGGTTACAGCGATATAAATTTTTGAAAAATTTTTAATAAAATTTTTATATTGTTTATAACTTTTGATTCGGCAGTAATAATGATATATATATATATGACCCTCCGTGGTTTGACGCATTTCATACAATTTTAAATTATCTCGTTGAAAATGACCGTCTAACTTGCATTTAATATGTATATACATACATAAGAAAACAAAATAAATATCAACTGTAAATTATATTAGAAACTACGAGGATATGTCTCGTTCAATTTTCAAATAAATTTCAGATAGCCTAAATCGCTGATTACTGTGTTCGCGCTCTCTATCTAATCAGTACCAACCGAGCTATTTGTTTTGCTATTTACTTCGAGTCATCATGAATATCTGATACCTGTACTTCACAGGTTTTTTTCGACTATTTGATTTTTTCAATAATTAACATTATACGTGTATGCTTGGATACGAATAATGTGCGGCGAATTCTATACAGCTATAAGCATCTACAATGTCTTACATGACGCGTATATTTCGATCATAATAACATGTACTAATAATCCGATGTATTCAGTATGTAATCCCGTATAGTTATTTGTTTGCATCAAACAATTTTCAAGTATTCTCGACTATACATAGGCACTAATGAGGAGTAAATAATAACAATACTTGATGTATTACAGAACAATCAGCTGGGCGACCAATAGCAGAATCCGTAGCTTGAACGGACTTCATCATCGATTGATAATACACATGCGACGCGTGAAGAAATTATTTGTGGATGCGGTTATATATACATATATATATATTAGGGTATGTAAAATACTATTGTGTGGAAATTACGGTAGTAGCCCTTGACATTATTTGGGATATAGAGACCATTGAAATTGGCGGAATTTTACGTCGACCACTGGCTGTTAATTCGCTCGAGTTATTTTTTTTTCTTATTACATTGCAAGACTACGTTCCCGACACGGCGTGTCGGGAACAAAAACAAAAAACAATAAATAAACAATGACCTCGACTTGTCGAGATAGCGAATGTCGTCTGTCTTATAGTCAATTGTAAGTCGAAGGTATCACTGTCCGCTTCTGAGTGTGAATGTTCAGCTGAATGAGAAAACGTGTCAAGCGATCGATTTTGTAGTTTTATTTGAGAAAGAGATTAGAAGAACTTGATGTTATTTTTTACTTAAGTGAAAACTAATTGTTTTTAATCGTTGTATCAGCGATTGAACATTTATGGAATTGTACAATACATTTTACAATTGAAACGCATTTGTTAAAGGAATTATAATGCAGATGAGATTAATCTCACCTGCATTGGAAATTACGCTATTGACTACCATTCATATGGAGTACTTTATAATAATATACTTGTACTCAATTCGTAAATGTACACATTAACTTTAGTAAAATCATTACTTTTCATAGCACATGTACAATGTATCATACGAAATGCTTCGATTTCTTTCAACGTATGCCCAATTTTACTAGCTATAAGTATTTTATAATATTTTTATGAAGAATTGTTGGTCGCACGTTGGAAATGAGTACATTGATGTATACGTATTATAATTTTATAAACTGAATAAGAAGAACTTTACAATGACAATGAACTACTATCTGAACATATACATATCAATAAAATTTACTAGCATTGAGCATTAAATATCACGTATCGATGTTTTTATTTAATTCGTTCCTTTGATCACTCTTGTACGTATGAAATCGTAAACCAGATTAGCTATAACGCTATAATCCATTTAGTTGCCGTTAAATATACTTTCAGCTACGCTAATACTACGGGTACGTACACATAAGATGATTTTATTTTCTTGTTCTCGGTGGAACACACAGTCTACTTAAATTAAGTGATTGCTTATACTGCATACATTTCATTATGTGCACGGGGGATTGCTGCAAAATTAAACGTCTTGTCGTTCGTATGTCTCTTTCGAATGCTTCGATTGACGCGTATTCATCCACTCTTTTGTCGAGAAGTAATATTATTTCCTTTCCGTAAACGAAATGCTGTAACAATACAATTTCCATACAAATTCAGAAATTTATTCGAGCATCGTCTATTACTGCGAAAAAAAGAAAAGAGAATTCGCCGGTAAAATGCAACACTAATGATCTCATCCGGGAGCATCAAGGATACAATGGGAAAAGCCCAGTCGGCGTGCAAAGCGATATTATAGAGAAGTCGAGGCGAGACGCGATGGTTAAAAGCAAGAGCCAAAGAAAGCTCATGCGCGCGATCAGTAGGTTGGCCATTGCCGAACAAAGCTGTTCAGGCCATTATCGTAAAAGTAAATAGAGCCTCGGAAGTTCTTTTCTTGGGGTAAACGCTGCACAAGCTTATATACATACAGCCCACTATATACGTACACACGTGTATAAAACGTTTCATTAAAATACCAGGCGCTGACGTCGCAAGTTCTCTCTCTCTCTTTCTCTTTCGTTCTCTCGTGCACGCGCGATATCTCTGCGCCAAGGGAGCACGCATACGTGTAGCACGCAGAGTCTAGCCCGATTTAACTGCATCTACCCTCGCGGCACGCGGAATAAACGAGTGCCGACACTTTTATGAGCGTTTGCATTAATGATTTCAAAGGCAAACGCACATACACATACACGTACACGCGCATACGTTAGGTTGTTTTTGTACGATATGTAAATCAACTCTTTAGCGGCACGACTACTTGCACAACTCTTTTCGTTTACTGCTCTTGAATACACGCCGAAGTCTTGCATTCAACGATTTCTCGTTAATTTCGCACATGGTAATGCATTTACGATGTGACACTCCACTCTATAAGATACCGTGATTTGCTCTTCGAGTTCTTAATATCTGGAGGAAGAAATTCAGAGCACTGTTTGTTTGATATTTCTCATTGGTGCGTACATGCTGCTTGTAAGTTTCATACACGTACATATGCCTAGACGTGTTTACAAACGAATCATTTCGGTAACAAATATCTGTTCTATCTGTATTGTGTGGATATCCACTATGCATCATGGCCAAAACTTTCCATTGCCAGCTCCCTAACCATTCAAAGAGAAAATAGCAACGGTATATAAAGCGTTATTTCAAACTCTCGTATTGTTAACTTTTTTTACTTTTAAAAGTTGTTTAAAATACGTATTTTTAATTAAAATATATATTCCAATAGAGTCTGGTATCTCATTCCTGTTTGCAATGTCGAGAATACTTCACAAAGAAGACCGATGTAGATTTATAATAAAATATTACTTAAATTATTCATTTAGAAAAGTTACCGTTAAATATTTCATTTATTCCATCTGGAGAAATTCGCGAAAGTTAGCTTATATCTGTTCTAGTTAAATAATTCATTCGGGTTTTTATTTTAGACAAGAAACTGTGATTAAAGTTTAAAAGTCTCGACTACGTTGAGACGAAAAATTAATGAGCTAGTCTCGGTTAAACATGAAATCGATGCACTAAGACGGCGAGTTAAATGTAATTTGAAATTATATTTGAATGATTTACCGGCAACAAAATAATTATACGACTCTTCGCATATGTAAACCAAAAACTGACTTGTAAAACTAATCGTGATAGCAGTCTCCTACAACCAAGAAATCCCTATCTCCAGGAAAAATTCGTTCAGCCGTGGCTGCAGGCCATTCCTACGAAGAGTATCGGAAAATTATGCAAGAGAAGGTTGAAAAAAGCTACTAGAAATGCAAGGTTTCGCCAGCACACTCGACAAATCGTGCTTTCAATAACAGACCACTGACGAATGGATCTCGTCCCTCTTCAACTTGGACCCAACTTTCCGAAGAGCTCGAGAGCCATTACTCCGGCGTTAGCGGACTTTATTTACCAGATAAATACGACTTTGCTGTTGCCCGCGAGTCACCCGTGACTATACTTTCTTTTTCTTGTTGTTTGTAAAAAAGAGTTGGCGATTGAAAGCAGCGTTTTCAATAACAGCAACGTGTCGGGGCCGTTCGTTTAAATTGCTTCTTCCGCTCGGGCGGTACGCGCAGAAAATTTAAAGTTTCGCATTCAGTGAAGATAGTGCTTTAATTAAAGTCGCTGATGGCTTCATTTTTCATTCATATATATATCATTTTATCCTTTTGCAGAGGTGGAGAAAAACGCTGTTCACAATTTGGGTAAAGAGAGCTAGTTGTTTTTATTCAACTCGCCATTGCCGTAACCCAAGCTCCTACTGCTACAACTACCGCTTATTACAAATGAATTTGTTGTTTCGTTTTTTGCTTGGAAAATGACAAAATCAAATCGACCCTTTGCCTGAAATACTTTGATCGATAGCTCAAATTTCCTCTAAGTTTATTTTTCAGTTTATCGAAAGCCTGGTAACCTGTGAGCACTTCCGAGATTTGGGCTTATGAGCGCAAAATTTTGAACTTTCCATGCCAATGCTTTTCGTTCACTTTTTATTCGAGTTTGCCAGAGCTTCGCCGTTTGGATTGTGCTACGTACTTGAACATTTTTTCTTCTTTGAGCTACCCTTGAAAGTGCGACGGATCGGAAGAAATTCAATTTTTGAAAATCCTTATTGCATCTCAACGTCAACGTCTTATTTTAGTAAAAATAAGTATCTAGCTTTCATGATTTTATAGATGGCATTTCAAAACCAATATTTGCAGAAAGATAACATTCAACTTTTGAAAATATGCTTTGAATCACGATCGCAAATACACTGGATCTTGTAATAAATATATATTTTTTCAAGTAAACAAGACAGTTACGTTTCCATTAAAATCAAGTAAGCACATATAGTAAACGCGAGCAACACATCGAGCAATGTCAATATACGTATACAGACAAAGAATAATCAATTTCATACAGCAGTTTGATATTCTTAATATTGCATCGTAATTCTAGTAATAAATAAATAAATAAAAGTATATTCAATTGGAGCTCAGCAACAGCCCGAATTCAAAACTTGTGCAAACAGAACGTACGATTTAGTTTTGGAAATTGACAAACAAATGCATGTACGAAATTACACCGAAATGCAGTATTTAAATCTATTGAAAACGCTATACATTTTGGGGAGTGCGATTGTTATTGTATTATTTTTCGATGAAATATCGCATATAACGTTAGAATATTCAACAAGTAATCCTTTTAAAAGTTTGCAAGTACAATTTCCCATCCGAGCGCGATTGCAATTAATCGCTATAATTGCAACAGTCAACGAAACGAAAACCATATTGCTATTCTTATTCACGTTATGTCAATAAAAATAAACGACACATGGCCTACATAACATTCTCAGCGTTTATTCTATTATTATGTATCCTTATGCTATTATGCACGTATGAGTATCTGAAATTCCATTGCTGCAGTTGGCGCAATATATTGCAGTGTAACGATGAGCGAACGTAACATTTCACCATTGATAATCAATAACATACGGATGGTGAATGAAAACTAAGCGAGTGAGGATACGCATACGTATATACATAGAGGAGATTGCATAGACCGGAATATAGTTAACGCATCGCCACAGGATAGACGCAAAGCTTTTTGACGTCGTTGCGTTTGAGCTGCATCGGTAAGTAGTCGAGGTGGATGTTCGAGCCGGCGAGAGATCGATGTGACTCGATCTATTCGCATGCATGCACGCAAGAAGCATGCACAGCATCATCAGAGCTTCGAAGAAACGACTTGAGTGGGACTGGAGCGCGAAGGTGGGTGGAGAGCGAGGCGAGGAGGAGGATGGACAGAGTAATAGTATAGCGCTCTCTGGTGGCGGATCGATTGCTAAACAAGGGGTGCGCAGGGCGCCGGCGCCAAAAGACACACCCACACTATACCAGTCTTGCTGTCGTTGGTGAGCAGCAGCCACCAAACCGCAAGTCAGTTGCTTTCCTCGGTAGCGCAGTCTCGCACGCGCTCGGCACATCTGTCACACACAAACACGAATATAACGTACAATAGTCAAGCACATCTGACATGCGCTTCTTTTATCGGCAGATTGACACGATTTTCTACTTGGCGCATGTATTAGTTGGTTTATAAGGATAGTTGAATAAGCATCGCCAGAAATACAATGCTGCCGGCAGGCCGCGAAATCGTCGCAGCTGTGGTACAAGCACGTCAGCCAAAACGTCTTGGCTACCTTGTCCTCGGCAGTAGCGGCGCTGCAGCGCCTAGCCGATCCAACGCCGTGAGTATGCTGGTTTCTCTGCAAGTTTATATTATTCAAACGCAAGCTCTCTCACGTTGGCACACACGCACTCTGTTGCTCTGTGTGTGTGTGTGTGTGTATGTGTACGTAAAGTCTGCTGCCACTTCTAGAGTCTACATACTCAGTTGACGTTGCGTCGCCAAGCGCGAATGTACTAACCTTGCGGAATTGTTGATGCGCATGGTTCTGTTGTCATTACATCTGCCGATGAAAATACGTTTGTTTTTTAATTTACATTGACGTTTTGAGGGTAGCTACTACAAACCTAAATTAACTTTTTATCTATTGCGAATTCAATCAAATTTCCTGCAAGGTTGTCACGTGTGGAAAGCCGTATTGAATATAAATCAATTTATTAACCTATGGTATTCTGAAAAACAACGAATTCACGTTTACAATTTTTATTTTGAGATTTAAAAAAAAATTCTAGATACACATTTTTTCGATTGGAAAGAACGATTTGCTTATTTCGATAATTAGCTGCATATTTATTATGGTGACTGATTAATCTATACGATAGAGTTTCTAAATAGCTAATTGTGTAAACCGTTAATTTCATTTTATATAAAATGCATACTCTTTAAATTTAAAAAATTCGTACAATATATGTTTCATTCCGCTCGTGAAATCACATTCGGTTGTTTAACGGAAAAGCAGAACAACATTTACGTACACGTAGACATTCAAAAGGCATTTTACGTTGACATTACTTACAATTAAATTTGATGCTGCTGTTAAAGCGGCAAAGTACGAAAAAATCTTCCAGCTCTTTCAGAGTAAAAGCACTACGGTCTTTGCTCTCCTTTTTTTTAGGTCGACACATAAAATCCGCTTTTCGAAAAAGATATCACAGTACGATACTCAGCGTTCACTGTAATGAAATAACTTTGCCCAAGAATATAAAGAAATGTATCCTTGTAATAATTTTTCGTAAGCGTAAAACGTCGTCATAATGATCGGTGTAAAGTTATTTTATTTGTTGAAAGTGTCTCTTGTCACAAGATTTACACCTAAAGATAATTGTTCAACAACCTTATTTTTACATATAAGTTGTTGCATTTCGTCAATTTGTACCGTCGTTATATTGTTATTTCATCGTGCACTTGCATACGTAGTAATTGTTAATAGTACAGGGCGAATAATATCTTATGAATTTTATAAATGGATTCGTTAGAATGACGATATTGTTATTATTTATTAGCCAGAGTTTGATTCGATTTTTATTAGTTATTTGCATTGATCAATAGCCGCAGACAAGAGCTACGTAGTTTTCATTTTGAATGAAACATTTAGATTAAAAATCCTAATTACTTATCGAACAACGGCAGCGACAGTAACCGAATTCAAATTATTTGTAAAATGGTTAATGAACAATGCTAAATTACTGTTTTATATTGAGGTACAAAAAACAAACGAATATCTATTCAAATGTGATAGCCATTTCTGTTTACATAAATATGTTTCTGACATTTTACCAAATTCGATTCTCTAGGGAGGCATCAAAACGAGTCGTTGCGTATGTGTGCTTTGTCGAAATCGAGTTCGTACACTCGCATGATTGTTGGTCAGATTAGTTATCTATATACGGAAGTAGCTAATGGCCATCTAACTGAAACTACGAGTGAGAGCACTTTTTTTGACTATTTTTAAGGCTTGTAAATTTGATGTATTAATTTTTTTCGTTAATGGGCGGTTCAAGAAGATTATCGTTGTATTTGTAGTAACTATAGAAGTGCGTGTAATAATTATCGTCTCAATTTAGATATGAATCGAGGTATTGGTATTTCAGATAAGTAGTAATATTACCAATAACTTGCCGCAAATCATGCCGAAATGTAACGCATGATTTTGAAGCTCATGCTCCGTGGATTTATTAATTACAGTTACTAATACAATACCGGGTATTTTGTAAAATACAATACTATGAGTGCTGAAATTGGGGAAATATATTTTTTACATTGAAAGTTAATCATTGCAATGCAATTGTTTGCAAAGGGGCTTTTTTTTAACTGAACTGAAGTAAAGTAGGTTAAAATGCTTGTCTGTTAATTATTGTAGATAATTATTTGCAAGCTGACGTCATTCAAATGCAAAAAGATTAGAAATTCCATGTTCGACTAATCATACTTTTGGCCTGACACACTGCTATGCATTACCCTCGGATAATTCTATTCGTATTAAAATTTGAATTTTGCAACAGTTTTCCGTTGCAATGATAACATCATTTCAATGATAACAATGATGTCATCATTTCTCACGGATCAAACAATGGCTCATATAAAATCCGGCAAGAAGCTCGAAATTCCATTAAAAGCTTTCACTCGAACGCGACACATGCGTCGAGCCTCGTTGCAAACCACGCCCTCGTGAAAAGGGAAACTTGTCGTCAATATGGAAAAAGTATCGGTGCCCTGGTGAAAAGAAAAAAACACTCGAAAGAAAAAGAGGAAATATTGTCTCCTACCGTGATACAACTTGCACGCAACGCAATTAAAAGTGTGGCCTAGCCGCAGGGGCTGAAGCTCTCGCTACTCTTACATCGACGTCGACGACAGCTCGTTAATTACTGCAGCTGCATCCCACCGCATCCGCTCGTTGACTCGTTACCGCAGATCGCACTGAAACGCTTTTTGCATTTATTTTAGACGCGTGGCACAGTCGCGAACTTTTCAACCCTTCTCACATTGTTGCCGTAATAATTTTAAGTACGTTTTGGAGAAGACAGAGGTTTCTTGTTATCAATTTGCTTTTTATTACACGAATACAAGTTTATTGTTACGATAAATAGTAAATAATGATATAAACCCGTCAGTTTATTCATTTACAAATCCATACTTTTACGACAAAACGTTTATTAGTCATTTTCCTCTGATTATATAGCAGAATTCTTACAATAACTATATATTTTATGGAAATAGTTTTATTCCTGTACTTATTAAAACAATAATGTCAATCAAGTTTGTTTAAACTATTCAGCTTATTCACTAAGGCTACATCGGCTTATTATTATTCTGTTCAAGAATATTATTCGTACATCTGTGAATGATTGGGTCTATTCTAAACTTACACCTGTACTGGAAAATTCACTTTTCGATCAAAAAAAGACCTCGAACTAAAAATGAAGTATTATCGCGATATTTCTATACCATAGTATGGATTCATCAAAAAATCGAAACAAGGAAATATAAGTAAAGTGGGTAAAATATTTATAAAATACTTTTTTTGTATACTAGAAACGTCGGAGAATGGAAATGATGGTTTGTGTGCTATTTTTCATCCGGTGAAATACGGTGCCGTATCAAATAAATTCTCCCAATTTCAAGTAACGTAAACTTAACGAATGGAAATAAATCAGACCCACACAAATCTCGTACGATGATGAAAGAAACGACAAGCAGGTACTGACAAAAAGGTGAACAAAAATTGAGACGGAAAAGTTGCACCGACTTTTCGAAGCGTTTGACTTGCTCTTTGTGAAACACAGGCAATTGCCAAAAGCGTATATCTTAGTACTATGTAAAACCACGGGCTTGTATGTACGTGTGTGTGTGCGCGCACGCGTGTGTGAGGGTGAATTGCGAAAAAGCCGAGACCGAGAAAAACAGAAACGAAGTCTAACATCGTCAGCATGCTGACCTCTCTTCCCCTTTTCCACGTACACTATGTCCGACCGACGCAAGCCTGGCTCGCATTCCACTGCAGACTCTCTAATATGTCTCTCGAGTGTGCTGCCACTCCTTTACATTTATCTGTCTCGCACTTTTTCCTTTTATTTGCGATCCTATCTTCATACTTATACCTATTTCCATGTCTCTCCCACTCGGATTGTGTGTTAATATTTGCTTGAGGATTATTATATCGATTTCAAGTTTTTACGCGATTTCCTTTCGAACGCTTTCAACCCGAATATTGTTGACGAGTTAAACTTCAACGTTTTATGAATTTCATCTTGGGAAAGAGACCTTGTGTGCAATGAAAATTCCTGGAATTTCGTACTCGCAGATTTTCCGGCTCGACGAATAAGAATTGGACGCTGGATTATCGCGATTCAAAAGTTCAATTTGACGTGTCGATGAATTAACGTTTCACATGTACCCACGATCAAATATTTCATTCGTCTTTCAAATTTCAATTCGAATTTCAGATATTTTCACTCTAGATATTATATCGGTTGACGAAATAATAGAACACGACAGAATCGGTAAATAGTATTCCCAGATTTTTTTGTTTATCTTTCCATTTACGAATTTTATTTGGCCAATATTTATTGCCCTACCATATGTCTTGAAACAAAATGATACTAGTTTCTATTCTCGTTGTAAAATTGGTAAAAAAACAAAAAGTTAAATTGGAACTTTATTTATAAAACACAATTAAATATGAAAATGAGTGAATACCATTCGTTGAAAACCATTAGCTGTAACAATCATTTTATCGTTATCATATTGTCATTAAAATTGGCAAATACGCTTGAGAAAGAAATAATAACAATAATTCAAGCGAACTAATTCACACTAAACAAAAATCGATAATTACCGCAAAAAGAACATGAAAGGAATACTTTCAAGTGGAAATATAATGTGGCTCTTGCAGTGCCGTAAAAGCGTCCTATTGAATACAAGAAATAAATCAAGTCTGTAAAAGCGGAAAAACGAGACTCGCCGGCAGAAAAAAGAAAAGACGATTTATTGGAGTAATGTGCAATTCTAACACTCATCCCTCACGTTTCTTTGCGCGTCACGCGCTGCACGTGAAAGTAGAGCTAATCAAGCCATTTTCATCGATCAGAGTACGAAGCACGAGGGAGCGAGAGTGAGAGAAGAGCACTACCAGGGCATACGCTATGGTTTATTCAAGCATAAGAAATGAGCCCGACCCCTTCAGTAAGAGCAAATAAGTACGCTGAAAGCATTCGAAAAATATAAGATAACTGACATTGTCGAAATTACGCGTTGCGTGATTTTACAGATTCAATAAGTAGTTACTAGACTGCATTACTACCGACGATATTTATTGGAGTTGCGCTCATTTATCGGATATTATGTTCAGATATCTACGCCTTAATTGAAGATATCTCGGTCATTTTGCAATATTACATACTTTTGCAATTACCATGAGTACTTTTACTATCAATCTAGTTGATATTCACGAAATATTGTGAAAATACTTTTTTTGTATATTAGAAACGTCGGAGAATGGAAATGATGGTAATTGAATTATTTTCACATGTAACAATACTTTTCGCGTCACTAAAAATATTGCCTGGCGTCGATAATCGCGTAATATTGCAAAGCTACAAATAATCTCCTACCATAACGCACTTCTTATTACTTTTTTAATTTTTCAAGCGAGTAAGTTAAAAAAAAGAAAAATCTCACTTCAGCTTACATTTCGCATTCGATTCCATCAGAGTGGAACGTTTTTATTCTTCTGTTTGCCTTGGCAGAGGCAATCGAATGCGAAAAACAACGTGTAGAAAAGAGCGAGATTGACGAGCTCGCAAGAATCGAGTTGACGTTGACAAGCAGCTGTCGACTCTGCCTGCCGCATCACCGATTCGTTATTCTTTTTCATCAAGCACAACCAATAAATCCACACCTCGACTCGGTGTTTTTCCCTCTAACAAATCAGTCCCCTACAGTGTAAAAGCGTCCAAATTCGTCCTTCGCTATTCCCTCCAACTACACTCCCTCCTCTTCTTTCTGGACCCCCTTTTTTTCTTTTGGCGCGTCAAGCTCATATTGCGCCGGGCTACTTTCCGACGTGACGATGCGGCTATAGTCGAGTCGTCATATTGCGTATCTCAACAGATACGTTGCATGGAATTTTCGCGGAGGAGATATTGCAAAAGTTTCATTTTTTGTATCACCGTTGCTTTGCAATACTCGACAAGAGAACGAAAGCTTTTGTTATTTTTACAAATATTGTTGTGGTACCTATCGCGAATTTGTATCGGTGTTATTTGCTTGCTATTTGTACTTGATTACGACACGTACGTTTTATTTTATGGTTTATTCATATTTCAAAAGTGATTGTTCGAACTTCTGATTCATCATATTTTTTGACGGAAAGAGAGAATCCAATATTAGAGAGTTTAAATGTCAATATTTTTATTTAGCGTCCTAAAATTTGAAATTCGACTTTCACATACGATCGCATTCGGACTAAAAAATAGCGTACAGATTAAAGCAGCGCATGTTTCGAGAAGATTACAAACTTTTTCCTATAAATTCCGAACATATACTATGTTAGATATCTGAAGCGCGTTTGTCCTGATTAAAATGTAAAAAGAACTCTTTGTGATACTTGGAAGAAAAAAAACTAACGAAAGTAGCAAAAACGGGCGAAATTTCAGAGGTTTGCAAAGCCAAACGACAACTGCGTGGCTTATTCAAATTTCGCGCTACCAAGTTCAAGCTCCTAACATGCTTATTAGCACCAGCAACAGTTTGCAAGAATGTCATTGTCTATTCTGGAAAATGAGAATTTTTAGCTAATTGCATTGTGCGATTGGTAGTCATGAACGAGCAAGTTACGTACAAAATATCGTACATGTACGTGATGGTTATCAAAGTGATTTCTTTTTCATCGAGAAAAGATCAGAACAAATCATCTCGCCCGAATCAAGAAAAATAATTGAGAGCTGGGTTCAAAAGACGAAAATAAACACGTTATTGAGGCAATCAATAATTACGCGACAAGTGAAAAAAAGTGCAATATCCTGTATGTTGAGTTATTGAAAGTTAAACGTTGCATGAAGTTGAAACAACTATATTAAGAAATTCTCCTCGGTTTGTTTTATACGGTAAAAAAGCTCGAGTGTTGAAGCGGGCCATTTACATATTGGTAGCAGGTAGTTTGGAGAAATTTACGACTCCAAAGAAGAAACGAAGTTACTGGAAAGTTGCTGTACAAAATACTTGAAAAAAAGTAGTGCCGTTTTGCCGAATAAAGCTGGATAAATGTCCTAGCAAAATACTGAACATATTCTTTAAAGAAGGAATTATGATGCACAAATACTAGGGCATAATTTGTATGCTGTCTGAAAAATAATTATGCTTCTTAATTTTGTTAAATCCTATCTTTCTATGTCTGTTAAGACGATTAAGTTTTGTCCAAGTTTTATAATTGATTGCAATTATTACACTGAAAATATATTTTTTACGACGTATTGAGAATTGTTCTTGACATTTTACCTTTTTTCTTGATATGTACTTTTGTAACGAAATATATAAACCGTTATCTATTATCGCCCAAACAACCAAAAATGTGTCTCCTTTTTATATCTTCTAGAAGAAAGGAAAAGAGAGTTACAGTTTTGGAGCTCTGGGAAAAAGAGATTGTAGCATATTTTCCGTAAAAGGTGAGCAAAATGAAAAGAAAAGGTCCCTTGTGAACGTGGTAACTTTACTGTCACAGGTTCTTTATAGAGGCGCTTAGCATTTTTTCCAAAGAAATTCTTTTGTCTATTTTTACAATGAAGGTATTTGGCATGTAAGTTTCCATTCTGAATATTTTATTACTATATAATAGAAATTACAAATTTCTCTAAACAGCAAAGTCATAGATACAAAACAATATTCACAAGTATGATGCGGATGAACATTTACACAAAATATAGGCGCTTTTCATACTAGTTATTACAACTACTGTTATTTTGTTTTATTTTTCATACACAGCTTGGTTTACAATGCTGTGACGGGAGGTAAAGCTCGATTTTTGCTTACATACACGGAGCCAACGTTATAAACATTCGAAAAGTAAATCTATTCGTAGTTCTTAAATCGAGCAGTCTTTTCAAGTATACAGAATACTTTTCTGCAAAAGACAGTGAATTCTTAATCCTCCACTGATTCGTAAGATGCATAAGTATCTCGCTTGGAGTTGTCTCTTCGCTTGTAAAAAAATATAAAATAAGAAAACGAGCTCAAGAAAGAAAGCTCGCGCGCGCCAAGGATAATTTTATGCGTTGTTGGATGGAGAAAAAGGCGGATGAAAAACGCGAACGGGCGGGCAATAAAACGCGCGACTGTATAAAAATATACATGTATATACAATATGTATATACGAGAACTGAGCGTAAGACTTGCTGGACCAATGTAATATGCAGAGTCTGAGGAGGATCCGGAAGAAAATACGAGCGCTGCCTTCGTATAAAAAATAATGACCAAGAGAATTACGCGGAAGGGAATGAGCTTATGTTGCACATTAACGAGCAGCTACATTGAGAAAACTAACGAGCTTCGCAACAAGACGATATTTGGCTGTATACTTAATATTAACGATATCAATAGCATTACGGATGGATTTATTAAGCGGCGTAAATCGGGATTTACCATTTAAATTAAACATTATGCTTCAAGTAGATAGAAAAAAAGCTCGATATTCCACATCCGTTGTTCAAGAATATTACATTTCACATTCAATGCGCCAAACTTATTCGTTCAATAAAGTAAAAGAGTAATAATTATATGAATTAATTCCTCAGCGCGTATTACGTTCAGTTGTTTTTCAGTTACTCGTATTTTTCTCCGTTTGCCATTGTAATAAATGATGAAGTATTATTTTGTGTGAGCACCTTTATTTCGAATAGGTACTTCGACCAACTCGATAAAAATCGATAACCAACATCCGACATGGATTACTCGGACTTTCGACGACTCTTGGATGAGAACGTATCCCTCGATACGCAAGCTACAGTCGGGCGCGGGATACCTCGTAAAATTGAAAAAGAAATGGAGGAAAGAAAAAAAAGGGCGATGGCATGGAGTAGGGGTGAAATTCATTTCCCCGAGAGAACTACTGGAGAGATGTATGAGTCCGTTCGCGAGCGTATACGGGAGAGGAAGAGGAAAGGTGGGAGGGAGGGTGGAAAAGCGCAAACGGAATTATTCACGAAATGCCAGTGAAAGTCAGACGTGTGCATTGGTCGCCACACGGTGTTAAAGTCGATGTCGATTTAACACGGCGTTTCGTATCCTCCACCGTTTCTCTTTCGTTATTCGCTTTCTCAGTAGGATTTTCGCTCGCCGATTTTTCCATCTCCCTATCGACGCCCAATGTCTGACAGAAATTTTATCTTTTTTATTCAATTATTCGGGATAATTGGTTTTTCAGGATTTTTTTTCTCTTTTTCGCACGAACGCCCTTGCGTATTTGGAACGTCAACCAGCTGGATGATGCATTTTTCATTCGCTTGCACGTTCATTTGAATTCGTTTACCCACGGAAAATATCGTAGAACGAGAATGCGGACGTTTAATTCGAAGTAATACATTCCCTAGGCGAATCATGTTACTTTTCAAGAAAGAAAAATTATTAGGCTTTCTTTGAGTCAATATTCGTCTTCTCTCGTTTTATGACTCTGTATTCTATATAAGAATGTGGGTGGCGGGTCAAGTGACGAATAAAAATGCTCCTTGCCCTTTCGCATAGAAACTGAACGTATATTTAACGATTATCAAAGTGTTGCAATAAAGAGTTTATGCGCAAACTAAATGGGCGATCAATCTGAATAAAGACAATTGCGTAATGTTTGTCCCATAATTTTTTATTGTCTTTTGTAATGTTAATAAATGCTGTCTATCTTTGATATCATAAACACAAATGTTCAACTCATAAGACTTTCCACAGACGTTCCAATGAATGAATCAAGTTGTAAAGGAGAAATCATGAGAAACGTTCGTTAGGAACAATTATATAGCGTGTTACGTCAATGAAACGCTTGCAACGGAAATTTCGACGACGAATTCTCATTCTTCCTTCGAGTGCTTTATGGAATTCGCGAACCTACAAGTTGAATATAACGTAGATTCAATTTTTCCTGACCTACTTTCATATCGTCGCTCGCTTCAAAGGGAAAATTGACAACGACTATGGCAAGACTGTCAATATTGCTCTCTAGACTTATCGTATAAAAACCGATCAAAATACTACATGCATCCACCCGTTTTTATATCATTGCCACATATCTAAAGAAAAGCAATTTCATCGGTC
This sequence comes from Chouioia cunea, assembly GCA_030064505.1. Lineage (NCBI taxonomy): Eukaryota > Metazoa > Arthropoda > Insecta > Hymenoptera > Eulophidae > Chouioia > Chouioia cunea. The sequence goes on along the minus strand of JAOPFQ010000004.1, from coordinate 10,051,750 downwards.
CCGTATCGTAAAACCATTTTAAACGAAGTATATAGCCCGTATCCTCGTTTTTATTCTCTTCCACTCTAAAATAATCGATAAAATTCAAGAGTTAATCTTATAGGGAAAACAGTCTTACACGAACGCGATAGAATGCATTGTGTTGATTACACGTTCCTGATGACCTTTCAGTGCTCAAAGCTATGCTAAAGCCAGCAATATAGTACATATATAGATACATAGCGTCGAAAGTAGGTCCCGTGATCGAATAAAAATCGCGTGTGCGCGCGTCGCTGAAGCGACAAATTGTTTTTGGTAAGAAGAGATAAGAGGCAAGTGGAAAAAATTCCCATAACTCTCGGTCGCAAGATCCCACTTATAGCTATATAAATACGCACACGTACATCTACGAGTATAAATCACACCGAGTGTACGACAGCAGAAGACTCGCACGCTTGCGGGGACGAAAAATAGAGGGTCAGATCAAAGCCGAAGTGCAGCTGAGCATTATTTTTCTTTGCCTGTTGCACTCTACAAGAATCGATTCGCCGTCGTCGACATTCTTACCCGCCCGCGACCTTTTCATTATTCATTCGCTCGGATTGGCACACACATATACATTTGTGGGCACACGCTAATGTACGCAGTTGTTTTTTCTTGTTTATTTCGTCGGAAATTTTTCTAATATTTCCGTTGCGACTTTTGCGTTGGACGATTGCGGATGAATTACTGCGGCTCGTTCATTCGTGTATATGCGAGCAGACGAAAGTTTACGTAGAGAACGGGAGAGTCGAAGAGAACGAAGGAGAGAGAGAGAGAGAGAGAGAGAGAGACGAGACGAAAGCTTTCGTTGCTATTTTGTGCGCCTCAGCAGCTCCAACGGAACTTTATAGATATAGGTGTATACCTTGGACTAGTTAGCGTCGGATTATTCGAGAAGTCAGTATTCGCGAGATTTCCTTTACTTTCTTTGCAGTCATTTCGAAAAGTTTCTCTTATTAATTATTGAAGCAGAATGAATTCTTCCGTGGTTGAATTCAGTCGATTTACACAAGTAAACTTGCATCGCAATAGCAAGTTTGTTGATGCTTGCAAACGAACAGAATAGCTCCGATCTCCCGATATAATGACGCGAATTTATTTCATGCTAATTGAGCAAACTGATACTCGGATAAGACTGAATTATTCTTTGGTTTGCAGGAAATATAGAAAAGGCTTGTATACTGTAATAAATTCATTTGTATTAGGTTTACATCTAGCTGTAATAGAGTGATAGATATTTTATTGAATCGAAAAGTTTTGTGACTATGAATAGGACATAAACCGCCATGTCAAATTGTAAAGGAACGAACAATTTATTTTTAAGCGATAGCAAAAAATGAACGACGGGATAAAGATGATGAAACTAATTAAAAGTCCGGAATTGTGGTTGATATTTAACTAGGTCAATTTGGAGAGTTTGCAGAGGAGTATTATACCAATGTACTTTTATTCTCGGATGGACGACATTTACGGCCTAATGAGAACTCGAAATTCGAGTGCAAAAAAAATATTTATACATACATACGTACACGATGATATTTCACCAGAACGTTAACTAATTACTAGCAAGCAAAGGGAATTGCGCGAACATTGCATAAGCTCAAAAATACATTCAATTTCGAATATTTTATAACGTATGTTGTATTTAATTATAGTTTTATTTAAATATTCTTTTTATCGTGTCGTGTTAGTGTAAGTTATTTCTTGCTGAAAGTTCTGCGTATATAAGCAATAACGACGATGACCAATGCAGCGCAAATTTAAAGTTTAAATAAAAAGTGGGGTAAAAGAGCTACAGGTCTGCCAGTGGTACACTTTTTTACAACCATCAAAGTAATCAAAACGAGCAAGTACTAATTACAAGTAACTTTGTACCTTTTATTTTTTTTCAGAGGGAGCAGGCGTCGGCACCCCCATGCACACTAGTTCGTCCAACACGGAGTCTCTGAGTAAGTAAGTCGTGTGGTAGAGAGAGAGAGAGAGAGAGAGAGAGAGGCAGACAGACAGAGAGCTTCCTTTGCAGCAGCGCTGTGTTCTCTACCTTTCATTATGTAGGCGCGCGAATTACTCGCTGAATTTAATCGCTGATTAAAGTCCTCTTCTGGGAGCACAAGTTTTAATCGTTTTTCACAGCAGCGGCGAGCTCCCACAAAGAAAATTCTCTCTTTTACCCTCATTATTCTTGTTCTTCTACGTACCACGGGGTTTTCGTTTAAACTCACGATTAATAGGTTATCTTTGCTACTTTACTCAATCACTGCGTAGTGTTTGATTGGGCTTGGACCATCAAATCTGTATAGTTTGATGACAAATTTTCATTGTTCCGCTGCAAACAGCTTTTAGCAGCTGATTAAAATTTGATCCCTGCTTTGTTCTTTATTTCCCTGTTATTTTCGATACATAACCGTTTAATTCAATAGCGAAATGACATTATTATACAAATTTTCGATATTTCTATCATTATAACGTCAATGTTTTTTACGATTGTTATTGGCAATACACCGACTGCGTTTTGTTTTTATATTTCCTGACGATAGAAAATCCAAAACATGACGGCATAGTCGATATAGTTGTCTAATTATAACTTGAATATTAACGTTTCGACGTAAAGTAATTATATACTCTCGTGTTTACATTAAACTCGTTAATCTTGGCATATATTAATGCTCCATTTTGACCGTAGTTACTAAACTCTTGTTGTGAAACCGTTAAATAAATAAGACAAGGTACCACATTCCGCTATCGATTGTATTGTATGTATATTACCCGACAAATATTTCAAAATCATATTTATAAAGTTCTATATTTTGAATTGCAAAACATCTAGCGGCATTCGAGATAGAACGAGAGGTCTGCGGAGATTTTTGTTAAGAAATAAGAAAGTAAAAAAAATTACGAATGATCATACGCATATTGATTGTACGAAAAAAAAATAGAAATAACAGCCAATCAGCTTGACACAACGCTATACGTTTCGCAAAATATGCAACAATCCACTCGATTCTCTCTACGAAAATTGATAGTCGTAAATTCACACAATCGTATACCGACAAATTTTCGTTTGTCATGCAGTTTTTTTTGTCTATACTCATTCGTGCCCTCGGACAAATCTATTCCACATTCTATGAACCACTGCAATATCATTGGTTTCCAATATGCAATAACCTATTGCAGTGCTACGATACACTCGTTCTTCTCTCGATTAACAATTCAAAGCGATGGAAGAGAAATACGATTAATGCAGGTGACAAAAAAGTGTAAAAGTAGAAGAAGTGGAGGAAGAAATTGCGAATGGAGGAAAACGTAGTAACTTGAAAAAAGGCAGTTGGAAGTGCACTCGTTAATTTACAAGGTAATACGGGTTTATCGGGAAAATTTCACGAGCAAATTGTTGATTTAGCCGCGGGCAAAAGTTCGCCTTCGCCGACGCGTTACCACCACCCAAACTGGATTTGGTTGGGAAAGTTTTGCGAGAGTAGGGAATGTTGACGGTAGACCGAAGGGAAATATATAAGTAGAGTACAAATAAGTGATGAGGATAAGACAAGCTCGATGGTCGCTCTGTCTGAAGTGACAGTAAAAGGGCTTCGGACGAAGTACATCAATTTTCGAGTATGTTCTAGGCAATATCTTGCAAGCGTTTCGTTTAATTCGGCAAAATTGATGTCAAGAAAAACAAATTTGCTAATACTTGGCATTCGTCAAATGTCAAAAGTAAACGGAATAATTTGCATGTGACTATATTATAACCTTTTTATAGCAATAAGAGAAAGCGTGTTATACATTGTGCAATGATATTTTAGAGTGGAAGGAGGATGGGTGCACGACGCTCCGGATCAGGTGGTGGCCGAAGCAACGCAAGCATCCTCAAGGAACGCGCCAATATGTCGTTCATGCTCGTCGTCATGTTTTTCGCGGTGTTTGGCCTTATTGTCCTCACCGAGATATTCCTGATTGACGAGAGGCGCGGCACGGCGGTTGGCGGTGGTGGTCTCGGTGGTCATCGCTCTGGTCATCGACTTGCTTCTGCACCCGATCGACCTGATTACGAGGAGGTTGGCGTAAGTATTCATATACGCCTCTACTTTTATTTTATCAATTGTATCGATATTTTTTTCATCCTTGAGTTCGCTGTCAAATGTACAATGCTTATCTATAGTATCCGTTAAAATATACGTTTCACAAGAAACTATCAATTTGTTTTTACCTTGATTTTGAATAGTCTACAGTTCTAAATATCTCTCTGAATTGAAGCGTATCGTATACGTGTCATAAAAAACTCTTACGTACTTATATATCACGTTTTCAAGAAATAATAAAAATTTTGTTAAATTAGTACTCGGTGCGATGTTTTAAATTGTTAAGTAATATAAGAGCATGTACTGCAAGCTCTTTTATGAATACGTCATGTTTCTCGGGCATAAAGTCTGACTAAACTGGTCAATATTTACTGTACAGCGTTAGAAATACAATACCGACTTTCATTCCATTCGCAATAAAATGCTTAGCCATAACATGGTACATTGATATAATGAGAATAACAAGAATCAAAAGATCTATTAAAAATATAAAGAATAAGAAAAATACCAGAATCACAATCTCGTATTCTAAGAGCACAAACATACCTTGTTTGTAGAGAATTCGAGAATTCCTGAATGTTTGAATTTTTAAAGTAGGATTGGATGTGCAAAGAAGCTGATGCCGTATACTAGTGACATGAATATAAAGTGAGGGTTCTTGGGATATTTTCTAAAAAACGTTATACGTCCTTTGGGCTCGTTATTTTTGCATAGAGCGCATTCGTTTATGAGATTTTCCAAGGGGTTTTCGTGCACAAAAAATAGTCAATAAAGATGAAAAGACGATTTTCAAATAAAAAATACCAAGAATCAAGCTGAAAGTTCAGAAACTATGGGCACGAAGATAAGAATGCTAATAATAAGATATAATCGCTTTTAACTAAGGCGCAAGAAACATAAATTCTTTCGGAGAATAGCTTTATTATAAAAGCAGGGGCAACTTATCGAAATTTCAACTTTGATATCGTTCAAATGCATTCCCATAACCTAGCCCAGGGTCTATTCTTTTAACCTACTTTTAATACTCTTTTCACGTAAGAACTACTTTGTAAGATGTTCATCGTTCCAACATTTTTCTCCGTTTATCAAGACTATCTTCGCTCTCTGGTTGTTTCTGAGCATATTAATGTTTATCAGAATAAGCAATTTTCAGAAATCATAAGCTCGACAGAAATGAGCTTGTTTATACATATAATTTCTTCAAACTGGAGATCGGAAGCTCCATTGAAATTATTCACCTGATACTGTGATCCATGTAAACATTTCAAATATTAAAATATTAGAAAATTGGTCTGATAAAACGAGAATACTCACGTGAAGTAGACACAAGGGAAGAATGACCGATGATAAGTATAGGTTGTAGAGATGTTCGATTGAAAAGATTCGCGAACGCGAGCGAAGCTGAAAAATACGAGAAATCAAGATGTCTTCGGATTTGTCGGTTGCCGCATTAAATACAAATGTGACGTTTAGACGATAAATCATATTTTCCAATTTCTGTGAAAAGGCGGACTTTGAAAGCTCATACATTACAATGTGTTTTCCCTGATTTATGGATCATCGTTGTGCGTTAAGGGATGGTGAATGCGAGATAGAGAGAGAGAGAGAGAGAGAGAGAGTCTCAGCAACGTGCTTGGCGTTTACCTCGAAAACGCCGTTGGCAAACATATAGAAACGCAGAACGAGGAAAGGGAGTCTAGTATGGAAAACACATATAAGATCGGGTTCTAATAAAGAAAAATAAAAATATCACTCGGGCAGAAAGAGAGGTTGGGCATCGTTGGTTATACAGATTTTTCATCAGAACAAACTTCAATGCAAATCGTAGAGAGAGAGAAGCGTTTGGAGTATGCAATCTGGTAGCGTTGAATAGGAGTAACGGGATGCTGCTTACATCACGTGAGTATTCTCGGTTAGGCAAATCATTAGCATTTATTTGCCAAAGATTATAGGCCTTGGTTTAAAAAGACCTCTAAATTTCTCTCCCTCTCTCCCTATTTCTCGTTCGTATTAAGCGCTATCTTTAATCAATGAGTTTCCGAAGAATCTACGTCCAATATATTCCTGAATTCTAATTAGTTCGTGCGAGTATTATTACGTACATTTGATTGCCGCAGTACAAGGAGGATAAATATGAGGTTAGATAATCATTTGTGAAAAATGTATATTCATTTACCTTTGAATAGAAAAACATGCTTATTTCGCGCGATGAAGCTTTGCGACAAGAAAAAGAAAATAAAGAGATTTTAAAGTTTAGATCGTGATGTTGAAGACATGCCTTTGATCCTACGTATACCTGCCAAAGTTCACGTTTGCGCAATTAACCTGCCTTTGCTTACAATCTACGATAACCATGCATGAAAGCTGGCGTAGCGCCAATAGATACTTGTCTGCAAACACATCGAGCGCACGGCGTATTTGACGATTAGTTTGCTTGCTAATAAGTTGCGTCACTACGTTGTTTGGTGACTACGCTGATTGCTTGAGAAAGGTAATTTTGACATGGAAAAGTGCGAACAATGAGCCTGTTCATGATTTGTTTTATAATTTTTACAAAGTTGATCTTGTACAATGTATTATACATTTTCAGTTAACTAGTAGACTGTATAGCATCGCTAATTAATCGTACGTCACCTATTACATTATTATCGGTAGGAATTTTCATTACCAGCGTTATAGGATTTTGACCATCCTTTTTTTGAACTCGCCAAATAGTATCGACATTTGACATGAAGATCCATTCGCGATACACGAAGATAGAACTTGGCGATGCAATATTTTCGACAACGAAGCTTCTGTGATCAGTACCGTCCAAATTAGCATGCTCAACATGTGTCGAGAAGTCGTTAGTGTATAACCAATACAATCTGTTTTCTGCATAATCGATAGCCATGGGTCTCGCGAGATTGTCGATACTTTCTTGAAGCGTTCCAAATGGCGTAGAGCTATTATTATCAGTTGTCGACAATCCGTTTATGCTTTGCGTATAACCAACCATTGCGACATAAAAAATGTAATGCCGTTCCGGATAAATGCACAAGCTAGAATGCCCTGAATAGCCGTTTGTAAAAGTTTTTAAAACAACTTGACGCAAGATAGCGCCTTGTTTAAGATCAAATACTTTTATGTAATGCTCGATATCATCGGTGATATAATAACTTGGGTGATCGTTGTATTCGACAGTATACAAATTGCCCGATATCCAATCGTACGATAAATCAGTGATAACGTTCTCGCTGTTCTCTAATAGCGTTGTTTGATTTCGATAACCTTTTAAATTCATCTTAAAAATAGTTTTACAGTCGCTGAAATAAAGTATATCGAGGCGATAATCGTAATCAAATATAATATGACTTTTCAACGATTTCAAATGATACGGCGTTGGTAAGATAACATTGTTCAAGACCCTTCTGGTGACGTCTAACGTTCTTCCTCGAATTGTACGATCAGTGCTGTACAAAATAAAATCACGAGTTTCCCGACAAGTTCTTTTATCCGGGTTGAGCTGCCAACCCAGCTTGCAAGCACAACTGTGTCGTCCTTGGGGTATCACCAAACACAATTGCTCACATTTGTTCTTGTTAATTTTACAAGGATTATTGGACATGGATTCGTTCAATTGTTTACTCTCCTCGGATATAACTTTGATCGATGTCGGATTTTCAAGGCTATTCATTGGCTGCATAACGTAATCTTCGCATATATCGCCGTCAGCTCGACAAAAGATCAATTGATGTTTTGACATTTGATGGTGATCTTGCCATAGCCAATAGAGACGATTATTCCAAATTGACAGGTCGATTATAGTTGCAGTGTCGGTGTGGAAGCTGCGAATGTTTTTTCCATCGTAATCGGAACTTTCGATGCCTATAACGTCGTTAACCCAGTAAATTCTTTCGTGTTTGCAATCAATCGTGAACGCTGAAACGCCACTTTTTCTGATGATTACATTCAGATTTTCACCATTCATATCTGCTTTTGTGATCTGCAAAAGTACGTTATGTAACGATTGTACAAATACGCCGTGTCGAATGTAGAGAATTTTGTTTAGTTACCGAGTGCAACATTTGTAAAATAAACATGATGCCTTTGGATGGGTCCAGTAAAATTTTACTTGGTTGACAGAGGTCTTCTAAAAGGACATTGTAATCTTTTGAATAGGCGTCTACGACGATTAGCGTGCCCTTAGATTCATCTACTATGTAGACGTTTTCTCCAATATAATCAAATGCGATTGATTTCGGTTTAACTCTTATTTCCTCAAAAATTATACTGGAGTTGTATTTTGTTGTATTGAAATTTTGACTCAGCGATGATATAATTGCGAACGTATTGTTGGACGTTGATAAAAAGATGTTTTCTCCGGTTAAAGTTTCAAACGCGTCGATGTTGTTCTCTGCCCTATGTAATATATTCAATGTATCATGTTTAGCATCGAATACCCAAAGATTAGAATTATCGTTGAAAATGACTTTTTCGGTGAAATTTAGCCACGACTTGGCATCAAGACCTTCTTGTTCGTACGGGTATCTTTTGTATGTTAATATTGGCTTGTGTTGGCTGTAATTACTGCTCGAAACGTCTGGGACCATGCTGACAGAACTATTTGCCAGTGCGTATTTTAAAGCTACAGAATCTCTATAGCTGGAAACTGTAACATAAGCCAAATACACAGGTTTTACTCGAGAACCTTATCGCACAAGAAGAGATAGGAAAAAAATATATAGGAATACGAAATTACCGACTTTGATATTTCAAGATAGCTGATGTGATAACTATTAGAGTTATTAAACCTACGATAATCACAGTGGTTGTCAAAAGTGTACAAGTTAAATGCTCTGCAAATTTTCTGCTAAAACTGGATCGGATGTAAGTTTTTACTCGGTATGTTCTGGCACTGCTTTCATTTCCATCTTTCATTATAATTTCATCGCCTGCGACAAAAAGTCGATAAAAACAGCGAAAGACTCGGATGGTATTGAACGATAAAACTAGCATCTTTTCCAAAATGTTACACACGTTTAATATACAGGAAAAAATATCAATAAAAACGAACGATTACATACCATTTGGCGTCATGTCATTGTCACTCGTTGACAATAACGAATTCATGTTCACACTGCGACCCCCTCACGCGTGCAACTAGCAGTGTGTGATTTTTACCAAAGTAAAGAGATGAGCGAGTAAAAGCCTTGAGTACGACGTCTTGAAACACTCCAGACGAAATCGCAATAAAAACTAACATATTTACCAGACGAAAAGCATCGCGTGTTGCAGCGATTGATCAGCTACTATGTTTTATTAAAGCCGACGATAAGACGGTTTTTTGCCAATACCAGTTATCGTGGCGTTAGGTAACAGATATATGCATACTGTACCACATGGTATATATAAAATTAATCTTATATTCTTTCTTGTCTGAGCATTTGTTGCCTACTGATGAACTCAAATTAGCAATAATTTTCGTCGCGCCAAAGTCGTTCAATGTACAGTGTAACAAGTGTTTACAATTTCGCGTATTGTTGATTGATTTAACTGAATAATGATAAAATGTAGAAACAATAATTCATACCGATGACAAGTCTGACTCGTGTGCATGTGTGTGGTCACAGGCTGAGGATTATGCCGGGCTAAAAAGTGGCGTTGAGGAGCATCTGGGCATGTTGGTACGTGGTGACGAGTCAAAGATTGCCGTTGCCGCGGCAATGCCAGCAGATCCACGTGATTTGGCAAGTTTGCCAACGAGTCTAGAATCACGATTGCCGCAGCTTGATCAGAGACTGAAAGTGACGGATGCAGACTGGCTGCCGGTTACCAATACTAGGTAACGACCTTTAAAGACTATTCCATCGATGAAGTCTCTCTTACGTCCAGCTAAATTATGCAAATTGTGTCGTGAACGCATAGTATGTCAGTTTGCTTTAAGGTTAAGAGCCTCCAAGTGGTCGAGGGTTCGAATTTGGTTAGACGCGTTAGATATAGGAACTCGATCGATTTTCCACGAGAGACGCGTTGTCTTTGAAAACTTTTCTCACGTAACATATACATATATACACGTACCTCACTCTCCTCAAACACTTTGCCCGACTTTAACTGCCGAAGACTGTTACCTCTTCTCTGGAGCTTCTTTTATTATTCAACGTGTCTTACGCGATTGAATCTCATCGTGAAAAAGAAAAACAAACAAACAAGTACAGTCTCCCCGAGGAGAGCTTTTCCTGTAGCTATATGGGAGTTCTGTACTTTGAAAATAAAAGTTTGCGATTTGGAATGGTTTCAGGTTTAAATTTTTTCTATATTCGGCTTTCTACGACGATAGGATTACGGGCAATAATCCGGCAAGCCGCAGCTCGAGTTCAGGAGTCGTTCGTGTTGTCGGTGCTACGAAAACCAGAGCACCCGATAGGGTTTGGTGCAGACTATGGTATCACACACATAACTCGGATAATGCCACAACTTCGATAACAGTTGCGGCTAAAATCAAGGTAAACGTCGCATATATGACCTCGTTTCTCCAATTACTTGTCATAAATTTGACAACAATCCGTGTTACAATTTATTTCTGTAAATTAAAATGCATGAAACGGGAACGAGTTCATTTAATGGAAATCTTTCTCTTTTCTTTTCTAGAGATGTCTATATTTCATTTTCATACGGAACGATTAAAAGATAAACAGATAAATGATCGATTAAAAAAACGTTCAATTACGTTAAAATATTACCTTATTTTCACTTAAATATATTCTATTGCGTACCAAATGGTGTCTCCGTGCATGCGTGTCAAATTTACATTGGCACCCCGCAAATGGGATGTCATCATTTATTACACCGACGGGGCAAAATTATGCCGTTACTATAATTAGTACAATACGGTAATTGCAAATGTCCCTTAAAGTGATACATATGAGCAACCGTGCTCTGTAAATATAACATTTGTAAGCGTTATAAAAAAAGAGAAAATAATCAATAAGCACTCACTTTTTCATTAGGGTACCAAAATGTGTATACATATTTAAAATAACAAAGTTTCCTTGACGTTCAAATCAGGCGATAAGGGAGAACTGGAATCTGAAGTACAGCGCGTGCTTTGTAATGTGTCCATTGCCAAAAGAGACACCGTCGCATATTTCGGATCGGGTGCCACAATCGGTGAGCATAGTGGCGAGACTACGTGCACCGCCAACCAATCGGATCCTTGTTCTCAATCGACCAGTCGACAGGCCCAAGGAACGACGGCCTCTTGCCATCTGCGTCAAGCCTTTGCACTATGATTACAATAGAGTGAGTATAGGGCGAGTTTCTAACGCTGTCGAGTCTCCCTTTGTTCTCTCTACTCTCTATCTTTCTCTCTCTCTCTCTCTCTCTCTCTCGCGCGCCCTTTCGTATATATATACATACATAACGAATCTTATCGATAATGACTTGTATCCGCCTTGAGTAACTCTCCTCGCTCGCGCGCAAAGGTTTATTGTTCTTGCCCAAGCCTGTTTCTCGGGGTAACTTACTGCTGCTACGCGCGCGCGCGCTCGAGAGAAAGAGAGAGAGAGAGAGAGAGAGAGAGAGACTTTGAATTGACTTTGACTGGTAATCTCAATGGTTTTAGATGTGAAAGCTCACGTTTGTTTAGAGAACAATGCAGATCGTGAACGCAATGAGTGTGTTGAATAAAAAATGTTTAAATTGTGGGACTGATCCGAAGTCGTATGGTTATACTCGTTAAATACCGTTTATTTGTTTAATAAAATTGTTATTCCAACCGAGTGACTTTTCAATTTTAATAGCGCAATTCACGTTCCATTGGAAACAATTTTCAATCTAGCGTAATTGGATTGGTTACGTTCAATGTTGTCTTTCTGTGTACGAGTTAATACATTTGCACAGAAATGGATTCGAAAAAAAGAATAACAGCGACTTACCAATTAGCAAATGTAAATGCGCGAGCAAGATTGCAGATGAAAGGGTTGGATAAAATTAAGCATGACGGAATGGCTCTGGCATGTCGTCCGTGAATCTACATAATAACTGCATGAGATCGGGGTAAAAGCAATGTATGCGCATTTATAATATACGTATAACGTGTACGTTCGCAGGTGCTGCAACTAATCGAGTTCATCGAACTGCACAAGATCTTGGGGGCGAGTCACGTGACGCTATACAACGACACGCTTGGTAGCCAGGCAGGCTGCGCTTTGAAGTACTACGAGGCAAAAGGCTTGGTGACGCTATTACCATGGCATCATTTGGACATGGTGTCGCAGCGAGAAATACGAACCGAAGGTCTCTTTGCCGCCCTCAACGACTGCCTCTACCGCTCGATGTACTCTTACGAGTATGTCGCCCTACTCGATCTCGACGAGTTCATCATACCCAGACACGAGGAGACTATACTCGATCTTATAAGGTGACAGAGCCGATCTCTCATGTTCTCCTTCCCTTTTCTTGCTACTTGCACCCTTGTTTACTTCATTGTTTGTTCTCGATGTCCTTGATTTTATCTATACCTTTTCTCGTATGCATGAGAGCCACTCCGTATCCACTGTCTTTCTTTTCGCTGATACACTGTTGAATACTTTGCATTTATGTACTGAAAGCCGTTTCTTTTCTGCGATATATTCAGACATCTGACTGTGTGAACTGCCATTTTCAAAACCAATGCTTTATGTATACTAACGTTCACTATGTATAACATCCTCAAGTAATTATTGTTGATTAATTTGTATTCTATACTCTCACCGACTTTTGTTGGAATAGAGTTTTCACGAGTGCAATTATTTTGAATATTCGGGATTAATTTGTTGTCTGGTAGATATTATTTTTCCGTGACACGTGGAAAATTTTGAAATTGACGATTATTCGAATAAATCAGAGTACAAGTTTGGTACGTCTTTGTCCGTTGATAGTTTCAGATCAGTTTACTGGCATCTTAGATATTTCTGAGCAAAATTCGTAGAGTAGAGATGATATTCATTTTTTAAACATCATCCGACCAACAATGATTATAACTCATAGCTAGCTCTTCTATTGTTTTGACGTTATTATTCTATTAATATGATAGTTGAAGTGTAATGCGACAGACTAAAGCACGATTAAATATACTAAACAACTTTGTCATGAACTGCGTGCAGGTGGATGAACACGCGGGTCAACGGGAAGACGACGGGCGCCTATTCCTTTCAGAATGCCTTCTTCTACCTACAGTGGCCGGATGACCCGTACGTAACCACATCTCGCCGCGCCACGGAAGCTGGCCTCATAACACTTCGCAAGACTCGTCGTCGCTCCAAGTTGCATCCTCACAAACAACGCTCGAAATATGTGTGTAGACCGCGTGACGTCGTCGAGACGGGCAATCACTTTGTATGGGAATTTGTACCAGGCCATGGCACCGTTAACGTACCGGCAGATACGGCGATTCTCCATCACTATCGAGTCTGCGAATTTGGTGGCGACGATTGTATCAAGACTGCCTCGGTAGTTGATCGGACAGCTTACAAATATCTCGACAAACTTGCCGAAACAGTCGAAGACACTTGGCAAGAGCTTGTAAAAATTTGTCCAGGAATGCCCGAGTTGAAACCGCCACCACAAGGGGTGGCCAAAAATAGCTTCGAGAGGTAGCAGATAATTACAAATAACGAGCTGCACGTTGACGTTGAGCAGCCCCTTGCCGGAGATTTTGGCTTTGTTTTTGCTAATTTCACCGGCAAGCCGATACTTGCTAGGACGTACTTTTACAATTACGCGTGAAATTTGTTACTGCTGATGTATACTAATGATATGGATGAACGGATAAAATAATGGGAGAGAAAGAGAGAGAGAGAGAGAGAGAGAGAGAGAGAGAGAGAGAGAGAGAGAGAGAGAGAGAGAGAGGTATGTTTGATAAAAATTTGCAGATACCATTATTTTGTCTTCTGGTTGCCATATTATTTTATTACGAAATACAGGTTAGTTTTAACACTCGGTCACCTTATTTTAGCACGCACAATCATAATTCCAGTCGTTAACGAAGTTTAATACTTGTTTAAGAAGAAAGCCTTGTAAGAATTTAAGTGATATATTTTTCTATATGCAAGCATTTTTACACACGCTGTTATTCATTCTACGTCATTCAAAGTACGGTACTTTCAATTTCGATCCCTGCTTCAGTTATGCACTTGATCGTTCCAATGTTCAAACGAGCGTTTCTTACGTCCGATAACTATGTATTATACAACAAGAAAAAGGTTGTCAAATATTTTCAAATGCAAAGCACATTAAAGTACTGTGTATATAAAAATATTTCATAACTATGCATTGTAGATGACTTTTGCACATAGAGAAGCAAATCAAAAATGTCTTTGCTGTCAAACTTATAACACGTAACCGACGCACACGAGGGTAATGAAAAAAAAATGCGCAAACTTACTCGACTAACTTTTATCAGAGAAGCTGTGAAAAAAGCATTACGTTCCATCCATCTACATAAGAATAAGACTTACTGCATTTTTACGTAAATAACTTGTATGACACAAAAGTTAAGCTTATCGTTCAGACACATGTGAAAAATTCTCTCAAATAAATGTAGGTGCAATATATTTAAGGTTTAAATATTCTTGCAACCTTTAATTTTAAGCTCATCAAGTCACTATAAATGAATATCGAATTCAAGTGTTTGACAATGAATAGAACGTCAGCAGAAAGTTCACTTAATAATAATTTTGGCCTTGTATTATCACCCAAAACATTACATGTTTCAAAACCTTGCACGTAAACTTTCATATTTAATTATTTTTTATATTTTCCGATAAATTGAAGAAACTAACCCCTCATTAGTCTTAATAACATTTACGACACGAAAAAAGTACGAAACAATCGACTAAAAGCAATGACGATTATAAATAATTTTTGTGTAAAAATCCATGTGTTTCGGTTGAGCAGGTGGGAAAACGATATAATGAAGGATATTAAATTGTCTGTATAATCTAAAGTATTGCAAAAAGAAGCTGTAGGCTCTGAGTGCTTTTTCGTCAGAAAATCGGATTCTAGGATCGTATGAATAAATTTATTGTAATTACAATATATACCTTTGATTGGCAGATGTGTTGAATATGAATTCCAATTTAAAATAGTTTGATTCAACACACAATAGAAGCATATTGTCTGATGAAAAATTTGTCTGAAATCAAAAGACTTTGTAAAATATTAGTCTCAACTATTAGGTATATGGCAGTACAATTCCATGTAATAAGCTTATTTCTCACAAAGGCATTTATATATGCATGTACCATCGCGGCCTATATAATTTATTTCGATCTAGTGTACAAATAAGAAAACATCATCATCGTAAAACTTGAAAAAATTGTTATATTTCATATTTTTCTTTTACTAATTGTTGTCCCTATGCTCTTTTTTGAAGGTACAGTAAAGAGCGACAGCCACGCATATCGGTAGTTAGTAATTATCTATACTTCGTATACATACATATTTATAATAAAAAGTAGTACGTTCGAGTAAGGAACAAACTGATCTCAAATTATCGCACGTATAAATCAATTTATTTAGCATTAGAAACATTATTTAGAGTAACATATTTTATATACTTTAATGAGTTATATAAATTAATATCCAATGAATAACTTATGGCAATGACTTTTATCAGGGCTCTAAAATAGCATATAAATCGAACAAATCTTTAAGACCTATGGTTATCGTTTTCGGTGAAAATGAAAATGGTTCATAAGAGCTAACTTTATATTTACTTTGTAACAGCTAAAGCGTAATCTACTAATGACTACATTGAACGAACCAAGATTTTAGATTAGTGTTTTTAATATTTTCAATTTATTGTTTGTCACTGAAAATTCCACGAGATCATACTCTGTGCATAGACGAATTTTCAAAAAAAGCACGTGTTCCATTAGTTCCATTAGTTTTGAAAAAGCTTAAACTTTTCCCAAAAATCGTCGACACTGTTATGAAAATTTGTACATACATTAAAAAATAACGTGGGATACTTTATTTCAAATTATTTATACTAAGTGATTATAAAAACATATTTTTAACGAATTCAGACTGCTAATGTGAGTCTATAACGATATGTATATTATTGGTGCTCTACTCTGCATATCTAAAAGATTTGTTAATTTAAATTGTGAAATAAAGTATTGTGGAAGAGCAGCTGTGAGAAGTAGATAAATTGGGAGTATTTTAATAGATTTCATTTAAAATTCATTCACGAGGGATCTTTTTTGGTTTAATAATATTTTGCATTGGATATGAATGTGATCGATTGTAATTAAGTAATAAAAAAATTGGTTATCGCCTCATTGCTACTTGTGAAATAAATCAAAAATATCTGAGTAATCAAGACTATTTCTTAACCTTACTTACTTTGTTTTAACGTGAAGTAGATTACAAAATATATCATAGTGATAATGCATCAAATTACAGTTGTTTATTCTTAAAATAATTGAAATAATGAGTAACGATCATTATAAAACCACCAAGGACAGAGCCTCATAAATAGAAGTGTACGACGGAAGCACGACGAGGTACTGAATTCCAAAGATGGTCCGATAGCCCCGCCACGTATTTTCTGCATTTTCGGTGTACCGCCTTTTCTTTCGTTATGCGTGTATTACGAACGAATATTATAGTAAACATAAAATACGTATCACCGCTTATTCATTTTTAATTGTTTAGTGTACGTTTGCGGAAATACAGTAAATAATAATTTTGATAGTGATCAAGATAGATGCAATTGATTAATTATTAATATTTCATGTGAACGCTGAAGCTATCAATATAAGTATATCAAAAGGCAACTTCAAAATGCGCAGATGTCCGAATGGAAAAAATAAAATTTGATTACCAACTCCAAATACAATAATAATATGTGATTCAAGATATTAATGGCGTATCAACTAATTTGAATCATATTCTATGAAAAATGTACACTTGCAAGGTAAGAGCCTGCGGTCGGTGCCATTTGGGTCAAGACGTGGTATTCGTATGAACAAGGCATTTATGAGATAAAAGATGTTGGTCGTGACGATAATGCATAGATAAAAATATTGCAAGCAACGCATTCTTCGTTCGAACTTTAAAACAATTCTTCGACCTTTCTCGATACATGTATTCCAAATTTCTTTCATCTCTTCCAGTAGATCGCATATCTTCTTGCGATGCCAGATCAGCAAGTGATAACGTATGCTCATGCTCACAATCAACACTGTCTCGCTTATTGTATCTATGTGTAATTCACTCTGACAATGTATGTATGTATACAATTAGAATTATAAATAAATTAAAATTATTCTTAATTAACTGTGACTGACAATTCAAATGTAATCTATTTGTTGTTTAACACTATATCAAAGTTGCTTGTTTAAAAAAAAATTTCTCATAATAGTATAAAATGTTATCGAATCTTGTATTAAAATTAGATTGCAATCTACAAGTTGCGTTAATATGCCATTGTCGATAAAGTGCATAAATGAATTATTGGGAATGATACCTCGTTGAAAAAGTAGCAAACAAACGAGAATCATATTGGAACAATCACGATGAAAAAATAACCAACTAAAATACGAGTACCCAAGTAGCTGGAATTTTTCCATTTGAATAGTGCTAATGGAGTTCTGATACTAAAGCCAAGTGTTACGATGTTAGTACTTGGTCTATCGATTGTCCAATACTCTTCAGACTGCTCATTAAGCCCTCTTTTTTTTGTTCAGCTAAAGTCACAGCTTTGTCGGCACTTGTTAAACAGGATTAGAAATTCAAATTATACCGTTGCGTTAACTGACTCGTTTGGAGGCTATTCCTGGATTCGTCATAGTCTACTTCAATATTCGTGTTGAGCTCTCATTGAACAGGTTGAAATATTCAGTTTCAATGTTGCTAACAACTCCTTAACTACACGATGGATGCAAAATGTTATACGTTAAAAGACCAAGTATCGGTTGATAACAATTCCTTAAAACAATTGGTATGAATAAAATACATGTTGTTTATTAAGTATTGTGCCCCCCTATGAATTAAACTTTTTTCAAGCTCTACATGATTGCTATACTATTAAATTTATACGTACTTTAAACGGTCTCCTTAAAAATTTCTTTAAGTTTTTGAGCAGTTTTCAATCATATCGGTTGATAGAATACACGACACTGGTAGGATACAAAAGTATTTTTGAGAAATCAAAAATTATCTAGTACGTCATTGGAAAATTGGTTTTCAAATTAAATAAAAAGCAAGTAGAAAACACATACGCAAGGAAATTGGAATTTATCTATACCTTTTCACACGGATTGCCCTATGGAATCCATATGGAGTTGTATGACTTATCTACGGAGTGACACGGTATCGAATGCAAGCTCATGAATTTCGCACGGAATGCTATGAATTTGTACGTGGACTTTTACGTGTTATGGATGATGTTACGGTTAAAGACACAGAAACAACATTTTTAATACGGTTGCCTAAATAGCGTCTGAATAGTCACTTTCTGAATTAAATGTTGGCATGCTCGCAGCTAACATTGTCTAGGATACCCTCTTTATACAACTGAATCAGTCAAACAGGTTTGCAAATGCTGTCGATGAATTTCTTCTAATTACAAATAAGAACGAAGTGAAGTTTATTGACGTCCTCGAATCTCGGTCTTTGTAGTAATCTTTCGTTTTCCAATAATAAATAGAAGTACATAACATTCGTTTGATTAATAGAATTATTATTTTCTTCACAAGATAATAGTTTCGTATCACGTATGCCATATGTAGGATCATTTATTTTTCTCAATAAAAACTGCGATATATTGAGATAATTAATAGATGCCTAATAATGTATATGTAAATATAAAAAGAATGGAATTGTAAAAATTATATTAGTTTGGATTTTTTAACGTGACTGTCTACAATAATCAACTCAAGGTTAGTTAAACTTATCCTACTTATATATATAAACGCATATTTAATTGAACAATTTATGGTAGTAGCTTTTGAATTAGAGTGAAAGTAATAAAATGATGAAATGATGAACACAATAAAATGACAAATTGTGATAAAATATAAACATTAAGGTACTACAGACAATAATAACTTACGATACTGGCAACTGAAAAGTGACAGTTTAATATTATGATACAGGTCTAATTTAAAATGTTTAAAAAAAACTGCTAGATCAAACACGCCGAAATTGATTCGATGCCATTTCAAATAACTAAACTATCGAATCGTATTTTTTTTCGTGTTATACATAAACGAGACGAAACCGTCAAGGATACAAATTTCCCATTAACTATATATAGTTCGATATGCTATATTTGTATATATATAGAGATACGATTTTAATTTATTTCAATTTTTATTCTAGGTAAATTTTCAACAGCTCATACAAATAAAGAATTTCCGAGTGATACAATTACTGAGTAATTTAACTGGTTATATTAAAAAAATGTCTTGATACACATTTTATTCACTCCACTGTTTGCACATATTTTGACTGATATTATATTTATAAAATTCTATCGATCACATTCATATTCAATACATCACTTTTAAGGACATTTCTGTAGTGTCAGTATGTCTGAAATTTTGCTTTGAATTAATTCAGCAACTTTTCAAATGCGTACTTTTAGTTAGTTAATCTATTTTTAAGCAAATTATAAAACATACTTTATATCGTACTTACATGTATACTCTTTCATGAAGTAATAAATTGGCTTTTGTTAATTTCTTATCTCAAACATTATTACAACAGAATTTAATAATAATAATAATAATAAATGTGTACCAGATGAATAACGAACTTTGTTTCTTTATCGCAATGTATACGTATGTAAACTATAATATTAGAAATAATATCTTGAGAAAAGCGCGTTATTATTAATATCATAATTTGCAAGCAGAAAACTTGCTATAAAAAGTAAAATGAACCAATGTTTAATTAACAACTCATTTAATCTAAATAAGTTAATTCATAATAAATTATATTATTAATGATCACCATACTAAACAAAATAAATCGACATTTTTAACGATACGTAGAAATTAAGTATGCTTCTCCTTTTAAAACGCATCGTCGGCGTGATTGATTTTACTAACAGGTCGTTTTTCTTCAGTTTGTTTGACATTGACATTGAAATCATTAATTTCATCAGCGGCAGAATTTAGTAAATCATCGTCGTCGTCGTCATCATACGAATGGTCAATTAGTAAATCGTCATCTGAGTCATCTTCCGAATCCCCAACACTTCCATTAGCTTCATGGATATTTCCATTTGCTATACGACGTCGTCCAGACATACTACCGTACAATCTTCGTTGAGGTATATTGACTCCTGCTGACTTTCTTGTATCTAACAAAATTAACAACACGTTTATAAGCTATAAAAGTATCTATTGCACGTTTTTTGGAAAAATATCATGTACAAATTAAGACGTGAAACGATAATAGTAACTCGATCTTATCATTAACAAAAATTAACTCCATTACCTTGCGTGACGTTTTCTGTCGACTTTTTGTCTTTCTCTCCAAGTGTTAATTGGTTCTGAAGATTCGTATTGAAAATAGAGTCACTTCCTTCTATTATACTGTCAAAGTTTGCATCGTCTATGCGAATTGATTCCAACTGTTTTTTTGTAGCGGCTTGTCTGCAAGACAAACATGAATCAATAATTAGAAATCTTTTTTGTCACGCGATACAAGATTACTATAAAATTAATATACCTTCGCTCAAATCGTTCTTGCTCCCCTTTGGCTGCTTCCTCATAAAGATATTCCAAATAAGCTAAGTAACGAAATTTTTGAAGATAATCTTCATAAAGAGATTTAAGTTCCACTTCAAGCTTTTCAAACTCATCTTGAAATTGCGGTCGAACTTTTCGCAAGGTTTGAAGTCTCATTTGATTTCTTTGTATATCGGCTTTCTTCTTTTCGATTTTGCCGTCGAATTCTGTTTGGCTATTCTATAATGTAAAATATCTAATTAATAGACATTTTTGAGCATAAAAAGTATAGAGACAGAAAACAATTTTCAAATTGTTTCAAAATATTTGTTCATATTTCACAATTAAATAAAGTCTCTAAATCCATATATATACCTTTATTGTTTCTATTTCTGTTTTTGTCTTCTCGATTTCTTCCTTCGTGTTGCTAATAACATTTTTTAGTGCGTCTTCAACTTCTTTAATATCATACTGACTAGCGACTTTAGAATTACGAATTTCGCGTAATTCTACTTCTCTTCCGAGTAAATCATACAATGTTGCTCCATTAATTGTAAGTTGACTAGCCAATTGCCTTGTGGTCTTTAAATCATTTAATCTATTGGTGATATCGAAATTCGGTGGTGCTGGGTTATCAGCCAATAAAAGTTCGTTAATACTTTGTTGTTGAGCTTCATACAATAATGATGTCATTTTTAATAACTCTTTCACGGCATTTCCATCTGCCATATACAATTTTTGAGTATCCAATCTTATATTCACACTTTTTATCTGAAAAGTAGTTTTAGATTTTCAATTACTTTTGCATAAAACCATACCTGTCATCAAACATGCTGAAATTCACTATGTATATTATAAACTTTATTATTGTGATCATTTTCAGTAATAATCTGACAATAAAAGTCACAAAGATTTGCGTTTCAATTTCACTCTATAATATATTCAAACTACTTTAATCTTATTCAATAGGTTGACATTTTCGCTTCATACAAACCATAAATTCAGCAACAAAACAGATAAGGGTAACTCGTTCTTTTTCATTACTGTGCTCTGTAGGAACATTGGCATCATTGTCAAATCTTTTTACTAACCATACTAGTATTTCTGCTACTAAAGGAAAATTTGGATATCGAAAGTTGGACAGTGAAATTAATCTTGGATAACCTAACACTCTCATCATTTCAGTAAAATCTAATAAAATAAATTATGATTAGCGATTAATGTGTATATATATATATATATATATATATATATATACACACATATATATACATGTATATATAGCAAAATTTTGTAAGAATATATTAAAACATACTTCGTAAATCTCTGTACGACATTTTTATAAAAGTATAAACTTTACTTATACATCTATTTAGTTAAATTTACAACGTACACAATAATGTGTCACAAGTCACTAGTGTTTACAGTTTTAAGCTTGCAGTGGTTGCTACGGTGATAATATAACTGTAACCTTAACAATGAATCAAGTGAGCAAGTGAATAAACATGAAACTAATTGTATCAAGTAATAATTATGTATTTCAATGAAATGTATTCATAAATCATGAACAATATATCTTTGATTTGTATTTACAAACTCTATTAACATAATACTTAATGATGTATTCAATCAAGTCCCTGTCTGTCTCGTTTCATTTGTGACCTTGCTCGTTTAACAAATAACCGTTCTTGTGCAGCTTTCACTTGTTTCTTTCTGTGTTTTTCTTTTGTCAATTCATCAGGTTCAATAGGAACTACAATGAGGTCTCTAATCATTTGTCTAAGTTTTTGCATAGCATCTGCCACATTTAGTTGCTGAGATCTTGTGAGATCAGATTTAATTATCAAATATCCATCCTTGTTAATTTTGTTTGGATACTGGAATTATTATATGCAATCAATATTAATGAATAGAAAGAAAAACCATCTTAGAAAATGATAAAATAAAATAAAATTGGATAATTACAAATGTATCATGAGATAAATATATTATAAACATATAATAAACTACCTTTTCAAATAATTTTTGTTTGATTTCATCACTAATCCATGATGCCTGCTTGATTTTAAACCGTAAATCAACTTTTGTACTAACTTTATTGACATTCTGACCACCAGGACCAGTACTGTTACTATATGTTATGTCTATTTCTTTCATTGGAATATAACCGTTAAATTTTATTAATGGATCATCTGGTACCTGAAAAATTATCATATAATTATATTGTTGTAGATTTGTAGAAATAAACTACAAATGGCAAAAGACAACAAATTTATATTTTGTGTAAATGAAAGTAGAAAATAAGTTAGAGATATAGTAAAAGGTAAAGTAGCAAAAAGACGTATTTAAAATGTTATTTTTACGTACGAAATTGGGAGTGTATAAATTTAAATTGCTTTTTGGATATAAGTTTTCCAAAGAATAGGTACTTTTGTACGAATAAGTCCTTCCAAGAGCACAAACATAACTGTTATTTGTCATCTCTTTTTTCAAAATTTGTAAACATTGTCGTCCAACATAATTCATTTTTAACGTTTTTATTTAGTTTTTAACGACTAATAATTCAAGTAAACAAATTGGCTAACAACTAGATCTTTGGAGGTTAGAATTCCAATTCACTCAGCATCCGCGTGTGACGTGCTAGTTAAAGCAAATTACTGTACCGACTCTCCTGTAGATAAAGAAATTAGTAGTTTGATGGTTTGATTCTATACTAAAAGAAACAGTCTTAAAAACTGTTGAATATTGTTAATTAGTGAACGTTTATAATAAATCACAGGAAACTTAGAGGTTTTCAATAGAGCCACCAAATTAATGGGTTGCTATTTTGAAAACAAATTTTTGTTGATTCACTTAATTCCGAGTTGGCTGTTATTCTGAGTTTACAGTCTCATAATTATTCTATTACGATCGTTTGTTGACCAAAAAAGCTAACGATAACACAATGTATAAATGTAGCTTGGAATACATTCATTTACAAATATTTAATTCTGTAATAGCGCGTTTATTTATAATTACATTTCTGAAATTTGCCAGTACATTCAATTTCTATAAATTTCGAAATCGTGAAAAGTATAAATCTGATATTGAAAATGCGTTACTTTAAATAGACTGATGAATCGATAATTTAATTAAAACATTAAGTTTCTAATATATTGTATTATATATTTCCCGGCAACTGTAATGTTGATTGCACTGTTCCGGTTTCAGCTAGACGAATGCAGAGTTAAATTATGTATTCTTTTATAATTGTTTTATATACGCTTTGCTAGAACGCAACAGGCTACAGCAGCAATTGTTCGCGTCTTTTCGCAATAACAACACGATTGCTCAAAAGCCGTTCTAAAATCGTAATGCTAATGTGATCCTTAGTAAGACCTCGTACTTCATATGATATATACACACTAAATTATATGTTATTATTGATTATATTATAAATTATATTACGTAATAAGTAAATTATGTCAAAGTATATTAATAATTAAACAATACTTATGTATCATTCTCTATACGTTTATTTCTCAAGTGCGCTTTTAAAATAGACATATGGATCTCCACCTATATTTTGATATCTTTTATTTTCCTTGCACGCTGAGTAGTCGAAAATACGTAAATCAATAAACAAAAAGTGAGTGAAACTGATTATTACTTTATCTAATTATTTAACTTTCCGAAAACTGACTAATCACTGACAACACCAATTTTTCATTTGTTTCAATAACATTCAAGTTGTTCAACAAAAGTCACTTTTTTAAAACTAATAAATGCCGCTTTTCGTCGTCAAACTAGCAATTGGAGTTTGCATTGCTCAATTGTAGCGACAGCATATGTTGTGAATAATTATACGAAACCAAGAAAAAAGGACGAACGTGAATGGTTATCAATCTGTAGATTCGCCGTGTAGTGAACAATCAAACACGGCGTCACCAACAACGTTGTCGGCGTGTTCATTGCAAAATCAAGTCATCGTGTCGCATAAATTACGTGTGCCACCATGTGTTCGCACAAGCACATCAAGATGACGCGATACGTGTCACTATCTTCACTATGTACTGAAGAATTTTCTTTCGACGTATTGGAATTTTTATCGCAAATGCTGTTGCTTTGATGGTAAAAAATGTATTTCCTTTCTATTTGGAAGAAGATATAGTCAACAATTTATAAAACTATTTACCAGTCAAAAGTTGATTCTCAGCCCAAAATCATTTCGCAATTTAAAAGTTATTTAGTTAATCGCTTTGTAAATATAGAGATGTTTAGATTACACAAGTATTATATTATAAAGTTATTGCGATTTACGTAAGGTATGTAAGCTTAGTAAACACATAAATAGCACACCACCGTCATATCTAATGTGATCTTTTTTTGTCGAAGCGCGTGACCAACTCAACTAGTTTTTTTTAGTTCCATCAAAACACGCCTGAAAAAAATTATCAAAAGTTCCGTGTAGACGATGCCAATGTATGGATTATCAAAAAGCCCAGTGACGCAGGCGTTGAAAAACTCCTCACAAATCTGCTGGAAGACTCGAGCGCAAAACCAGTTTATCGGATTTCATGAGATCATTGATCGGTTCTTATTAATATTCGCCTAAAGGCAAATTTGACTTGCAACGACAGTATAGACGTTTCACTTGATGGGATTCTCAACAACTCGACAAAATCATTGCCATAGGACACAGTCATTTATTCTTTTACATTTTTTTTCTGGCGCCAGGCAACACTTTCGTAAAACTATAAACTAATATTCATCTCTCTCCTCCTATAAAAAAAGTTACGATGTTACGATTTTGAAACTTTAATTTTACATATCATAATTAAAACAGTACAATTATAGTACTGAATAATTTCTCAGACGGATTCAATATCTAAAATATTTCGAGGTGAATTGGATATTGCTTTGTAGGAGAGTGAAACTATTAATATTGCACTCCTTTCTGCAAGTGGTGTAACTTTTACCGTGATTATGCCACACGTGGTATGTCAAGTTAGTGAGGCAGGCATTTCGATCACGCACGCTTAAGAGAGAGAAAGAGAGGGAGTCTTATGAACGAAAGGTCGGGGGCTGGTTCATTCCGATTCTTCGTACATATACACGCTGATTATATACTCTTCGATGCTTGCCGCTGTGACTAAATCTGCATATCGAGATATTACATTACGAGTGGGAATCTACGAGGAAAATCAAGATAAATTATGAAATAAAACCTGTAGTATCGGTATTAGCTGTAAATAGTTGTACGTAAAAATATTGTTCACATTCACGCAATTTTACAAATCCTCGTATATGTTGTACATTCAATTGATCATCAAAGGGAAAATATTAGAAATCGATATTCTCAATGTGAAGCTCACATTGGAGGCTAGTATGACTAGTGCGGAGAAATGAAAACAAGAATTTAAGCGTATAAGCTATCGATACTCGTAACTACCGTAAATCATTCTGGCTTCTTACTCGTACTCCATTAGGTTGACTTGATTTGCAAAACCCATGATTTTTACAAGACATGTTTGCAATTTTCTTTTGTGACAGTTCAGAAATGTTATTTTATTCATAAAAGCTCCTCGAACATAAGCCTACAACAGAAATCTAGTATAATTTTCATACAAATGATAATTTAAATTACATTAATGAAACATACGAGCATTGACTTAAATCAATACGTATATGGTATATATCTACGTAGTAATACATGTAAGGTGTTGCATCATAAGATCGCTGGTTCATTTTGCGAGAGTAATAGTTGGTCCTACAACACAAATATAGGATGATAGCATCGAGTTTTACATAGATAGTACTGATAGTATCCATTACTATACTATGTCGACCAGATATTGTCAAATCTGCACGTTCTTTTAGTTTACTTGTAATCATTCCCAGGATTTTCATTGAAAATAGAGAACATTGAGCACTGAATGAATGTTGGCCGTCGCTTCATCTAGAATAAAGATCTTATTTTTATCAACAATCAGGCATGATAAGCAAAGTCGTTTAATTGGAAATTCTAATGTTTCGATTTTTGTTTTGTTTTACGTAAATATCCAAATTTTGTCAATAAACATCTGCAAAAAAACGTTTACCAACGAATAAACCAAGAGACTACAATATCTTCTATTGAAGAAAGTCCTCTAGCGTTATCTTAATGATTCTAATAATCTATTGGACCTCTTGTACTAGAGAGAAGTGCTAGATAATTTGACATTCTTGAATGAAACAATTTATACGGCATTTTCAACTTGTACATAATGTTTTTAATTAAAATTACATTTAATCAAAGTGATATTCAGTTCCTTTTTCTACATGCGATAAAAATAAAACCAAAAACTATGCGAATTGATGATGCTCACATAAATAGAGTGTAAACGAACGTTTTCATCTGCATACAAATTTCTATGAGTCATTATTCTTCACTCGAACCACTTCAAGATACATATTGCGTAGGCGAAAATCGAGAAAAAAACAATGCCGAAAACGACCGATCGCAAATTGGCTCACAGTGAAGTTTCTTCCATCTCCCAACGCACGTAATTTCACCAGCGAAAAGGAACAAAATTCTTGAAGCATGACTACATGGTCTGAGCTATTTACTGGCATGAGAACATCGGGTATAAGGCATCGTTTTGGCGAAGAAGCTACGTACTCTCAACAATAACAACGATGCTCGTCTCATTATCGGAATACATTTAGTGCGCATTTACATGTCCACACTTTTTTCACGCGTTATACACTATTATTAAGCTGTACATTGTTCGGAACTCACGAAAGAAAAAAATCTCAGTCTTGAGTCATTGTAATTGCACGTCTGCGCGTGATATATTGGATTCATAATCAATTAAGACATTATGTGAAAATACTCTGTTCTGCAGGTATTATAATGAGCTAATATGTTGATAAAATAATTTTTAACAAACAATGTTCAGTTCCATTTAATTATGTATTCAAATATAAATGTAGTAGTTTTATACTTTAATCGATACATTAAATACAGTTGATACGGACATTGGTTCATAATACTGGCTACAAAGCCAGTATTATACGTATAGGTACAAGCATTTGTTCAGAAACAAACGATTTCGTTGGACGCGTGTACTCCACACTTACATAACTAGAGAAAATAAATGCACTTCATGCCACTCGGAATAATACCAGTTTTATCAGATGTTATTACGAACATTAGCATAAAACAAGTCTTTTTTTTTCTTTCGATCCATAATAACATTAAAGTTCAGTGACACGGTCAGCAGTAGTTGTAGTTTATCTTCAGTTGATCTATCCATACAGAAATGAAAAGACCTGCATTACGCGTGCACACCGAACGTGTATACTGCAAGCGGAAACCGAAGACAAACCGTGAAACATAGCGCGCGTGATAGCAATTATTATTCGACATATCTGAAGGGGATGCGCTACTTGTTTCGCGTTGTTATGTAATCCCACACCACAAGGCATGACTCTTATATAAATATTATTTCATATCAAAGGAATTACTACATCGCAATGTAGACGATGTAAATCAATTAGTAAGAAAGTACTGCACTGTTCTATCAAATAAACATAAAAGATGTCAATTTGCAAATTAGAAGCAAGAAGGTACTTCACAAAAATCCTAAGTAGCTGTTTTGGCGACATCGATGTTTTGCGGTTTCGAAATAATTATTTTTTACGAGCGCGGTTAGGAACCCCAACAGAAAATCCACCAAATCATTCTCGGTAATTTCCCTATGCAACGGGTTAAATGTCATTCGTCGAAAGATTTCAATTCGCGAAACTATATGCTCACGATATTTCATCATCTAGTGAAACATTGTTTTCTTAGTTAGTTACATGATTTGAATTTGTAACGTTCGGTGTAATTTCTACGAACAATTGCAATGTTAATAATTATTCTGTAAATGCTGTCCAACTTTAAAACGAGAAGAAAGAAGCCACAGCAATTGCTCAAGTTTGTTCGGTCGGAATATAGCGTACAATGTGTCGGACGAAGAGCTATCAAGAGAAAGAGAGAGCTCCGTTACGAAGCAAGGCAAATATGTAAAATGCACTCAGCTAAGTTTGTGTGTGTGTGTGCTCGCAATAGCGCTCTTATTGGCGGCACGATACCTTCGCAAACGTGGGATAATAATTGCTCGTTTAGCTGCTGCGTCGTTCGACCGATCGGATCTTCCTCGCGCGCTCGCAATTGAGTTTCCTCTTTCTTCGCAATCGTACGTTTCACCGATTGTGCAACGATACTCACTTGCAGTCGTCTATCTCTTTTTGTACACGCTGCGATGCCAGAAAAGTCTCGTTCTCGAAACTAACGACTAATGCATGGAACACAAAGGCACATTAAAATCGTTTAATGTTTAGGAGAATATTTTAATGAAGCAAAAGCAACCGCTAAAATGTTGTCGGTAGATTTGGTTGTTAATTTAAAATTACCCATAGGTGTATGGATTTGCAATCTTGTACGGAAAAGCAAGGTGAATGATGTTAACGGTGGTAAAAGTGTTAAGAAAAGAGAAAAAGCAAAGTTAAATGAATATGGACCTGTCTAACGTTGATACCGAACGTGAAAAGACTACAGATGCGCTGGTGAATATTTATATGTACACAAAACTTCTAGATAGAGCAATTGTTGCGGAGGACTTAGATGAGTAGTCGTCAGTCAGTCGTCAGTCGCTCGTCAGTCGCTCGTCGATTATGAAATAAAGGATACATTTGCCGGCACGAAAGTAGGTCAGTCGTCGAGGCGCGCATTCAATTGGGATAATCCAAGTCCTCCTCGCTTACTTTTTATTTCTTCTTATTTATTATATGTATTCTACCCCAAATATTTAATTAACGATACGGAATATGACGTTGATGATTGTGAAAAATATCAAGAACTAAATTCTCACTCGGGATATCAAATTATAATGCCTCCTCAAGAAGTTAATGCTTTCGATATCTGCCGTTGTGCAATTACTATTAAACGCATCACGTATGTTGATGTAGTATCGGTATCAAAGTGTCAAGTATTTTATATTATATATAATGCAACGAACAAAGTATGCGATTAATCAAATAACATTGTATGGCCATGTATTTGGAAAGTCAGTCTCCATGATAGATATAGCTACTAAATTAAAAATACGTATAGGAGAGCGGAGGGGAAAACGACAAGTCACTGGATTTTATTGGGTAGGTATACCAATAACAGATACCAAACAAATATTCTGTTTTTTAGCATTTTAGTACACAGCAATCATTTCGTAAACTTAATACGCTACACCCTCCTAAAAATATCCATATCTATTGACATGTGTATTTCACAGTGAAATCTATATGGCTATCCGCGCGAATTTCTATATAGATTTCACGTCATCGACTCTAAAGTCAGATTCAGTTTGCTGCATGGATTCTAAGAAATTAAAAACAATGGTTGACAAATTATAAATAATCGATTTACATAGCAATGTCTTCACTCAACACAAATATATGATCCCAAAATTAAACGATTGATTTATTGGTAACAACCAGCCAATTTTAAAGTTTGGAGAACTCACAAGGATAAGAAATAAGAATACTAATATTGATTAACAAAATGAACGCTTAACTATAATATTGTTAAAAAATAAAAATAATAAAAAAAAAATCATTTCGATATTTCTTTACTATTAATTTGCATTAAAATAAAGAAGGTAAATCACCAACTTAATTAATTTATTTACTAACCTGTTCGTAATCCTTCATATATACGAAAATGGTTTAAAAACAAGATAGTATAAATAACGTGATATTACTATCCTTGACTCTAGTATTTTGATATAAATGTCATCGTGTATTTCTGTTTTTTCACGTGACTGTTAGTGTCGGTAGTTTTGTAATTCTGTTCAAATATGAATTAAAAAGTACACAACAGTGTCGGTCCACATTGTTATCAAGACGATAAGTACCAATGAGTAACGTAAATACAGAAGTTCTACAGTTAGTTAAAGATACACACGGACGTCTACGTACGCGTGTCTGAAGCAAAGCTACCATAAAAATTAACCATTTATTTATAATCGAGCTCATTAAATATTAAGAGGTTTGAATTCGATAAAAACAAAAAGGCCTCCAATTTGCCATGATGATTTCCGTGTGAAAACTTGCTAATAATGTATAAGCGTTTTGCGCACACCTTTCGCGTAATTAGAGGCATCTCGTGCGCGTCGGGCAATTTCACTTGCACAGGAAAATGTGTAATAGCTCCTATTATATGATTCGTCTCGACTGTGATGCGCGCTTTTCTAACGCACTGCTCCATTCACATGCATTTATAATTGAATAGTGTCAGGTTTTTACGTTATTCACCCGTAACTCATAGTTTTGTTAATTTATTGACTGACCATTTATGAACGCATAAATCGCCCTCTTACGTAACCATAGCATTACTATTAATTTGATTCCTGCTAGAAAATTGTTTCTTTTAAAAAAGAACCTTATTCTCGAGTAAGTCATTATCGATATGTTACTCTTTTTATAATTATTCGGTGGGACATCGTGACAAGTCGAAAGAAATATTCGTTACAAACCGTACCGTAAAGCGCGTTTCATGCCACGTCGTGTCGAAAATCGTATGTCAAATCTCGGTTGACGCCCGTTTTATCACGAAAATATCCATGACTGTAGGGACTAACGTGGTTCCACTCCCGTGTGGATGTTTGCGCCCGAGTCAAACGAAAGTGACAAGACTGTGTGTCATCGTATACTTATTGTAGAAAGTACTCTGCGCATACTTTTTTATCCGTCGTAAAAATTGTTTTCCTCGGTAATGAAATTTAACTCACTTTAACGAAATAAGATGACATTTTTTAAGATATAGAATAACGCTCATTTATAAACGTCTTGGAATGCTCATCAGGAATCAATAGTCTTGAGGGTTCACTTCCTCTCAAGGTTTTAGCCGGCGAGGATATTTTTTTATTTAACATTCTTTTGAAATTGCAAGTAAACACCTGTGTTTGTTTATAATTATACGTGAGCGATACGAGTGAGTAATCAACAAATGAAGACCGTTTCGATAAAAATATCTTTGTCTACTGCTACTTTAACGCAAGGGAAAGGTGCTTTGTAATATTGTAGAAATTGAAAAGTGTTAATAAAAGAGACAGTCTATAACTAACAACATTTATGCGATCGTTATTTGTTATTTGAATTTCGAAAAATTCCAACAAAAACACGAGGAATTATTATAAAAACATAAAAATCCACGCTAACGGTGAAGATGATTTAGTGGATATGTGCAGAATACTGTATAATAATGTTCTAAATCCCTCGTCCGCGCCCGCGTGTGAGCGGCTTGGAAAAGTCTCGAAGCTATGAGCGCGCATCACAGACCTAAAGGTAATTCGATACTCTATACAAACTTGCATGCATGCACACGTGTATTCTTGGCAAACTAGCGAGTCTCATAGAATGTAGAGCGATAACATCCCTGGCGAAACTTTCGATTGAACGAGATGCCTCTCTAACGTAAAGGTACTCGTCAGTGGATCTAAATAGGCACGATGAAAACATAATATATACATACGTAGAGGAAGAGACACAGCGAGAAAGAGAGTCATCGAAAGAAAGAAATAATCGAAGTACACGTACGATATAATCGGAAAGCAACAGCAGCACGTATATCTTATATAGATAGACATATGTACGTCGGATGAATATAGGTATAGACAATAAGTTCGCTGGTGCGCGTGCGAGCGGCTCGGAAAAGTCTCGAGGCTATAGGCGCGCATCACATGATAGAAGTAGGAAGGCATCTCTCTCCGTCTCTGTCTGGCTCCGACACTTTCACTGAGTCCCGTGACTTGAGGCCCCTCTTGGGCCTCACCTCCCCGCGTCTTCTTTTCCTTCTCTCGACGACCTCCTTAACCCGTCGCCGTTGCTGCCGTTGCCATCACCTCCACCGCCACAAACAAGCGCCTCGATAGTGATGCCAAAGCTATAGGTCACATACATATATGCACACACACACGCACGCACTTGGTGGCTATGGGGGAATCCCACGAAGAATAGCTTTCGTAATCATCGATTGTCACGTGCTTATTACTTTACAACATATAAACCTCTACTAATCAAAGAATAGTTTTGCTGTTTTTTTCTTTTATTACTCGAGAAATCAGGAAATGCGATGGCTTCTGCTCGACAAATTTCGAGTCTCGTTAGAGTTGGTTATGTAAAGGTGTATAAAAGTTTGTTGAGAGAGTGGGCAGCACTGATTACGCTCGAGGAATGTCTAGTAAGTATGAAAAGTACACTACAAGCGCACTCTTTAATAAACTCAAATTCTGACGTAACCAACAAAAAAAATGAAAAAACAGAAGAAATTTTACTTCCATCCGCATTGTTGTTTGTTCGTTGATTTTTCTTTTTGCAATTCTATGTATATGTATCGAGCTTTCATTGAGCGTTCATGTAACGTCAGAAAGTTGCAAGGATCACGCGAAACGATATAAGTATGTAACAATGCTCGAATGTAGAACAACCTAGTTGCGCTTGCAATAATGTGACGAACAAAGTTTTCAATAGTACACACGTATGAGGGTAAAATACATGTCAATGCAAAAAGAAAAAAGGTAGAGAGACAGACGAGACGAGAGCAAACACCTCGTAATTAGTATTTTATCGTAAAATTACAACACGCGTGTCGCGCGAATTTTTCACAATGGTAAAATCGTGTATTATCAACAGCTATTCTATACAATGATCTTGACAAGCTACCGAAAGAATCCTTTAGTTAGCTTGAATTCGAGCGAAACAAAAGTCGCGATGCTTCAAAAACTGTCGAAATAATAGAACAACTACGAGTAGAGCACGAGGCTATATAGCGTTGCGCTAGGCTACCTACGTAATTATGCAGTCGTTAAAGCAGCCGAAGAGCTCAACATTGATTAGACTAGCGCGATGCTTACATTGTGCAAGCTCGCGACACTTTGTTTTTATTGAAAATTTATCGTGGGGGTGCTGTTTGTTTTGAGAGCTGGACACGCGTGGGATTTTGCTCCTTTTTCGATTGTTGGTAAAGTCTGAACGTCGTCTAAATACTTGTTCTGAGCGTGTTATATTAAAAAGTGAGCGAGGAATTGTGTTGTAAAAGCAAAGAAAGAAAAATTTTCTTTTACAGTATCTACTTTTCGCAAAATGTAAAGCTTTAAAATAATTTTAATACTGGCTGTATGTGGGAATGTTACGGGAATAAGCCTATTACTCAAGATGCAATATAGTTGAATAAACGTTGGCTGTTTTGCACTATATTTAGCTGGAAGAATTTCACTTTGCTTCTAAAGTTTATTTTCTATTTATTTCACGTGAAAACCATCGGCTTTGAGCTTTTGTTTGGTTTTTCAAGAAATTTTAATACGTGTAGATAAATAAATTTACGCATGAATTTTGAAAAATAAGAAAAGCTTATATCTTGGAATATATAAACGAAAATTGTATACAACATTCGTAGACAAAGCTAGTTTCAATGAAATCTCTTATATCTCGCTCGTCACTTTTCCCCTGAACATAGTAAGTAGACAAGTTATGCTTAACTCCAAGTGAATTTCCCTCGTGACTGTGTAAATACTCGGTGTCTGATGCACTCTCTCACCAGAGTTAAATGTAATTCCATCTCCCTTGATTACCTTGTTTTGTGAGCGCATTATACTGATTCGTGCGCTCTCTACACTTTTTCTTTTAAGCGTGCAATCATTTTTTTCTCTTCCCAACTCGCGAGAGCCTTGTAGACTTTTAAGCCGCCGCATCATCAATTGCAACATTGCTATTATTCTCATTTGCTTGGAAATTGAAATACATCTCATCTCCATTATTCTTCCCTCCCTTATTTGGGATTTTTTTATTTGCGGTTGACAGTTGTTTTCGTGTAAATGTAAAGATATGGGTCTTTCGATAAATTCTAGCTCTTCCAGTGGTTTTACGCCTTAAACATCGATAGCTTTATTCGAATATTTTTTAATTTGCAATGTTCTTCAAGGGAAAGTGACACGATGCCTTATCCTTTTAAGTTATTACGACTGGTTGATAAATGAGAGCCATGCCACTTACGATTGAATAATGTGATCCGACGATATATTACGTAAGTTTAATTCAATATCCGTAACGAAAATGCGGACTTTGAAAACGACTACCAAAACATAACACGTTTTCATGTATTATGCATTTGTTACAATTTCAAACTAATATAACGTATCATACGTACGCTAGCTATGTATTATATTTCTGCAATAGTAGTGTCACGTATCTCGTAGCAAAAAATCATAGTTCGCATAATTTCGTAGATTTAAACTATCTTTGCCAAAGAACACCCGAAGGTTATGCAACCTCGTCTACACAATGTGGCAAGGTGATACAAAATTATTCAAATCATGCAATGAAAGCATTTACAATAGCTCATAACATTGTTACAATTATTTGATCTTCACATGCTATTTACGTCGAATTGGTACAAGGATAATGTCACTGCATCTCTTAATGATCCGTTGAGACTCAAACACAACAACCTTTACGACGAAAATATACGCTCTCGGCGCAAATGAGGAAGAGACCGTCGATGTGCTAACGTGTAAGTTTAATGTAACATGTAGATGACGTAGGTGCTGGAAGAAATACATGGAATAGTCTGGTCAAAAAATATTGAAACCAAGAAACCAAGAATGTCTTGCGTCCTTCTAATTTCTCTCTATAGAGGTTCGAGCTACGAGCTCCATCGACATATTTGGTGCATATTGCTTGTCCTACTACTCGTAGGTTAAGTTTTGGTATTCAAGGAGTACAAATATGAAGACCTGTTTTATTTTATGACTTTAATGAATTTATTGCAAAAATCAACCCATCTCAAGAGTAAGACTCAGTTTCGAGTATTCAAACTGTCTAATTTTTCAAACTTTTGCAAAATTAAAATCAAATTTGTTCTAATCGAATTTTATTGATAGAAAGCTGGAAACAAATACCATGTATTTAATCGAACTTGTACTACTTTTACTAGACAAATATGTTCCCTTATTTTCAATGGAATCTCATGCAACATTTCCAATGAACTCAGTGATATTCTTTCACGAGCATTATCATTCAGCACAAATTTCTTGAAATAATTCTGAGTCTTGGAACAATATTGAAGAAAAATCTGGATTTCAGCGCGTCACTAACAGTCATTTTTTCTTAGATCTCCTTCGCAGCCGTTTTACTTCCTGCTTTAACTCGCCTGAGGCCATGATGACGTTGCCGCAACAAGCTCAAAATACACATGTTATACTATGCTCTCAGCCCAACTGCATCACAATATTTCACGTATTCTCGTTGTTCATGCTCCATTCTTCATGAAGATACGTTTGACTATTTATATCGTGTTTGTTCGTGATTCAACACGCTTTCATTCAAATTTAAGATTCTAGACCAGAAAAAAGAGGCCCAGTATTCAATTTTTATTTCAGTGGCCATGTCCTGCATTGCTGAGCCTTTCGCATAGCCTGAAGATAAAATTGTATATGCAGAGCGAATGTATCAATTAGCATATAAGTGTCACGAGTTAGATGGTAATTTTTTTTCTATTTTATTTTTGATGATGGCTTCTGATATTTGTAACCTCGTTTATCTGTAGTTCAAAATAAATAGCTTAAATCAATGTGTGTGTTTTATAGATTTTTTCAAGTACAATGAGAGAAATGACCATTTTCTAATAAAAAAAATATACATGAATTTGTCACTTTTATTGAATACAAACCGGTATGATTTAAAATTTGATCGTTACTATATTTTTTCAGTAATGAGTTCTTTTTCCATTACGAGATATATCAAGAATGTAACAAAACGATTGTTTGATAATAAAACAAAATTATAATCCAATTTGTATACAATAAAGTTTGATGCATTTAATGCGGTATTCAAAGCAATGCAGTGCAAATGAGTAGTGACGATGTACGATGGTATAACGGTTTACCAATATAATCGATACGCCTGTAAAACTGAATAACTTTGATACAAATTTAATGTTTACATATTTGATTCTCTTTTGATCAAATCTTCATCTCATAGTAGATGAAGGTTTAACAACAAAAAGTTGAATTAAAAGTTGAAGACTAAAAAGTAACGTCCAGCCCAACATTTTTTAAATATACGTTTGTATCTTTAAGGTATTTCTGATTCTGTCGTTGTACTTATACAAGATTCGCGCTTTCATAATTAATTTATTATTCAAATAGTTCAGAGAAACTGTATAGTTAATATCGTAATTAAGGATTAAACTGTAATTGGGGATTCCAGATCTATTTGGTGACTAATTTTTTCTCGTTTGTCAAATTCAATAAATAGAGCATTGAAAACAACTCTTGATATTCAAAATCGGCAATCACTC
This sequence comes from Chouioia cunea, assembly GCA_030064505.1. Lineage (NCBI taxonomy): Eukaryota > Metazoa > Arthropoda > Insecta > Hymenoptera > Eulophidae > Chouioia > Chouioia cunea. The sequence goes on along the minus strand of JAOPFQ010000004.1, from coordinate 10,014,584 downwards.
GCTAAAAACGTATGCAAAGGAAAAGTGTTCATCTGCATACGAAAATATTCCTAAGTAATGCGTGTAAAAAGGTGCAAAAATGTCGTTTCTTTATTTCATATTTTTGCATTTTATTTTTCTGCGATAACGAAAAAACCCACATGCATCCATCGTCGATGTGGAAAATAAAAGAGGGGAGATTTAATGCGACTACAGACAAAGGAGTTGCTATGAGAAAAGACCAATGTTCTTTCTCTTTCAGAGTCACATGACTCATGCAACTATATACTACAGTGAAAGAGTCACGCGCCTCTGATACAACAACCCCACATCTAGTGGAAAAAGACAACGCCGGTCAGACGTACCGCCTTCGTTGCCGATCGGTCGACCGATTTCTCTGTGTGTGCCGGCGTTTATCGTCAATCGGTTTCCAGCTGCAATTATTAAGCAATAAACCGATTTTTATTTTCTCTCCAATTCAGATTTTTTCTTTTTTCAGGAAGCTGATAGATTTATGAGACGCTTATATTGTTACGTTAAAAAATCGGTTTTATTTGTTTTTGTTTCTTTTCGTTTTTTTACAAAATTCAGATGTGCGACTTATAAGTTATGGGCAATTAAGGTCAATAGATGAGTGTTTTATCCACATAAACCCCCATTGATTATAACTTTATTAAAGCATTAGAAAATTTTGATTCTATTTAATAAATATTACCAAGTTTGGAGACTAATAAAAATCAGTTGCTTGTGATTTAAAAAAATAACAAGTTACTCTTTTTCAAATATTTGGCTTGATAACTAATATTTGATTGCACGACATTGAAAAATAATTATTCAGTAGATGATTCGACATCTGTTAAAGCAAAAAAACTTCAAGGAACTTTTTGAATTGGCTAATTTTCCTTGTAAAGCTGTCAAATGTTGCGACGTGAAAATTATTATTAGCAAAGATGATACCATGTAGTATAAAGATGTGCAATATATGATTTTAAATTACTCCGTTAAAAGTACATCTATGAGTTGAATAGAAATTGGTCATGGAATAATTCGAAAGGCCGAATATCCTGCGTGATTTCCTTTCTGTTACGATAAAACTAAAGTCAATACTAAAAGAAATCATGTGACAAAGATGATGATGATCATCCGGTAAGCAGCATCACTTCTATGTAAAAGGTATAGACAGAGAAGAAAGGAATGGTCGCGTGAGCGCATATAGCGTATGTGTGTTCGAGTGGGGCCTCCGGCAGCAACAAAGTGCTTTGGGCCCCCCTCCATGTCCGAAAGAGGTAAATAGGAGTAACGCGCGGACGAGGAGCACACAAGCAATAAGCTCGAGCGCGAGCGGTTTTCCTTCCGCGCGCTACACTCACTCACGCTTTCGCCGCAAGAGAGCTATAAGAGTCCCAGAGTACATAGTATTTGTAGAAGGGGCCTTATTTCCCCTTTCCCTTTTCCCCCCTTAAACCAATTTTTCGGTGAGCTGCCGTTGCTGCTGCTGTTCTTTCACTAAGCTAGTCAGTCTCGTGCTGCTCGCCGTGGACCTCTCGAGCAGAGTTCGTGATGCCCGCACAGTGCTGAGTGTGCGCCGATCGATCGACGATAAATTTGCTTTTGTTACATTTTTTTTATTGTTGCTCTCTCGTATTGCTCCGGTCATCAGTGCTTTTTCGAGACAACGAGTTATCAATTTAACCCCCCACACATTACTCGCTGAGGATGAGGTGCTTGGCGTTACTACGGTGAGTTTTGCACTTTTACCTTGATCCTATTCTTTCTTTTTCGTTTCTATAGGGCTGTTATCAAAAAGCTCCGATATTTTATCTTTTTTTTATGGAAATTAATTATTTCACAAGTTCACTGGTACCGAGTATTTCGAAGTTGCCGGTTGACTTTACAAACAAACTACCTTTCGCGTAGTAGCGATTTATAAGTCCGGAATCGCAGTCTAAATTAAAACGTTTTCGACTATTTGTGTCCATTCAGCCATTTGGAATACATGGAAGTAGATGTTTCGATGTACGAGCTTTCTTTTTCACTGACGTGAATCTTCGCTGGACCTATACGATAGGGTCTCGTTGAACTAACCATTTGTCGACTTGATAAAATAATAATAGTAATTTTACAGTGTGGGACTTGTAAAAACGCGCGATGAGAAAGTTCATTCGTTGTCATGTGTTTAAACGGTTGTGTTGTGTACACTGGATGCGCGCGTCAGTAATGAAAATAAAACGTGAGAGAATATGAACAATTTCACTTGATAGTATTTCCCAGTGGATGTTTTATAATAAAGAATTTCGCCGATCTCAGGATGTTTCAATGGGTTTCATTAGTTAAAATAATGTACGGAATTACGAGAACCAAACCGGTCACTCGAAAGAAATTATGTTCTAATAGCACAATTCTAAAATGAAAAAAGCACTCTCTTTCAGTAATATCATAACTTTATGTACATAACTTCGGCCGATTACGTGATATAAGCGACCAGCTCACACGTTGACATCGTCCTTTTTGCAAATAAAAAAGAAAAGAAACCAAATCGATTAACAAGTGCCCGAGGTGTTGCTGCATAATCGGCGAGCTTGCGAAATAGAGAAGGTGGCGAGAGAAATTCAAGCCATTTTTCGGCTAATACTCGATATACGTTATATATAAATAACGTATCGTATATACGATAGCAACCAGGAGGAAACCCGTTTATAGATATTCTTGAATTTTCACCAAGCACGTTGCACTGATGCAACTCGGCAGAGATTTTTGTCGTAGCAAGGTCGCGATTTCACCATTTGATTGTGGTCAGTGCCACTGTCTTGATAATCACTATCCTTACGCAATTTGATAAACATATGTGACATGAATGGAAGCCCCGTTAATACCTTATTATTCTAGTAACAAGATTATATTAGTTGACTCCTCCGTTATACTTCACCTATTCACTTGCTACCGTGACTTATTATCTAAGATTGATGCAGTCTAACTATGTACAATTGATCAATGATGCGGATACATAGTTCCTTTTCCAAAAACAACACAAAACAAAACAAAATAAACGGTAAAAGTAGCTATGTCATGCTGCGAACGTACGACAGAATTTCGCGTTACGAAATCACTTTCTTCGCGGTGGCTGCAGCTGTTGCTGCTAAACATAATAAGTGAACGACGCACGCGGTCAAACTCTACAACAAGTATATGTTACAAAGTGATTGCACGCTCCTGCCGTCGTCACTACTCGAAAAATCATGATTATTATACAATAAACGATCGTAACGACATTTTTTCTAATATGATCGACGTCAATCCACAGCCCAATATCTCGTATAGCAATTGCAACAAAAATAGCAGTCGAAAACGCTCGACTTGTACGAAGATGTATGATCAGTGTGTCTTGTCATTGGAATAGAATACGAGAGATTGATGTATTTGAATCCTTTGACCCAAATCCGATCGGACGACTTGAAGAGCGCGACCGAATGGTGCAAGGGCTGTGTTATACTACTTGCGTATACGCTTCTCTTTCTCTTGGTTATTCCATTTGGAAAAGCTTGATGGCTTGGAAAGAAGCAAATTCACTTTCAACGTCGAAGAGAACAAGAATCAAACACAAAACAGAGAATCCAATGGCATGGCGTACATCGGTGAAACGTATATATTTCTTCGTGAGTAAACGCGTAAGCGTACACAAATAACGTGCGTAAAGATACTCAGAAAATGACAAGTAGAATGTTATTGACTTTCCTCGGAGAAGCGTGCCGGCAAGCGCGCGAGCGCGACTGCGTCATCTGAATCCTGGATCGCTGACCCAGTGACATGGATTTCGCTCTGGTGTCGAGCGCACAGGGAAAAGGATAACGGCCTTGAGGCTGTTGCATGCTACACTGCAGCGGTTAATGGGCTCGTCGCGATGGCACTCTTGCGCGATATATAGAGAACGAAGATTCCGATGACGATACATCTTTGTATATAGTTTTTCTTCTATCAGAAGGAACGTTTATTGTTGATTTCGAGGATTATTCGATGTTTTGCTTTGACGTTCTTTATTTTTGAGGAATATTCGTGTGTTTTGTTGAGTAAAGTATAAAATATAACATTGATATGGAATAATCATTCTACTTCGTTGCCGGAACGTGAATTCAGGAAGAAGTCAAGCGCATATTTATTTTCTACGTTAAGTAAATGCTTTACATAACTCTAATAAATATTATATACACTCTAATAAACATCATTGTGTCTATCAAATGCACATGGACGCAACTAGTGTGTGAAGCAAATTAAAAACAAAAGTTGAATGTTTTCGTGAATGCTCTCGGTTGAAAACTCAACAACGGACAATTTACTAAGGAAACCACTAAAAAAAATTGGTAATCGAGGATCTTTAACAAACAAACTTTCTTTTAGCTCGATGAGTTCTTCGGCGACGATGTCGAGGAATTCAACGCGCGCATAAGATAGAACACGTATACGATATATTTGCTGTTAGATTCGGAGAAACGTATAAATGAGCGTGAAAGCATGCGGGCTCGCGTGACAATTTTGCATCAGCCGCATGAAATTACTCCCGACGATTACGCCTCTTATGCAAATTGTTTCAAGTACATAAATCAGACAAAATCTGTGGCGTTCTAAACAACTCGCACAGGCCGAGAGATAAAATTATGTTCAGCGAGATGGGTCAAATCGTAAATGAAAAAAATATACGCCGACAAATAAAATGAATCGATTCGTGAAAGGCCCTCTTACTTTTTATGAGCTTCGGACAAAGTACCTTTGACGGTAAACATTTTCAGAGGGTTAAACTTAGCTTTTTCCGATACAACGCCATAACGGAGAAAAGTTACACGATATAAACGGTCGAATTTATTAAAGCCCATTGGAGTCATCGGTATAATTACATACACAACTTATCGCCTTTTTCATTAATGAGCTTTCTCTTACGGTCGCGAGTTTTTCTGCATGGTATAAATGTTTTTTTTTTCATTTTCGAATATATATTTCGTCGATTAGATCTGAATTTCAAATGGAATCCAAGTGATATATACTTTGTATGAGATTTTCCCATTTCGATTCTATGACATCATCAATCATCTGAGAAAATATCTACGGAAAGTTATGTTAATTGAAAGCTTATAGACGTAGCTACAGATGTCTGAAGAATTAAGCGAGATACACGTTGAAAATAAAAATATATATTCTCGCGCGTACGTGTTATGTGTTACACGTGTACATCAGATACAAGAGAGAAAGTGAAACGATTGAAAATGAAACCATATATGAAATTAGTATGCACAGACTAATTCGAAACATCATCACAAATCTAAATCTGAGAGGATCACGAAAAAAAGAGGAACGAAAGAAAGTTCAAAAAGTGTCACATGACGAAAAAATGGCTGGATAAAAGAAAGAGTCAACGAATAGGACGAAAAGGAAAAAAACGACGCGGACCATTTGTTTGACGCGGAGCGGAGAAATTGAGGAGCACGCGCGGTGAAATCTGCGGCTCTCTGTTCAATTGTATGCATGAGTTCGCGAGATTCTCGAGGCGCTAATGGAGTCGTTGGTTTTAGCTTTTCATGCGTGATTTGTCTTTACTTATACTAAATTTTTATTTACTATTTATATATATAGGGATATAATACCGCCCAACATATAACTAACTTGAATTTGATTTTAAGGAATGCATTTTAATTCATCGAACAATCGCCGTTAATTTAACCGTTAAAAATTGTACACCTCATTCGGAGTTTTATAGATATAATTTATTCAGGCTGTTATTTTGTAGTTTTATCGATTTCGTATTTTACCCGAAGATTCAAACGTGAATCAAATCTAACACTTATCAACTTACGAGTATTTTTCTTAGACGAGTATAGTCGCAATGTTTTATATACATGTGTTGTACATAATTTTAGTTGGTTACTTTCTTCTACCTATATAGCAAATACGTTCTGTTCGATACATTTATTCGGATTAACTCATTAGTACAATAATAATTAATTATTGAAACGGAAACAGCAATTAATTGGTTTTAAAATTTTTAATAGAATTAAATGAATTATAGTATAAAATATTTTAGTTGTTTGGTCGATTGAGATAGAAGTCTTTTTTTTCTTCGCGAGACAAAAACAGCTTGAGTTCGTTGAGAAAAGAGTTTTATCCGTGCCTTATTAATATCTACGAGTTTCAAAGAATGTTGCTTTGAAAAATGATAAAATAGCAGTGGTTTATCCTTTTTTCCATTCAATAATGCTACTGCAAGAAACAACTTGAGAGTCAGCAGAGCAATTAAGCAATCGATCTATTCGAACGATTATCATTGACTATTCGATCAATACATTCGTATATACGTTAGAATAAGAATACAGCTTAGGAGTTTAAAAGTGCAATTCTTCATTACCTCAATTTCCGCTGACTTCTTTTTTTATAAGGAAAAAAGACTCAATGACGGATACGCAATTTCACAATTTTCTTACTCACTCTTCAGATACTACGGACGTATAACCTCGTTATCGTAGGTCAGGGCCAAACGACACTTCGGACATTGACAGCACTTTTTGTCTTCTCTCTTTCATTTCTAGCACTGCTTTTGTACACATCACTTTTATTGTTCCTTCTTTATTTTTATTTTTTTACACTTGTCAATAATTCTTTTCTTCTTTTTTTTGCGAGCACCTCTTGACACTTTGTACAATAAGATAATTAACATTTTTTACGACAGGTATTATTATTTTTCTCGGATGGACTATTGAAAATAACGTAACTGTAATTTTCATATTAGCTATCATCATTAAAACTTCATTGTAGGTACATAACGTTGCAACATTGTACTTTTATGGTGGAAAATTTTTTCAAATCATTTCCGCTCCATAACTGCAAAACTTGAAAAGGTCATCTACATTACAAATCAATTCATTCATATACGTTATATATATTTGTGTTTTCGTCATGATGCTTTATATAAAGGCAAAACAATCAAAACTGTCAACTTTCCATGACAACCAATTGCATAAAGGATATTCAAAATCGAAATTAGACTTCATTAACGGCACCCGCTTGAATTGTTGAGCGTGCAGCGTTTTAACACTCCATTGGGTGCAATTCCCCATAGCTCACCAAATGCCATGCATTTAAAACTGGAACCTAAAGAAAACATCGTACTTTGCAGCTTTTGAAATGCTGATTAACCAATCAATTGGGACCATAATAACCGATAGCGTTGTATACAGTTGATCGGCAAAGTTTTTGTAGAAGGTCTCACGTCAGCAACATGCTATACGATAACGAATTACTCAAATAATGTTGTTTGTTCTTTGAAAAAAATTATCTCATCACAATAAAATTGTAGATTGAAAAAAATTGTTATTTATCTTGTTTTTCTAGAAAATTTTATAACTTCTACAGAGATTTCAATGTTATCGCGTTTAACAATTTTTTCTAAAGCCTATTTTAAGTATTATAAAATATCTAGTAAATTTGGTTTATTACTGGATAGTCCACAGTTGGCAGCATAAATACAGACACTTCGATATTATCTTGTTTGACATAGTTTTCGAATTTCCATCTGCAGTATTGTTAAAAATCTAGTCAGTATTTTTGAATTATTCAATAATCCATTATCAGCAGTAAAATTATTGACTTGAATGTTATCTCGTTTGACAATGTTTCGGAATTCCTATTTAAAGTATGGTAAAATGTGTTGTCAGCCTTTTTTATTACTTGACGAAGCACGTAGAGTAATGAATAATGAAATCGTGATCTGAAACTTTACTGTTTTGGGAATCCCAAATTCTATCGTCTCAAGAAACGCGTTTCGCATTTTAAAAATACGAATAAGAATATAGAAACTCTCCGTTTGGCTTACGCACTTTTTTCTAAGCGAGCTACATATAAAATTAAAAAATTTCCCATTCACATGTATACATGGATTTCAATTATTTTAAGCGACTGCATTTCCAAATGTTAATAATTACTTAATATTTATGCTTTCTGATCGACTTAACAAAATTTCAATGACTACACTTGTTTCGACACCTGCGACGTATTATACACAATAGATTATCGTCCAAAGAAAAAATTTTCACAATGGTATATTATAATTTTGAAACGACAGAATAATAAGATTCGTGACTGATTCAGAAAATACTATTTTTCTTCGTTTTATTTTTTTTATTTCAAGTCACATTACCATGTCTTTCAAGGTGTGAAAAGTCGCTCGCTTACATAAATATAGGTCACGCGAGGGCACTATACATATCTGCACTCGACAATCGAATTTATTGAAATTTATCGTTTTGCGCAGAGCTATTGCTGATGGATTGTGTCAGACGATCCACCTGCCAACTCGTGCAGTCGCCGCTTGTATATCACTACGATAGTGTTAAAGTGTTAAGTAATCACTCGTGTTCGGCGCAGAGAGAGAGAGAGAGAGAGAGAGAGAGAGAGAGAGAGAGAGTAAGAGAACTTTACAGAGAGAAAATGCCGAGTCAAGGAGAACTGCTCGCTGTATATATACATCTATATGCTATCGGTCGATTAGTGCTGCAAGTGTCGAGCATCTCTCCTGGCTGTAGTATCTTTCAAGACGAGTAAACTTCTTTATTCTGTTGGCTGATCGTTCAATTTCTCATGAGCATATTCTGATAACTTTATTATAACTTTAACATTGATATTTGCGAAAATTGAAATCAGAATATGATAAGTTTTTATAAAACCTATAATTCTTTATTTACAATACTACAAAATAATTGTCATCCCTAAAATAGCACCTGAAAAGATTTATTCTTGAATTATTACTTCAATACGTTCATCTAATCTTAATGAAGTTTCACAAAAATTTTCCGTTACTGAAGTTCATTTGAATCCTTTAAAAATCACATGACTGTCTTTTTTTGTAACTTAACACGTCTTTAGATTTAAATTAGACAATACTCTGATTTATGGTTCTTTACAAAAAATTTTAATTATAAATATATTACTTAATCTAATATTCCAAGGGTTTTTAGACATAGTCATTTTTAGTCCCAACAAACGATTGAGAATTCTCATTTAACTTGGTGACAACAATATGTCACAATCGACTGACTTTTTCATCAAGTGCACGTCGAAGAAATCGAATGAAGCATGACTTTCGTTTTCTATTTTCTTCGTTGCGTCAGAGAACTGTCATGAATTTGGGTCAAGGTTGTAAATTCGAATTCGAAATTACTTATATGACTCATCCATCTGTTCTAACTCCTCTTCAGACAAGAGTATGAAAGTCAATTTCATCGTCCTCAAAAAACCGTTCTCCTGAATTATTTCTGGGTCAAATAATCTCTGTTTTCTTTTATCAAGTTGTACCAAACAACATCGCGAATTAAAATAAACTTGCTTTTCTTGAATTAATTAAAAATGATAAAATTTATAGAAATTTACTGGTCGATTGTTTGAGATATTTAGTTACAGTACATTAATAGGTATCGATGAATCGTACCGGAACTCAAATATACAGTAGCAATCGAGATTTTTCCTTATAAAACGTAATTCAAGTATTACCTGAATTAAGCTAACGGTAATACGAAGACCAATTTCATTGAATAAATCTTTTGAGTAAAGAATTGAGAGATTTGTCGCGTCTCTGTACTCAATTGTAAAAGATCGTGTCCTTCGCATGTTGAGAAAGTCGAATAAGATCAAGAGTCAACCCAGTAGATGTGTACTTTCTATATCTCAAAACTGATTATTTAAAAATAAAACTCACCGATATTATTATAGCTTCCGAACTTTCATTACCAGTAATGAAGCTGAAGCTGAGTAAACAAATCGCAACGCGGCGCCCTCGATAATTGCTCTCAACGTAACAGTGCCTTTTCTCTCTCTCTCTCTCTCTCTCTCTTTTACTTGAAAGAGAAAATGATATGGAAAAGGAGGATGATGACGTCCCCTCGAGGGATTGGCCAATTGAGAATAGAACGACTGATGGCCGTAATTCCACTTTCACCCGATTGTACGCGCACACACTATCCACTTCCTTTGCTCAAAAGCAACGAGCGTGCTTACATGCGTATAAGGTACGTGTGCGTTTGTATACGCATGTTGATCCTGCGTTCGTCGGTTACCGAATTTCGTTCTTCCTCCATTCTTTTTAATCTTACTGAAAATTAGTTTTTCTTTTTGAATCAGGCTATCAATGAAGGTATAAAGTAGATGTTATACTTATACATAAACGTATCACTAACAATAATCAATCAAATCAGTTATATGTAATAACATTTATTCAAATGACGTTTTTAAACAACAATTAGAAAGAAACGTTTATTTTCTCTGTAATAAACTAAAATTACGTCGATGCTATAACAATATCCGTTTTAATAGTAGATCTCGCGTATACAGTTGAACAATACACTTACACTTACACAAGGAATCATTGAACTATGCGAGCAATTAATGGCAAAAAAAGAAAAAAATAAAACTCTCGGCAAGAGAGAAGAAAAGAGAAAAAAACAAGGAAATATCTCTGTGACGGCGATCGGATAGTAGCATCGACACTCTTGGAATGCGAATTACTCTCTCGTGTAGCAACGGCGCGACAGCGCTCTCTTTTTCCTCGCCTTGTTTAGCGTTGTCGCGCGAAAGTTTCCGCATCTTCATCGGAAATTCATGCAACTGGCTTTTTTTAGCGAACGGCTATAATGCACATGATTGGTTAATTGTGAAGGCATGGGTATGAGGTTTAAGATTTAAGAGGTCTAAGTCAAAGTTTGAATTTAATGATGCTATCGATACTATATGTGTAGCCAGTCACGCGACATTTAAAATTGGACCGTTCTTTATTTATTGGATTCTTTTGACTCTCAACGCTCCGATCGTGGATATTGAATTTATCCACCAAGGGAAGTACTGAACAAAAACTAAACATTCGTGTGAAGCAAAATTTTTTAACGATTATTTTAAGTCTCGTGGAATGGGTATATTGATTGAACAGCTCAAATTTGTTCAGAATGAATCGATGAAGACACTCATCGACGCTACATAATTAGGTGCTACTTAACTTTCTGAATATGCTTTTTTATTCGATCTTCTTTACCGTAAAGTCGTAGTATATAGTTTTTATTTAAAAATTAACTCAGCGTTATTGTTTTTACAAGCCTCTAGACTTTCTCTTCTAATTTGCAACAAAAAAATAAGCATGTCACCATTTCACTATTACAAAATAAGGCTTGTGAAGTATCAATCAATCTATTTCCGCTATACAATGTTTTGTTTTTTTTTAATCATACGCTCCATGTGAGCACATCAACTTAACATTCGCTGTAATTACGCCTACGTAAGAAATGCAATTTCTTGTTTGTTAAATTTGTAGCTTCACGTAAAGTCTATTTATGATCATTGAAATGTGACACAATAGTTGAAATACGTCGAGTATGTAACAGCTAAATAGAGATTTGTTGCTGTGTCTCAAGATTAATGTTACATTATACGACTAGATAGTGGACACATTATACTATTTCGTAACTTTCAATATGCCTCTGTAATATTGTCCTCGAGAGAATAATCTTCCGTGTACCATATGTAATAACTGTTCCACTAGTAAACATTTTCTCATCATACATATCCACAAAACTTAGCTAAATACTAACTTCCTAGGAGCAAAAAAATGGCAAGTTTTATTGACCTTCGCTTATAAGAGTAGTGCGGTCGCATCGGTGGTGACAGTGTTGCGACGACGACGACGACCTTTCTACGCCCACCTTTCTCTTTCGGTGATAAAACGCGTCTCTTCTCGCTCTTAGAAAAGTCTTTTCTCTAGCTTTGCAGCGAAATCGAAAGAGATTCATTGGAAAACGCCCACCTATATTTTTCTGCGATGTAGGAATGCCTGTTGGACTTAGCCACCATTTGTGTATACTCGGTTATCGTTTATATGTAGGAAGTTTCATTATTACAGCGTCGAAATCGCCAAATATAGGGCTGGTAGGTCGAATTTTCATCACGTGTTTCGTTGCTTCGGCTGACGTGGGAATATTGATTATAAAACAACAAGTAACGGACCTATACCGTGCGATATGAATGAAACCCCGTTTCAAGAGTTGAAATCGGCGCGTCGACACGAACATTTTTGAGGATATAGTTTTTTAAATGCATAACAATGCGAGGGTAACACGTGTGAATGAAAGTTACTACATAGGCACTCATTCGTTATATCTCGCGTGGTTCTATCTTTATAAATCTTTTTAGTATCTCGTCCGGCTCTCGATATAAGTCGTATAATGCAAGTGTTGGCCTAGTTTATTCTATTGCGTTTACTGATTTCATCGTGAGTTACAGTTTTGAATTGACAGTCTCATTCATGAGAAGTTAAAGACAAAATCGCAGCTCATCGGTAAATTGTTGTTATCTACATTCATACAAACATTATTATAACCACAGTGATGAATATATCTTTCATATTATTCGTATGCAAGTCTATTTTGATCAACAAGTAAATTGTTTTCAGTTCAGCTATGCTGACACAGATCTTATCAGCAACTGCATGTACCGTGTTGCTTCAATAATACAATCACAGCTTTTCCAATGACCACAAGAATAACAAATGGGTTAATTATACATCGACCGAATACTTATTCGTGCATCGAGTAAAAGAACCTAACGAAGCATAGAAATTCCTCAAACTATGTTCCAAAAATGGGCGTCACATTTAAATGTGTCCCTTCGACGTCAACGGTACTTTCGTCGGAAAGCCTTAAATAAAAGATCTATTAATAAAACACGAAGGAGGCTATAATTCAGTGGTCCATCATCACTTATGAAAAGTAAAGAAAAAAAAGAGCCTCGAGGTCCATGAGTTTGGCTTCTTGGCACAAACGTGGTAAACGATTTCTCCCGCACTCGCTGACCTACTGACACTGAATTATTGGTCGAGAGAGTGTGAGCACGAGTAAGCGCGCAGGTGAATCTGATGGATACACACACGCACGCACACGCACAGATGCATTTATACGTATATACTGGGAAAATACCAATAGCCGCTTGGCATTCTTTTACATCGATATGATGGAAATCGTCGCGTTACTTCGGTGATCACAATTTTTCCCGTTCTCAAAGTCAACAACTGATTTATGAGCTGAGATTATTGTTCCGTCATGCTGCTTCCTCGACTTTTGTATTTTAAATATTTACAAGGCATTTTCTCTCTCTCTCTCTCTCTCTCTCTCTCTCTCTCTCTCTCTCTGGTCTGTTCTGTTCTATACTATACTCATGGGTTTCCATCCGAGAAATCGTGTGCTCTAGAAAAATACGTCGAAACTCTTTAGATTTGTAATACAATATGTAATCTCAATATAGCTTTTCCTTGCTTCTTATTATTATCATTGTCATTCAACATTGTTTACATAAACACAATTCACTAGATTTTCCGATTTTTATGGAGTTTCTCTAATTGTTCTTCAATGTACACCGTTTATTTATCCAAATAATACGATACCTGCTACCCATTAGCTAAAAGTAACCCATAATTTTCTCAAGTATATTTTACAGATTGACATTTAAGCAATTTTTTTCCACACGCAAACAAGAACGTGGCTCTTCGGTAAATAGGTTTTAAAAGTCCGCAGAATAAGATATCATTTGCACGAGGGGATACTTGACATCCGCGTGTTTAAGTCGTATGGCGTCTTAAAATGCACGATAATTATCTCGGTATTGCAGCGATGCATTATTCTCAGTGCCTATTTACAGCGACGAGGTATACCAATAGAACACGGGTAGAGATTTTTTATCCGCGAGTACGATGAATAACTTTCGTCGTAACTTTTAAATAGTTTTTGCTCTTTTTTCCGCGATTCGTATGCTTTGACTACCTGCCGTCGTGTTTTTTATAATTTTGCAACGTTGTTATGAAAAACAGCTAAGAGAAAAAATTAGTTTCTGGCAGCTCTTTCGTTTGAATTGTGGCTTAGAAACTTATTATTCTAAAACGAGCATTTCAATGTGGTACTTTGTTGAGCTACCGTTATTGGAATCTAACATTTTAAATAATTCTAGCCATCTAGTTTTTTTATATCGTGAATGTATCAAAAATTTAATGTAATAATAACGAATATCTTATGTTTAAATTTAATCGTCATGGTTTGTTGGTAGTAACTTTAGGAACAGTCGATATAATGGATCGAAACCTTAAAAAGTACCGAACATGATAAATGATTTTTGAACGGTAGTGAAAAGTGGAGAAACGAGCTCAGTTCAACATACCGGTTGAAAATACTTCAAACTAAAAGAAATCAGCCTGGGGCCATTAAGGACCCTGGACTTGGCCGGCTCAGTCCCGAGGCTAGATTTTTTACATTTCCAGTTTCGCTGTTCTTTGAGCGAAAGTCTCGTCTTAATAGAAACGCACACGCACGTGTGTTAAGGCGATAGAGGAATTTCTATGCGTAAACGTTAGTCACATACGTCTCTCTTCTTCATTCGAGAATACCTGACTTTTTTCTTTTACATTTTACTTGTTTACTTACAGGTAGTTTCAATTAGTACGCTAATTATTAGTGGACATTATTTAACGCTGTATACGTATACCAAATAATATTTCAAGCTCACTTATTTTCCATTCGGAATACAAAGTCATAATAGATCGTCAAATCAACTTTATACTTGAAAATTTGAGTACTTGAATTGGCGCAGCTGGAAAACTGGAAAAATTATACATCAAGTGTATTCAATTCAAATAAATAGCAAGCTTTTAGATCGAATTATTATATTTATTTATATTAAATTGTCATTTAAACGAAAATTAAAAGTATTTTTAATAATATACTACCGTTTTAATTTACAGGACCAGTTTGGTACTTTTGTCCCTGGTTTTTACGGTATCAGCTGTTTCTGCAGTCAATAGGCCACTTGATATTGCAGGTAAGGTTTATTGCAAATATAGTTGTTGCAGATCTTGACAATTTCATTGGTCAAATAAGAACAACATTCATTTCTATTCGAACGTCAATCAGTAATTATAAACCGAAGTTGTAAGGATAGTATATTTTATCGAGCACCGTGCTTCTTGTGCGATCGTGTAGCTAGAGGCGTAGTATTTTATCTATTGTGAGTAGGTTAAATTTTCACATAAGTGTTACTTTTTAGGTTCTCTACACAACAGCAAGTGCTCACAGCAGCGTACAATTTTACGCTCGTTCGTTTCTCTAAAAATTCACTTTTGGTTTAATCTTGATTTTAAAAGTTATAATGACGAGCAACGTTTTATAACGTTTTAAGTCCAAAATTATGATTTCTAACGTCATGACCATCTAGCAACAATCTTAGTTTTAAATTTCGTCTAATTGACAATCACACTTATCGTTAGTCTCGCTAGCGTAGTTGTTATAATTTATTCGCATGAAATTAGTATTGTTTATAAAACGAAAACAAACAGTTTGAAAAGAATTTTACACTTCACTTTTAATTATATTGAAATTATGTTTTAACGATTAACGACTGTTGTGAATTGTTTGCAGACTACGTTTATGGAGTAGACTATGATTTACAAGCTCGTGCCCGTGCCGCTATTGAAGCTGAACGGTTCACGCTCCAGACACCTCACCGGTAAGTTGAGTTTTGAGCAATTACAATAAATTAGTCATCCCGTTTGATCGAATATCGTACCGTTGTCAAACAGCAATCTCAGTTGAGCGAAGCACGATTAAAATAAATGAAACCATTGTATTGGTTTTTACCTCCATAGTAATACACACATAGACTGAATAAATTATTATAAGATTTATTCATATACCACCATTAGTGGGTATACAACAGATAATAATAAATAGAAAGCATTCTAATTTCGATGAACATAATTACTAAAAAAATATAGACTTTCACCTCAAACAATCCACTTGTAATTATAACGGAGCTTTACAAAGAAAATGATCAATTTGACCGATGGACCAGTTGTAATTTAACCGACAGTACACGACCACATGCCACAGAGGTATAATGTAACGCGCTACTGTCTAGAAGACAATAGGCTCGTATAGTGCGAAGAAAGCCCAGATAAGGATTTTTACTCCATTAAGTATTCTACTGGAGAATATCTGACGTAAGCTGTGCGGGCCAAATGAAAAAAAAGAAGAAAGAAAGAAAGATAAAAACAGAAAAGTTACGCCGTCATTAGCCGCATCATCTCGTGCTATAAGCAAATGTTGCGAGCCAGTTCCGGGCATCTATAACATAGTGTACGCTAGAAGGAAGCTGGTTACGCCAAAGAAAGCCTTATCCAACACTTGCATTTGTCTTCGTTTTCATTGTATTAATAGCTGTTACCGTCGACGAGACTAGAGCGGGTGGGGGTGGGCATGAAACTTAACGCGTTATTATCCTCTTACCGGTACACGCAACGTCTAATTTTGGTGCTATAATTACGGGACTTTACATTTAGCTCGTTTACTTTCTTCGCTGTAGAAAAATATGTCAATTTCTTTCGTCAACCTTACACCACTCATGCTGTATCAAAGCCATCAAATCAAATAAATTTGATTAAAAATTAATAACGATACGAATGGCGACGAAAAGGAAAAGAAAGATTGAAGATACGGGTAAGAATGTTTCGTGTCACGTCTCACGTACACACAGCGCATTTCAGCTTTCCTCCGTGGGCGACGAAAGAAATCCAGTGCAACGACGATTCACTACTCCTCGACCGAGACACAACTGCCGCTGCACGTCAAAGCTCGGCCATGAAAGTAAAAATCGCGCGAGTAGAGAGCGACAGCGAGTAGCCCCAATCCAGGTGACGGGCGCCTTGTTCCTTGAAAAATGTTTGATCTCGTGTAGGCGCGACTCGCGTGTGAGTTTGACGACCATTACGGGAAAAGCTAGCTTTGACGTTTTATTTTTACGTTTGCCTATATATGTAGTACTACTATTGTTTTTTTTTTAACAATTATGCAGCGTTACGTTGAGCGGCGTAATTTTAGCATTAGACACAGCGTTGCAATAGATGTTTTATACGAATTCACTGAATAGTTTCAGTACAATTTTCATTATATATGTCAAGGAGTTTTTCCTTTTATTTTGAATTATTGCATAATAGATGAATAACGATGAACGCATACGCATAAAAATACAACAATTTGCTACTTTCTGAACTCCAACAAGAATTACGTAAATATATATATATATATATATATACACACACAAAAAGCAATTAACGCCGTCGCAAATAAGCCACTGGAGGAAATAATTCGAAACGATGCGGCCAAACGTACGGGTGATTTTCTTTTACGAAAAGAATTAGTTGCGTTGCAATTGTGCAGCACCAAGAAGTCAGAGAAACGAGGAAGTATAATCAGCGCCAACTTGGCATAGATGGAATCATTGTAAAAATTATACGGAAGAATCTGACATTGCTCTAGTGCTTACGTCATATTGCTGACATAGAGTATAATCGAGAGAAAAATGTATTGTTGAACTTCAATTAATCCACTTTCGCGCAGACGATTACTTCGATTTTTCTTTTTCGACACGTTACTTAACGTAAATTCGTAATACGAAAAATCATAATTTGCACATGAAAGCATAACTTTATAACTTTCTAGAAATATGAATTCTTTGATACTTCAAAAATGTCCATATTGAAATACGATTTTAATTAATTTCTTTCTGAATGCAAACTAATTATATACACATAAAATTAACCGATATTAGTAATTTTACTACTGGTTACAAAACGCTAAGGATATATGTATAAGAAAAGTTCATTGGACTAATTATATACGCAAAGACTTGAATATTATACGAAGCTGTTGAATATCACGTTCTATCAATTTGTTTATTTGTCAATGTATCATTGTATTCTTATAGCGTTAATGGTATACAGAAACAGTGACAACTATAACGAAATTTTTCAAGAGTGTAACTCTTGATCGTAAGATATTGATGTATACCAACAATGTATAAAAAGAACGAGTCAACGGTTTGTCGCTCGATAAAAAATATAATCGAGAGATGAGACAACGTGATTACTCAAGTAACACAATAGAAATAGAAATTAACAGCGGCAAACGAAACGAAAAGCAAAAGTTACAACGCAGTAAATCGTATCGATACTCCTTCTTCAGTCAACTGAAGAGAATTACTTTTACAATGAGCGAAAAGCATTTAATGGTCGTATCAATTTATTAATAACTTCAAGTCATATGAAACAAACGCGGTAACTTTGGAAAACCCAAACTTAACGAAAAAAACTTGGAACCTTATATAATAACAAACAACGATTGATAATTAACGCGATGTCGTTTTACCGACACTTATTCCCACTGAAAAAACAATCTCGGAAAGGAAAAAAAACGAGTGGAGAAAGGAGCCCGAGAGAAGAGTCCCGGAAGAAAAATCCGGTTCTCCAAGCTTCTTCTTTTTTGTTTTTGTTTGTATGACGTTCGATTTTCACTTTTTTACAGGCAACAGCAAGAGCCATGCCGTGTGAGGCAGGAACGGCCTTGCCCGCCGAGCAAGTACCGCACGCCTTCTGGGGCTTGCAACAACGTGAGGCATCCTGCCTGGGGCGCCCGGGGCTCGCCTTATTTAAGATTCATGTCACCCGCTTATATTGATGGTAAGTTCGACTAGTTGTTTTTATTTTCATACCTCGGTAAAGAAAAACTATACGTTTAAGAACAATATTCGTCACGACGTCTATTGTTATTTGACACTGTTTTGTGCTTCAATCGAATATTGGTTGATGTTATTTTCTTCAAGTTCCTCAGGCAAAAATGTCTTCGGCAACTTTGTAATTTAATTTACAAGAATATTAAGATTAATTGCTTTATAAACGTTTTTGTACTTGAATTGTACAATTTTTAATATCCTTGCTAAAAGCTAATTATGACACCTGAAACTATACAAACTTTCGACTTGTTGTTCCATCGTAAAAGGTAGACATCGTTAATTCGTAAAGAAAAAAATAGTACTTATCTCGTTCATCGTTTATTTATGACACGTATATACGCGGTGAGAAATTGGAAAACGAAGCTATTTAAGTAGCGAAATAGACCGTATAAATATTCGCTCCACACGTTTGCCTTCAATTGAGTAACAAACAAAATCTAATTAGATCGTTGAAATGTCCGTTGCTGACTTATCCAGTCTCGTCTTCTTAGGTACTTGTATTTGTTGTACATGTCTTTTTAATAGTCATTTCCTGCATCGTTAATAGCTACGTTTTAATAGATTTTTAATAGTACCTGTATAGATATTTTGGTAAACATTCTATTCTTGTGAAGTCTATCGTAAGAGATTTTTACATCTCAAGCCATTGGCAGCATTCGCGTGATCTAATTATTACCCAAATTGAAAAATCGCAGACCTTAATCTTCAAAGTGAAGAAACGAAAATCCTCCAAGTACTCGTAACGCGTATAAATACATTTCGTGACGATACCAGCGAACGTGCTCTCGAACTAGTCAGATTAGCGTGTAAATTTTTGCACGATTTGTCCTGGTCGAAAAGCGTATACACAGCCAGCAGCAATTCGATACTTATCGCTTGCATAAGTGTTTTGCAAGACATGCTGTCTCGTGAGACCACAAAAATCGAATTGCCCTGGGAGATGATCAATTCACAGCGTTTGGTAGACACAATGTACAAGCTACATCGAACGTGAAAAGTGAAAATCAACGGTTAACCGTGCACCTACTACGCAACCTATACGCCTCTGTGGTTGTAATCGTGATTTACAAGCGCAAGATTTTCGTCTATTTGATAACACTTTCCACGTGAACCAATTTTTTTTTTCCAAAAGCGATGTCAATGAATTATTATGTGATTTTAACGAGTACTCCTGGTTTTACTGGATTTTGGGTGAAAAATCAATGCAGCAGATAATAACGTGCGTCGAATCCAGTTTTACGCTATTATACGATTTTTTAATTTATATTTCTAGATAAAACTAGTTATACGACAGACGAAATTTCTAAAAGAAAGCTGAAATCTATAATAATTTTGTCGAGCGTTTGTAGCGAATGTTTACATGAGTTGAATGTTATTCAATTTATCAAACCAAGTATCTGTAGATTTTAGGCACCTGCTTTATGTATATACGTATTCTCCCACCTCTTCGTTGCACAGACGTTGCGAAATTCACGTAAAATATAGTCAATTTTAACATTGCATAATGAAGTACATTGATAGAAAAGAACATCTAAAATTCTTACAAGAAAGGCTCAAGATTTTTCAGGATTCCTCCAGAAGAATAACTTATGTAATTTATTTACCATTTGTATTATGTAACACTGAAAACAAACACGCGATGGCAAAACACGAGTGCACAAAACATTCTTTCAATTTATTCAATTCGCTTCTTAAAATTACATCAATTATTCGATGTGTATAATGTGAATATTTTGATTGGATATTCGACAGTACGAATATTATTTTGTTCGAAATTAATTGAATTAATCATTAGAATGATACTATAAAAAAAACTATAAATATATAAATCTTTGATCATAAGCTTCTTTTATTCCGGTTTGCTAATTATAATTTGAAATCCACGAGTCGTCAATCATGTCTGCGAATAAGGAAGAAAACGAGGTCACGCACTTTAAGAGATTCCGCTATAAATAAGTTTAGAAAAGCAATCTTAGCCTGCTACAGAATTTCGGTTAGGCACGGAGGAAAAAAAATACGCAAAATCATATTGACGCGCGAGAGAAGGAAAGAGAACAAAAAATGAAAGAGACAGTCGGTAACATCTAGTCCCAAAAAAATAAGAAAGCTCGAAGCGACGAAAAAGTGACATGAACGGGCTGGTCACCTCAATCTTTTCTTTTTCGTTTTTAAACAAAGCCGTAAAGCGACCTTACCATTTTTATGCGCGAAATTTACTCAGATTTAGTCTCGTCTTCTCAGGTACGTGCTTTTTTTGTACATGTCTTTTTAATAGTCATTTCCTGCATTGTTAATAGCTACGTTTTAATAGACTTTTAACAGTACTTTGGTGTACGTTATAATTTTTTATTGCACCTGTAAGTTCTATTCACGCCGAATTCGGATTTATTGAAGTAACATAAATGATGCATTGAAAAAACATTTAAGTAAAATTTAGAAAAAATACAATGATACCATTGAGGAACTAACACACGAGTAAATTTGTTATTATAAATTACATATCTCTGAATAAAATTGATCAGGATTAGACGTAATTAAAGACGTTAAAGTACTTCCATTAGAACGAAATTACATATCTACTGCATATCTGCAGTGTGAATGATTCGAGAACTCGTCATAGACGTGATTATAAAGTAAAAGTCGGCACAGAAAGTGAAGCGCAAAACACGGGATCTTTGAGGTATTTAATTCAGAACTTTCAATGGGTCGTCTGCATACCGACACATTTCCGTGACGGCTTTTGGAGCTCTCACTTTCATCGTCAACGTTTCCAAATTCTAGAATTAATGGCCACCACAATTTATTACACATAAGCAGATTATAATTAACTCGTGTTGTCTCAGAAAACCGGATATTTTGGATGTTTGCAGAGAATTTTAATGCACTCCATAAATAAGAAAACTTTATTTCATTGTTATGTTTTTCAAAAACCCGCGTACCTTTCTTTTCTGTAATTTTCCATGATGATTAAATTAAGATTTATTAAGTTATAATTCAGTTGTATGGAAATTCGCGACATCAATAATACTGCAAAGGTTTTTACCGGTGGGAAACCAATTTTTACAATAGTTTATATAATATCAATGGACATCCATAATACTTTGTGGGATTGGAAATGTTGCTATCGTTAGTACATTAAATTGCGTTACCGTCAATCAAAACTGAAAAATCGGGAATTTTCTCGATTAAAGCTTGAATCCATTAAAATATTATAACCAAAAAATTCCAGCGTATATATGCCAAATATAAAAAAGTCACTGTTATCTGAAAAAAATATCATGAAAGTTTCGCTAGAAAGTTTAAACGATCTAGATGTAAATTAAAAGTTGGCTAAAATCGCTTCTCCGTCGTAGCGTAAACTCAAGCATCATCAGCTTGTTATCGACCTTTCTCTGTAAACAATTAATTTTTACGAGCGTAATTATCCATATAAATGTTCGGTACAAGTCTATCATAAACGTCGTCATGACAGTAACGAGCATTACTTCCGTAGTAACATTTTAAGATCGAATTAAAAAAATTTCTTGTGCTGACTTTTATTGTGGTTAGTAATATATATTTGAAAGTATTTATACACAATTACTACGTAAACAATACCTTTCAGTTATACTTTTTGAGATTGTTATTATTAGCTATGTAACATTACGTTGGAGTATTCATAAAATTAATCTCTGTTAGAGAATGGTTTTAAATTAAGACAATACACTTGACAGCGTTGTTTCGTGTGAAACAACCTAAAGCAAAATTGTTAAGACCATTCTCGACGAACGTTCGTATATATGAGCTAAATCTGTGATTGAATTAACGTGTATGCACGTATCTACTGCGATTCGACAATGTGAGCGAGCCATTTCTACATTTACACGGCATCGAACTTCAGCTATCAAAGGCTAATTTCCGCTGCAAGTGTTGTCACTTTCGTTCGCTTCTTTTCAATATGTCAGACTCCACTTTGAAAAGTGCCTTTATGCGACACAAATGTAGAACTGTTGGTTACCTGCTTGCTGATGAAATGAGATTATTTCCCCCTTTATTTGTTAACATATAATGGTTTTTTTAAGCGAAATTGATTTAAATTTTTGCAACGATTTAATTGTATGAAATGAACTGAAACTGAACTTATATGAACTGAACTGAAATGCGATACTAAAACATACGTATCACGTAATTTTTCAACAATTCCCGAGACGACATTTTACGTGTTTATTCCTATAATATTGAATGCGAATCTATTTTTGGAACACGAGTCTCTAGTAAAGTTTGTTTGAATATAACGATACCAGTTTTGATAAAGTTAAAAATAATATAATTATCATACGAATTTAGACACTATTGAACTTTCGATTATTTAGAAAAGTTAAATAAATTCATTGTACATTGTAGGCGTAAAAGTCCCACGTCACGCTCTGCCAAGTGCTCCAGAATTGGTGTATCATTTACGCGTGAACCGTCCAGTGGATGAGACAGCTCACGAGGGTTTAAGTAGTCTCACCGGAGTCTGGTCAGAGTTGGTTCTTCGCGATATTTCCAACCCCGTTAGGCCACATCGTCGGGAAAGTTGTTGTCAGCCTGGGGTTCGTCATCCCGAGTGCATGCAGAGTGTCGACGAACAAGGTCGATGCTTGGATTATATGCGGAATACGCCAACCCTCAACAGTCACAGCTGCCACTTCGAGTCTCGCGAGCAGATGAACGGTGCTTCCGGTTACCTCGACGGATCGGATCTCTATGGAAACAACGACGATAAACTGCACAATCTCAGGACTTACCTTAGGGGTAAAATCGAGATTGACCAGTGCGAGCTTTGCAATCGTGTCAACTCTAGTATCGGTCACGTGTATCTGGCTCTGTTGCACGAGCACAATAGGATTGCCGACAAATTGTCCGAACTCAACGAACATTGGGACGACACAAAGCTTTTCTTGGAAGCACGTCGCGCTGTTGTTGCTCAGGTTGGTATATACTTTTTTACATTTTGGCAAAAATATAGTGTACATATCACGTTTAATCAAGAAAAAAAATTCTAAAAACATTGACTTTATGTGTTTGACCCTCAGATCCAACACGTAACGCTGAGTGAATTCGCCCCAAGCGTGCTAGGTGAGACGGCCTTTGCCAACAGTGAATTGACGCCGACAAGCAGTGGTTTCTACTCAGGTTACTCGTCGACCAACCGCGGTGGTGCCATCGATGCGGTTGCTCTGGCTGCTCTTCAAGGACTTACTTCTCTCAGACGTGACGAAAACTCAGCTCTCGAGGAACAGGTCGTTCTTGCAGCTCGACACGTTAGCCTCGATGTAGCTAATCAGGACGACACTCTTCAAGACTGGACACCAAGTGCTCTTCTCGTGCACGAGGCTCGGGATCACGGTTTGCCCGGATACTCCCAGTTTGTTGATTACTGTTCCGCTGGACAAGTCAAGGTATGAATAATAAACAAATTGTTTCAACAAGTAAATGTAATAAAAACACGGAATTATGTAAGTTTTTTCTCATTCAACAGGTTGAAAACTTCACAAGTCTTGCGCGTTTTATGAATCCTACCGAAGCAGCTCTTCTTCAAAGAATATACTCACGCGTCGAGGATGTAGACTTACTCATCGGTGGTTTGCTCGAAATACCAACCGAAGGAGCAGCGGTTGGTCCGACTTTCGCGTGCTTGCTTCGCGAACAGCTAATCAAGCTTCGCAACTCCGATCGGTTCTGGTATGAAAACGACATTCCACCATCGAGCTTGAAACCTGAACAGCTTACCGAGATCCGTAAGGTGTCTCTTGCTGGAATCCTTTGTGCCAATGCCAATATGGCTAAAATCCAGCCAAAGGCTTTCTTCCAGCAGGATCCCTATTTAAATGCCAAGATCAACTGCGATCAACATGGATTGCTAGACTTGTCCGCCTGGCGGGAGGATCCGATTCCAGCTGATGTGACTGACAATCAAATGGAAACAACCCCTGTATCCACAGATGCTGCTTCGTCCTTACTAACGGAGATCAACGAAGATATGATTAAAGCTGCGGTGAAAAAGGCTGAACAAGATCTGCTTATTCGCAAACAGCTGGAGTACAACTCCTGGTTGGATCAACAAATCGCCGATCCGAAATCTTCGATCGGTACCGCGGCTAGCTTTTCAAAAGCCAACAAGGATGCTCTGTTACTCGCAAACTCATCGATTCTCTACGAGTTGGCGACCAATGAATTACTTAACGGGATCCATGGTCTTAGGAGGAGGAGAAAGAGACAAGCTTTCGATTCCGGTGACAACATTCTCGGCTTCCCTAATAGCGAGTTTAACGATGTATTACAGAACGTCGACGTCTCGAACTTCATACCTCGTAAGAAGGCGACTAACCACGAAGAAGTTGATTGTCCAGTTGACAATCACGCTTGCGACCCAACTACCCCTTATCGTACCTTCTCAGGTCATTGCAATAACCTGCGTAATCCCAACCTTGCCAAATCATTGACAACTTTCGCTCGTCTTTTACCGGCTGTCTACGAGGATGGTGTATCCCAACCCAAGATTACAGGCGTGACAGGCAATCTTCTGCCGAACCCACGTGTTATCTCTACAACCATTCATCCCGATATCTCAAATCTGCACAATCGTTACACTTTGATGGTTATGCAGTTTGCCCAGTTTCTCGATCACGATATAACTATGACGCCCATTCACAAAGGTTTTGCCGAGTCTATTCCCAGTTGCCGTTCGTGTGACTCCAAACAAACAGTACATCCCGAGTGCAATCCTTTCCCTATGCCACCTAACGACCATTTCTACCCTACTGTCAATGTGACAACGGGTCAGCGACTGTGCTTCCCGTCGATGAGATCTCTACCTGGACAACAGCATCTAGGACCGCGTGACCAGATCAATCAGAATACCGGGTTCGTTGATGCATCCGTCATCTACGGTGAGAACAGATGTATTGCCGAAGTGCTCCGAGGCTTCAACGGTCGCATGAACATCACCGCTCGTTCACACATTGGTCGTAAGGACATGTTACCCATGTCTGCCACTCATTCTGAGTGTAAGGCACCTTCAGGCCAGTGCTTCATTGGTGGTGATGGTCGTGCCTCTGAACAACCTGCTTTGACTGTCATGCACACCATGTGGGTTAGAGAGCACAATAGAATTATGGAAGGTCTGAGGGCGGTCAATCCTCACTGGGACGCCGAAAAACTCTTCCAGGTAAGGGACCTTCTCTTTTGGGCAATGCTAATTATAAGCAATATCAATATAGTGGACTTAAATCGTTTGATAATTTTAATTGTTCGGTCATCAGGAAACCAGAAGAATCATCAGTGCCATGCTCCAGCACATTGTCTATAACGAGTTTCTGCCGCGTATCCTCGGTTGGAACGCCATCAGTCTATACGGCTTAAAGCTGCTGCCGCAAGGCTATTACAAAGAATACTCGCCTAGCTGCAACCCTAGCTGTCTTAACGAGTTCGCGACAGCGGCTTTCCGTATCGGGCACTCGTTGTTAAGGCCGCATTTGCCGCGTATGGACCGCAACTATCAAAACGTTGATCCCCCAATCCTGCTACGCGATGGTTTCTTCAATCCTGACATGCTCTTCCAAGACGATATGATCGATGAGATGACTCGTGGTTTGGTATCAACACCCATGGAGACACTCGATCAGTTCATCACCGGCGAAGTTACCAACCACTTGTTCGAACAGAAGGGTATCCCTCATTCAGGTATCGATCTCATTGCACTCAATATCCAGAGGTCAAGAGATCACGGTTTGCAAGGCTACAACAGCTACAGAGCTCTCTGCAATCTCAAAAGGGCTACCAGCTTCGACGATCTTTCAAGAGAGATGGCACCCGAGGTTATTGCCAGACTTAGGAGGGTCTATGCTCATGTTGACGACATCGATCTATTCCCTGGTCAGTATGAACTCATCTTACTTCGTGCATTAATAATGCGTATAGTATACTTTTCCCGTTGAAAAATTGACATTCACCTTTATTTAAATATCGTACAATCAAAATAATCAAGAAAACTTTCAAAAATAATAAAATATTTTTCACGTAGGTGGTATGAGTGAGAGGCCACTGCAAGGTGGTTTAGTAGGACCAACATTTGCCTGCATCATTGCCATCCAATTCAGACAAGCGCGCAAATGCGATCGTTTCTGGTACGAGACTGATGATCCGAATATCAGATTCAGTGAACAACAGCTTGCAGAAATCCGTAAGACTACACTGTCGAAAGTCTTGTGCGAAAATATGGATTATCACACAGATATGCAGAGAGCAGCTTTTGATCTGCCCTCAAACTTCTTAAATCCTCGAGTGCCTTGTGGTTCCATGCCACATATGAGTTTTGAGGCCTGGCGTGAGACTCGACACGGATGCCAAATCGGTGACCGGCACGTTGCCGTTGGCGAGTCTGGTTTCCCCACACCTTGCACAAGTTGCGTTTGCACTAACGAGGGCGTAAGTATTGAGCCTTGTTTCTAATAAAATACCTTTCCATAAATAAAATTGTTACCGACGTACCTAATTTTATATGTACTTTAAATGTAGCTTTGGATTTTATTTTTTAAATACCATAGTTTTCATAAATCTCTAAGACAGTGAAAATACTCGATATTGTTAATGAATTTTTCCGATTTGAATGAAAACTCAGAGCTATCAAGCTAAATTTACATAATTTGAAAAAAAGGGAAAAATAACATAATTTACGTTAATTATTATTTTACAGACACACTGCGCATCCTTGAGAATAACAGACTGCAACCAACTTCTGCGCGAGGCATCGCGTGAAGCAATCTTACGTGACGACGTTTGCACCGCTCAATGTGGATTTGTACTTGCGGCGACCGACAGCTCGCCTAACTTCCAATTCAATAATTTTGCTGGTTTCAATCAACAGCGAAGTTTGCGCTCATCCATCCCTTCGTCCACGTTTAATGGCTTTAAGTTACCCGACCTATCGCAGTTTATCGGTTGAACACTATTATCCTCAACTTTTCATTCGACACATGTGCCAATAGAGTGATGAGGCAGTGCCAACGCCAAGAATATTTTACAACATTAAACGTGCGACGTCACATGCGAGGTCCTATTTTTTTCTCGAATGGACATACGTTGTATGTAATAGAAATTTAATGTTGCAGTTAATGTAAATATAGAGTTTAGATTGCAGTACTTTAGTATTTAACACGGAGTTTTTTACTTTTTACGTGAACGCAAAAGATAGCTTTGGAAAACAACGTTTCGTGCTCTTTTGTGATTTTTTGTAATTATGTAAGTGATTTATCAATTAACATTTATGCATTGTGAGAACTTGATCCTTGTGAAATACAGAGAAGTATGAACTGTATTAGACAGTCAGTTAAATCAACATATCTACGTAGTAAGAAATACGATCCAACATATTTCCCATAAGTTAAGATTATGTAGGTTTAATATCAGTGAAACGATGACGTTATTTAAACTCAAGAGCGGGAGTACTTTCAAATCAATTTTTCGTAAATATTGTATCGAATATCAAACTTACATTGATGAATAATTTAATTAAATAAATGCGTCATTTGAACTGTTTTTTACGTTGTATTATAATTTCAAGCTTTATACATATTTTTGTATGATACAATATGGCATGTATAACTTTAATAAATGTTAATGTTAATTTTTAATTATTGGTCTATCATATTACAAATAAATAAAAGATACCCATATCATACATCTTAAACGACCGCGTGAAACAACTTACTATTTGATGTAAAATTAATTGAAAAAGCACTTTTCACATTTGTTTGATCCTTAAAAAAGCTTTCCATACTTTATTTACAAGTAATTTTGTATTGAGACATTTAATCTATTAGGAAAATACTATCAATTTATCGAAAAACATGTACTTTTTTTTCTTTTTTTTTATTGTTCAGTCTAAACTTATCGTCGGATTTGAAACCCGAAAAAAACTTTTCGATAAAAACCTTAAGAATCTCTTGAGTGTTGCTATAATTCAATTGGCAGTAACTTCCGGCTTACTATTTACCAAAGTGGAATTTTCTGGTATTGTAACTGGGTGATCGACGCAACGCCACAATCCATAAGTCTTTCCAACAGTTGTTTGCCATAATCTCAATGTTCCGTCTTCGGAACCACTAGCGTAGAGTTCACCGTCAGGAGAAAAACGTACGCAGTGAATAGGACCAAAGTGCCCTTTGAAGGATTCTGAAAAATGAAAATAACATTTCAAAAATATTTATTGTTCGTGAATTGGTATTAATGCTTTTATTAGTAATTTTTAATCAAACACATTGGTATTATTTGAATGCAAGTAAAGCAGTAATCAACTTACCAATTTCGATGCCTGTGGCATAGTCGAATTTATACATTTTGAAGTCTTCTCCTCCGCACACGAAGATACTATTGTCAGGATGTAAGCTAGCGCTGTTGACCTGAGTCGGCACTGTAAACTCGCGTATCTTTGTCAGACTGTAAAATAAAAATAACGTGAGTAAACTAAGGAGAAAAAGAACGAATTGAAGATGAAGGCATTGTCATGTTGTTGATTTCATTTCCCATAAAGAAGTGACAGGAAACAGTATGTCTTTCTACTAAAGCAAGGTTAATCGAAAAAACACGAATGCAAACAGAGTCTGATTCACTGTGACGTATAAAAAAGAATAGTTGACAAGTTTATCTCTAAGGTTTCTATGAATATTCTCTGTTGCGAGGTGAAAGATTGCTTCGGCAATTGAGGATGAATTACAAGAAAACATTTTAGTTTTATATAAAAAACGCATGAATTAGAGTATTTTAAAACTTATGATACATAATTAAATTATTCATATTCACCCACGTGAATTTTGCACAAATAATAAATCGTTATAGTCAATACTGAAAATAAAGTAATTTTAAATTTTAAAAGATAAAACAATAACTCTATTCGTTCATTGTTCATAAACGAAATTCAAATATTATAAATCAAAATTTAAACTTAGTTTTATATTTTTCCAAAAATATAAAATATTCTAGTCTGACAGTAGCAAAATATTTTAAAAACGTACTCTTTGCTGTTCCAAAAAGTAACAATATTAGCATGAGTTGTCGTAAGAATTGACCCATCTCTTGAAAGCTCCATAGATCTTGGGATTGCTGGGAAATCAAGTTTTCTAATTTCCTCGCCACTATTCTTGTCCCAAACTCTCAATGTCTTATCTTCAGCACAAGTAATGAGTTGTGTATCGTCATTGAAAAACGTCACATGCTTTATACTATTGGTGTGTCCGGACAATATCTAAAACAAACAATAATGATAGATGAGTTATTATTTTTGCTTACATTTTATTTGGATTACTAGAAAAATTATAATCTGTATTTGCAGTGCACAATGAATCACAGTAAAAAATTGTTTTCTTGAAAACAATTTTGAAATACAAATAATTGGTAAGAAAATCAATAGTAAACATATTTTTAACTTATATATAAATCATAATTAGATAATCACTGCAAAGAAAAAATTATAATCAATCAAAAAAATATTTACTTGTGGCTCAGCTTCTGGCTTGTTCAAATCGAAAATTCGAACAAGCTTTTCATTAGATGCAGTTGTTAAATACACAGAATCCCTGCTAAAGTCTGCAGCTTTGACTATATGATTGTGTTGGAAAGAATGAATTTCATCTCCAGTAATGGCATCCCAAACTTTGGCATTAAAATCAGCAGCTCCACTTGCTGCTCTAGTAGCTTGAGAGTTCAATGAAACACCCCAAACAGCTCCCTTATGGCCTTCAAACGTGCCTATCCAGTCTCCTGTATCACCTTGTCGCAACATGGGCTTGCCATCTGAATTAAATTATAATAAGTTGACTGTTATAATTCATTGGAAGTTTCTTATTTGTTGTATGTTAAAATCAGTAAATTGATCTTGATGAAATGAGTTCTGAATAAAAGTTTCATTATAATAAATATTTCAGTACTAAAATGATTTCTTATTCTTCAAGGATATATTAAGATCATTGCTAATATAAGACTGTTTGCTAAATAAGGCCTGTGGGGCATTTATTTTTATATAACCATCTGCTGAATGATCAATTAAAAAATATGTACAAATCATATTTTTCAAGACTATTTTTCCAAAACATTAACTATCATAACAAGTACATATATACACTTCTACGAGTTTCAGAAATTATTTAATGTTATTGTTTTAAAAGAAGCGTTTCCCATTGTATAGCAGGTAAATACTATTTGTTTATACAATATAGACAACTTATTTTCATGTAAAACTTTAACATAAACAAAAGTATGATCATTTTATAATATATAATAAATTAAATGAGATTAATAAGAAGGTACACAGAAAGCAATAAAATAGTCATTTAACTCCTATCACAAATAATATGATATGACGAATAAATAAAAAAATGTTTTCATTATTAATCAATTGTATCATTTACTACTTTAAAATTCAACTTAAGAAAACAATTTGAGATCAAAATATAATTAAGTATCAAATATCTTACATGCTTAAGTTAAAAGAAAATGTCAAAATAATTAAAAAAATATTTAGTAAATCATTTTTATGTGAATAATACACACAAAGCTATGCAATTCATATACATTTGTATTAAAACTTGAGCTAAGTTAACCTCAAACCATACAAATATATCGATTTTTCAAGTAGAGCGTATAAAATAGTGAATGTATTAATAAGAGATACATTACCTTTGCAAGCCGAAATTAAATAATATCCTGAATCCGTAATATCAGAAAAATGAAGGTGAACAACGGGCCGAGTGTGCCCGCTGCAGGTTAACGGTGTTTGCCTCATACTCGACATTTTGCTTTATAATTACACTCTTTTGACATTCGAAAACTAGTCCAAAGACGAAAATCGGAATCGTTCGAGGCGCACCTATGAGAAACGAGTTAAGCCAATGCAAAATAACAAATAAATTTCTATTAATAATAAAATAAGAAAGTGTAATAAATTCGAAAAGATATAAAAAACAATAAGCTGTGTGTGTCACCGTCATTCATAGAACGCGAACGGCACACTACTGCTGCTGACTAACAAAGGGCTAGCGCGGAGAAACCTCTCGCCGTCCCACTGTCATTTATCTGCAGTCGGCACATGACGTCATCGATATAGCGATAGTTGAATTTGTCAGATAATAAATAGATATATCATATATTATATTTTGGTAACTTATGAGTTTATTCAAGATGACTGTGGAATAATCAGTGATTAGAATACTAATAAACGACGTAGATTAATCAACATAATGTAGATTAATATCTGTCAATATATATATATTTGATCATTTTTGTAAAACATTTCTTATTTGCGATTTGTTTCTAAGTGACTATGACAACAAAATTAATCTTGGTCCGAATAATCTCGTCGATTTAAAAATCATTGCCTAAATTATCAAGTGTTACCATCTGTTGTTGGAAACGATTATTAACTCAGCAGTATGATGTCATTTCCGGTACAATGCACTTACTTTAAACGATCGACACGTGTTTATCATCTGTTTATAGATAATTTTCTAATTTTTTATTCGTAAAATAGTTTCGCAGAGTGTCTGAAAACGTCTTTGACAATTGTGTACTTTTGGGAAAGTATATAACCTTGACAAAACGTGTAAAGAATAGCAAAAATATGCCCGTGGAAGTCGAGTTAAACGATGTGGTGCTAGATCAGCAGCAACAGCACGAGGAGGAGGCAAACGATCAACAGACGTTGCAGAGTGATACAGAAAACATTGAGATCAAGGAACATTTCATTGCACCACAAGTGCAGAGTAATCCTGATGGATGGGGTCCTTTCGAGCTTCCGGATCAATTCAAGGATATACCATACCAGCCCTTCTCTAAGGGTGACAGGATCGGAAAAGTAAGTTGTCTTTTTCGATCGATTAATTGAGTGCTACAAGAGAGATGGTTCATCTTTGATGCTTTTGTTTGTAGATATCCGACTGGACTGGTTCAACATTCCAAGACAAGAAGTTTGCAAGTAAGTTTTAAAGTATATCTGAGAAAGCTGTAGCAAAATTGTATGCCTCATTGGTTGTTTTGTTTATAGACAAGTATGCATCACAATTTGGCTCTGGAAGCCAATATGCTTACTATCATGACGAGGATGAATCAACTTTCCATTTAGTTGACACAACACGTGTTCAGAAGCCACCTTACCAGCGTGGAAGATTTGGTAGGCAGAATCATAGAATGCGGGGACGTGGTGGTCGTGGTATAATCAGCCAGATGCAGGCTCTTGGCAAGTTGAAGCTTAGAGAAAGAGACCGTAAAGGACAAACCAAACGTTGGGGTCGTCAGCAAGGGTTTAGAAATCACAAGAATCAGCCACCTATCAAGATAAGAGATGCATCTGTAACCGTTAAACCAGACTGGGTCACTATAGAAGAAATGGACTTTCCAAGGTTAAGTAAGCTCACTCTTCCAAGTGTAAAAGATGGCAAAGACATTGCCACTTGTGGTGCCTTGGAATGGTATGATAAGAGTTACGACCGAGTTAATGTTAAAAATGAGAAGCCATTGCAAAGAATCGACCGTATTTTTCATACTGTTACCACCACTGATGATCCTGTAATTCGTAAATTGTCAAAAACCGAGGGCAATGTATATGCCACTGATGCCATCCTTGCGACCATTATGTGCTGCACCCGCAGTAATTACTCTTGGGACATCGTGATTGAGAAGATAGGAAACAAACTGTTTTTTGACAAGCGCGACAACACAGAGTTCGATCTATTGACTGTCAACGAAACGAGTGTAGAGCCTCCACAAGACGACGCCAACTCTCTCAATTCACCAAGGAACTTAGCTCTAGAAGCTACTTTCATCAACCACAATTTCTCTCAACAAGTGCTAAAACCTAACGAATCCAAGTACAAATTTGAAGAACCAAATCCATTCATTTCGGAAGAGGAAGAAGGCGAAGTTGCCAGTGTGGCCTATAGATATAGAAAGTGGGATTTGAACAATGGTATCACTCTCATTGCTAGATGCGAGCACGACGCGGTGATAGTGGGACCCAATAACGAACCACAATTCTTGACGATCAAGGCGCTCAACGAGTGGGACTCAAAACTCGCTAACGGAGTTGAGTGGCGTCGCAAGCTCGACACTCAACGAGGTGCCGTTCTTGCCAATGAGTTGCGTAACAACGCTTGCAAATTGGCCAAATGGACTGTTCAAGCCATCCTCGCTGGCTCTGATATTCTCAAGTTCGGATACGTATCACGTGCGAGCGTGAGAGATTCTAGCAAACACGTTATTTTGGATATTCAACAGTACAAACCATTGGAGTTTGCAAATCAAATCAATCTCAACATGGACAACGCTTGGGGCATCCTTCGTTGTATCATTGACATTTGTATGAAACAGAAAGATGGAAAATATTTGATCATGAAAGATCCTAATAAGCCTATGATCCGTCTGTATGATATTCCCGACAACACGTTCGACAGTGAAGGCGAGGAGGAAGAGTACAATGAAGATGATCAAGTCAAAAATGTATTTCAGAGTTAATTATATTATCTCTTCCCCCTCCTTCCCTCCTTTTGCTGTAAACTTTAGTTAGGAAGCTGTTGTATATAAACTATATGGATAATCGTAATTTAATTTAGTGATGTAATAATAATTATACTGTGATAATTTAATAATGTAAAAAATCAATTTTTTTGTATTTATTATTATCAATTTAAGTCTTTAATACACGATGATGTTTTATCAATTGAATCTTTATTTTTCACAACTCTCCATCTCGACTCGTTTATCATGTACCTGATCTCTCTTACAGTAGCTTTAGTCGTCTCATCCGTTACCTTGTAGTACAATACCAGCTATTCATACATTTAATTGATGTAATCATCTCTTAACGCGTCTTAGGATTAACGCCAAACCGTGGGGTATTGCTCGTCGTGCCTCGTCGCCTATTTCTTATTAAGATCTATCAAATAAAGAATACATTTATAATCGATAAAATATTATTAAGATACATTTACGACGGTTCACTTGGCATTTGAATAAAAAATATTTTATTATAAACGAAAAAATTAAGTGATGAAGTAATATATTGACATGAGAATTAATGCAGAAACTACATTGTGATATGAAATAAAATCCAAAAATAACTTCCAAAGAACAATTAACCCAGTAAACCAATCATGACTTACACTTAATAATTATTTGTTTTAATGATACGATTCTATGGATAAATAATTCGTTAAATTAATTACAAATATAATTTTACTGTTCATAGTGCCGACGCGGATTTAGTTTGAGCCGTTCAACAAACTTTTAAATTTCGCGCGTAAAACGAAGTGGGCCACGTGATGTATCATTAATTAACGAAATTATTATTTAATGTTTGTTATATAAGTAATTACATTTTTTTTAAGTATATGTTAAAAAGTTAGATTTTCAAGTAACAGCGTGTAATCTTGACCTCAAAACTATGTATAAATCAACGAAGAATATCAGCCGAAATAGCTCAGTTGGGAGAGCGTTAGACTGAAGATCTAAATGTCCCCGGTTCAATCCCGGGTTTCGGCAATTGTATATTTTTTTTTTTCTTTCATTTAATCTAAATACTCAATGGATTGTTTGTTGAAATGTTCTTCACCAAACTTGTAAAAATATTTAAAGTGTCAGGTAAGTTGAAAAACAAAATGTCTAATACTAAATAAATAATAAATTAATTGCTGAAATCAGTTTAAAAAACGTTGCGATAAATAAATTAAGAATATATAAAAATATATATATTCCGAGTACACTTAAACTGAATTAAAAAACAAGTGACACTTATACGGTCAAGGATAACAATATATCTCGTATATAAAAAAGTTGATGCAAAACTGAATTCATACCTGTAGCGCGGCATATTCTCGTATTCGTTATATTTAAACAATTGTCGAAAATAGGTACTATATTATAATATTTATCATTTGAATAAAAATACTCAAATATAAAATTATTTCGATGAACGTCGTATAATGATTCAACGATTAATGAGTTATCGTTATAATAACTATACATAAATACTCTCATCAACCTCAGATTCTAAAATCCACTGAACATAATACACAGAATTAGTATAGACCACGGGCGAATCTTTCTTGCAACAAGCTCTCCTTCCATAACTGATTATTCCTCACTGTACCATCCTGACGTTACCTCTATACATGGAGATTGTCTGTAAAGGACCTCCACTATCACCGGTACACAAGGTAAACAAGAATCCATATCTTGATATCCATCTGCCCAAAATTGTTTGTAGCAGAGCATCACGTACGGCTCAGCCGTAGAATAGACATCCTCGCAATTTTCAAAAGACACAACGGCCAAGCTAAATTCAGTATTTTTTTTACTGGCTGGTGAATTTTTATTCGTTGAACCCCAGCCTGTTACGATTCCTCGTTTTAGTAACATTCGTTGCGGTTCTATGGGCAGGCAGATCGGACGAACACGCGCTCGCGTAAAGTCAATTGAAGTATTTAGCCTGGAAATTATATTGACATGTTTAACGTATTTACACCAATACTTACAAATGATTAATTACCGAAAACTCCACGAATAGATAATCCTTATACCTTATAATGGCGATATCATTTTGGGAATTTTCGGTAGAATATTCGGGGTGGAAATAAACTTGTTATATACCAAAATATTTGTATTTGGCATTGCACACTTTGCTGTCGTCGCAATCTCTTTCATTGTCCAGATCATACTCGCCTATCCTTACGCTAATCAATTTTAAATCTAAAAAAGTATTCTAAACTAATCTTTTCATAATAACATTTTAATTACGATTATTTTTCAGATTTTCAAACATTAAACCACGCCTCATTTATACAAATCATAATAAGAAAACGATTTAAAAAGTTACTACACGATCGCAACCTACAATCTTCCAAGTCAGTAGCAGTGTGCAGCAGTCACAACGTGATTTCGATTGATGACCGTGGCACCGCATCGGAATCTTTCTTGAGTCGTGCTAGGAAAGCAAAGCCATCCAAGGAAACTCGTCGATTCTAGTTTCTCTGTCGTCGACGATTCCAAGCTTTATCTCGTTTCTATAATTTTGCGGCACGGGATCACAAATATCGTGATCTAACAATCGAACATTTGGATGCTTGTTAATCGACGTAAGAAGATCATCGAGGCGCGAAGAAATAACCGTCTTGTAGTTTGTCGAATAACCGAATACTGTGAGTTTGTAGGATTCGGGCTTAGGGATTATCTTTTGTACGTTGAAGTAAATTTTAATTTTTCTGCCTGGAATTTCCAGAATCAATGATTTTAACCGTATTCTTATATTTGAATACACGCTCTTTTCTTTAGTAAAATTACTGATTTACTCGCCGAAGATTCATTGGATTGTCAGTGAAAACAATTATACTTGACAAAAATGAGCTTTACCTTCAAATCCACATTCCGTTTGCCTTATATTGTTGAAAATCTTCCTTTCAATCATTGGAATTTTCAAAAGTCTCATCACGAGTTCGCACTGTTTTATGCTCGTGCACTTTTCATTCTGTTCCGACTGCATCGACGAAGAATTTCAATATTGCAATGTTGTTATAATTAAGTAAGTAACAGCTGGAGCAAAGTAAATTTTTGTATTATTCATTGTCATCGTATTTCAAATCACGTTAACTTTTCTATTCGTAAACGTCCAATACTGAATCGTTAAATTTATGTTTCAACTAATTGATCAAACCAAACACACACAAATATCCAATTACCGCTATACTTCAAAATTTCGCTAATATTTGTGGCAACTGAGATAAACATTTTGAGATCAAAGTCAGGTTAAGCCAAGTATCCACTCCGGAAGAGAAAGGGGGAGTGAGAGAGAGAGAGAGAGAGAGAGAGAGAACACGCGTGCAATTGGTAGACGCCGAAATGGCAATTTGTTTGTATTTGTCAACGTCAAGCAGATATACATAAGCTTCAAAGCGCTAATCTCGTCGCTCGAAATAAAAGTGATCTCTAGGAGATGGACGGCTTTATATAGGCCTGAATTTTATCCAGCCAAGCGTATACAGGTGTCCAATCGTAAACGGATTACAGCATTTGGATTTCATACCTGCGGCATTGCTTCGGGAATGTTGTCATTGAAGTGACAGGAATTTGCTATCTCACGGCCACTTCCAACTGACTGAAATGACAGCCCACTCTCTTGGAAAATGTCGTTTACAAGTAGAGCAAATAGTATAAATATCAGACACATACCGTTACTCATTTTATGGGAATAACACGTCGACTCCTTCCAAAATATATATTTACAGACCCTCGTTTGCAAATATTTTGAGAATACAATTTCTATCTTAACTCTTATCTTCTTCTTTTTTCTGTTATTGTTGTTGTATTACTGTGTAATTATGATTCGTTGAACCGTCTTTTTACGACGAGTAACGAGTAAATACATTTTTATGTAGTAATGCAACAGAGTGTGAAATAAAAGTTTTACTTCAATTCTTAAAGAAACAACATTAAAGGTTATAGAATATTAAACATATTTTACCAACAAACTACTGTAACCACTCGGTCACGCTGAAGGATTGATTGAGATAAATGATTTATATTTGTGCCAATAGTACTGTTCGGGATAAGGTCGTGGAGTATGTGGTGAAAAAAGAGAAAAAAAATCTATCGCGCTATTAATATTTTTTTTATTATTATTAGTATCCTCTCTTCTACATTACTTGGCTCTTTGTCGGTCTGAGGTGTGAGAGCGTCGGAGGGCAAAACACAAGTGGTGGAAAAAAAGAAGAGATAAGGCCTCGCGTCCTGCAAGGGCCAGCCACTCGCCCCTCCCGACACACCCCCGAGATGAGTGCCTAGAGGGCGTGTCGGTAGGGAAATGTCGTGCGTGTGGACGGTTCCGTCGCTCGCCCTACCCACCTCCGTCCCCGCCGTGCCCAGCTGGAGAGTGCCCCTCTCGCATAACTCAGGTGGGTCCAACGCGTCCTTGGGTGTCGAATAACATATCATTGTCGTCCCCGTGTAAACGTATTGACGTACATACGTATACATGGGTAGGTAAACGTTGTTTAGTAGGATACAAGATAATCCGAAACGCATTTCCTGATCACGGGGTGGACTTAAGCGTATGTAAACGTAACTAACGTTGTTAATGTGTTACGTAAATAACGTAAAAACGTAAATAACGTTGCTATTGTGCGTTCCCACGACTCGATGTGCTCTTGAGCTCCGATAAAACGTCAGACGTGGAAATGATTGGAACGAGCCTACCTTCCTACAGTACCTATAAATATGTAAGCCCATAAGGGACAGCGGTTCACGCGGGTGGACAACAATGGTTCTCTCTTAGGAGCTCTGTCGACTTGAAATAAAGATTCAACAGAAACACTTGTATTGCCGTCTCATCAGCCTACTCCGACGCCAGAATTTCAACAAGTACCCGTGCGCGTATTAAACCTCGACCATCGCTACCGTGACGCACAAATCTTGTAAAAATTATATCTCATCGAACGATAGATAACGTTGGGCTCCAAGCAGGCATTCTCGATCGAGGGCAGCGGTACACTCCTTCGGCATCCGTATTGTATGGCTCATGTTTTACTTTCGTTTCCTGTTACCTACCCCTGTGGAGCTGATCGCATTAGTCTGGAATGAGCCTGTTGTTTATTAGTAACAGCATTCATCAATTGTTAGACCGGCAGAAAAAAGTGTACACGTAGTCTTAACTAAATCGATAAATTCAACCTCACTGTCACGAAAGATAAGCCTACTGCCACTTGTTTAAACGCAAGGGCATTTTCTTTTTCATAGTGCGTGCTACACTGAAACCAAGTATCGAGCTATTTAATCCTGATGTAGGGGTACGGAAATGATATTATAATTATAGCCTGCAAACTATTCCGAGTCACGGTAAAAGATTATCGTGCGCGCACTTGCAATCAACAGATTAGTTGCACGGTATTGTTTATTTACCGTGTATTTTTGAAATGTAACAATACGTGTAAATTTATGGTTGGACTGGATCGAGAAGATAAATGAAATACGTTATTTTTGTGCTTAAATAGATTTCGCAGTGTTGCAAAATTAATGTAATTTTGTCGAGGTGCTTGGCATAAAGTACTTTTTAACTGACTTGAAAAGGTAAAATCATCTGTTCCAGGGACATGCTAGCCGATGATCTTTGAAGCGTAACTCCATGAAGCTCTTCGTTTTTACGCTCGGTAAAATACGAAAATTAATTCAGCCTACGTGTAAAGCTTTACGAGCGTCCCGAATAGTCTATGCGCAAAAGCGTAAAGCTGAAAGTCTGTGTGCCACTTGCGCAAACTTGAAACGCGTAAAATCCATCTGCAGAGTCGCTTTGTCATATTTAAAGTCAGCGCAAAACGCGCCGGAATCGTGTGGGTGTGTGCAAGCGACTGTCGTGCACAAGACGCGACTCGTAAAACACGCGCCTCGATTGCCGCGGGTGAACTGGCTTTGTCACTTTCACGCCTTCACACCACTGACCTGGAATTTCCTACATGATGACTATTAGAATGACGTTGCAAATTTTCAGCGCCGATCTGACTTTTAATTAAAGGTTCCAATTATACGCGCGGATTTTCTTTTTCCCTCTTTTTTCTTGCTAGCACGACGAAACCTCACTTTGGCTTTAATTAAAACAATTTCATGTTATGTAATTGCGAGATGAGTCGCATTTTTCTGTAATTTTTTTTCTTAGTTTGACGGTTATTACTTTGGAGTCTTATGCCGAGAAAAATAAATCCCACTAATTAAATTTTGGGTAAACGCGTGTTGTCGCACTCGGATGAACGCATCAGATTTGGTATACTAAAGTGTATAAATCAGAAGAAAATTAAACGTTTCTTTTTAACGCAACGAGGGCTCTGCATATTGAAGATGATATTCCTGGCAGCCTATGACCAGTTAAATTGTTTTGTTTCGTAGATAAAGGGCCTGGTTTAAACTTCAATTTCTCTTCTGTAATGTAAATGTATCTGAAATCGATATATAAGAAACTAATTTCCGTTGTTTAAATAGATTGGCGCTTCCTCACTCTCCACATTACGAAATTGAAAAAAAACGATAAGTCGTCTACGATACAGATAGATGTTCTTATTCGGGTCCAATTAAGTGCAACGTCTTACAACACCGTGAGTATGTATTATTTTAGATCAATGTAGCGGATAAAAATTCAAAGTGAGATATCGCTCGAGAATGAAAATCTTTCAGTTTATAAAAGTTGAAAAAAAACAGTAGTTATATAGACGAAAAGCTAATAACACAGTTGTAGCAAAAGTCCATATTTAGCGCCAGATGCTAGACTTTGTACGCCGAGTTTACTTTTTCTACTTTGTTAGTTTCCAGTTTGTTCGCTGAAAGTTAATATCAACGTTGGTTTTTATGGTAGTTCGCTTGAAATTGCAGAGCATGTCGAGGAATATATACATAGCACACTAATTTGCGTTGTCTGCGAAATAAATCGAAAAATTTCGTAAAAAAATACCTATCGCTTTTATAAATCTCGTCGTCGTTGTAACGAACAATCGTGTTGTTTTAAAGAGAGCACTCGAGATAACTCTCGAACGCGTATGTTTCTTTATCAAGATTTTATCGAGTGCACCAAGCTAGCAACAGGTAAGACACACGCATCTTTAGGTCTACACATCAAACACGGTCAAGTATTATACTACGCACTTCGATATGGGAACGCAGCCAGAAGAAATAATAAAAGTAACATCCGTGTTACTTCCAATTTCTCCGAAACAGATAAATTATTCGATCATCAAAGATTCACCTGTCGATCGCAATTAGGACACGTTTCGGGTTACAATTATTAGGTTGACAATACATGTGTAAAGAATACTTCAACGTGGTTCGTAAATTTGATATTAAATGCGTATTTGGAGCATGCATAAAGTCAGTATTGAACGAAACTCGCAGAGCCAAGAAAACAAAAGCCGAAAGATGAAATCTTCATAGAAAAAAGGACAGAAAATAACCAACAGAAATAGAGCGTACGAGATACGCAAATGCCGGTTTACAACGATATTCACAAGTAAAGAGCGCATACACGCTCATGTTGGTAGCAACCGCGTGTATTGTCTTTGTAGCTATATGCATACGTACATGTGCTCGAATGTGAGAGTACGCGACGACTATACATAGCGTCGTTTGCCGCATCGAGTGCGGATATTTCGCGCGACTACAGTTCCTCCCACCACATCTTTATCTGGCGTGCTGATATACTCTCATCCCTACCTCGCTACCCATCCCCTCGACGTTGCCTCATGTTCCAAGTGTCTTTAACGACTCCGATAACGAGTTATCGAAGCTCTACGGAAAATGAAATTGTTTCTCCCCACCATACTCGATCGAGGACGATGTTCATAATATATATCATCGTCCGCTCTCGTATACGTTGCGCAAGACTACCTATATATATATACGTCTGTAATTCGAGTTTCAGAGGAAAGAGCAGCAGATCCCAAGACGTTATTATGCATGAAACTGAAAACGGAGAAAGTTTTCGCGTATATAGAGACGAGCGATGATAGCAAGTTGTTATGACCCAACGAAAGTACTTTCATGGAAAGCTCTAAGTCTTTTAGTCACGCTTCCTAAACCACTCCAACTTCTCTCGCTTTTATTTTATTTTTTTTTCAATTTTATCTCGATGATATTTGTATTCTCAGTGATGTACCATGCCTCTGCTTTTTATTACACTTTCGATTTGAGATTGAGTTGGAGAAAAATATTTACTTTTTTTCTACTTTTTTTTAAAAGCTTTTTCGATATTGGACTGTTATAGAATATTTGATAACTGAAATTTGATTGTGTAACACTATTGTCTTCTATTTTGAAAAGAATAAAACAGAAAAGAACTATTGATTTCTTTAAAACGATCTGTATACAAAGTACTCCCCTTGCATCGATAAGGTAGAATCGTATCCAATCGAAATAATCGATTAGAAGTGTTTTTTTCTGAACGAACACGTGATGATATTATATATATATATATATCGTTGTAAAAAATAGTAATCGAAAAGTATCGTAGTAATTTATTGAAGATATTTATGATATTTTGAACTATTGTATTTGTAAACTTATAATAAAGCTACAATGGCTTATCAGTAGAAACGCTCTCGAGGAAAATACTAGGCTAACCACTAAATTAGCACCGGATGTAGTGCCGACAATAAATTAGTAGCTCAAGCACGTTAAAAAGGAAAGTACAAAGGGAATTTGGGTTGGCAAGTCCCGTGAGATATACAATGTTGAGTATAAGGCAAGCTTTCTGGAAACTTCAAGGTTGCAGCGCGCAATTACGGGTATTCGGCTCTCTACGCGTTAGGGAGTTGGAAACGAAGGGGTGGATGTATGTGTACGCGTGTGTGCGTCGGTTGGTAAAACTTGCAAGGCTCATTCATCACTTTAATCTTTTATCTCGCAAGTCATTTCAATCATGCGCTCGTGTGAATTCTTATACTTATATAATAGAATCGAACGTGATTGACGCACAGAATTTCACCCGATTATATTAATCTTTCGTGCACCTACTTCATCTCCATCTCTCTCTTTCTCAACTTCCCGAAGCACTGGAAATAATTTCCACAGCTCCATTCCCAAACACTTATCTAAAGAGTGATTTATGCTCATCTTTTTGAAACCTCGATCAAGCGTAGCTTTTTTGATTGAATTTCCCCGTGGCGTTAAAGCCAAAACTTTGAAGCAACATTTAACAAAAAAGTAGCATTTTAATTAATGAAAACTTTCTAAAGTTCCGTACATTTTTTTCATGCTTCGTAGTGCTCGTCCTTGTAGGACTCTTCAAACTGAAGCCCCGGCGTCGTCGTCATCGCCGCAGTTATTTAATCTCCGAGTCTCGAGTGCTGCTACTCGCCGTTGTAAGTGCGCAAACTCACCACCCCTATTGTACAACTAAAAAAGTTTTATATCAATTTTTTTTATAAATATTGAATAAATTAGTTTTGCGCGGTACCTTTCTGGCTACCAAGAGTTTGTCTCCGCTTTTTCTCTTCAATTAAACTTATCTGTTTTTCGAGGAGCGCACCGCACTTTTTTCAGAAATACACGACACTCTGTGTGTCTAGCCTAACTCAGGAGCGTAAGTTTCACTCTGCGTCCTATGCTAATGCATTGCGGCGCTATGCATGTATGCATAGCATTTTGACGCGTAGCACCACACACTGGCTAGTAAATCTTTTATTATTGCACTGAGGAACAAAAAATGTTTAGCTGGCTATACCTTGCAAAGTCTACTATGAATAATTCACGTTAGTAGCGTTTCTATCAAGTTATAATTGGTTTTTTATTATGAAGTCCCCTTAAATATTCTACATTATTAGACAACAGTCAGGATGATGCGTATTGAAAATATTTAAAGAATGTATTGGTTTAACCAATTGATTATTCATCAATTCCTTTCATATTAATTTGGCATCACCAGATGTTTAAATTGATTCTTCCAAAAACA
Source organism: Chouioia cunea (assembly GCA_030064505.1). Lineage (NCBI taxonomy): Eukaryota > Metazoa > Arthropoda > Insecta > Hymenoptera > Eulophidae > Chouioia > Chouioia cunea. Next base: position 9,970,498 of record JAOPFQ010000004.1, on the reverse strand, counting down.
GATACGTAATAACGGATTAATCCAAACATGAAGGTTTCTCGTTAATATATTGAAAAAACTAACGATACTGGTTCCAGGTTGCTTTTAATGTGAAGGAAATTGTCTTATAAACGACTGAAAAACGTATCTAGTCTATCAATGATCGTGCACCTCCAAATGAATTCAAATGAAATGTCTTCATACGTAAAGTTTTAACGTAACTACAAACTTAAACTCGAAAAGTTCGACTACAGTAGATTTCGCACGACCACTAATGTTTCATGTTACTTACTTTTTCTCTAGTTTCGAAAGTAAAATGAATGAAAATAATTTGTATTTAAGTAATATTAGACTTTCATGAAAATAAACATTTAGTCAACATATTAACCAATCCAAATTAAAACTATTTCAATCTGTCAAGTATTTTCGTACGATATAATCAATAAGATGAAATGAGGTCGCGAAAGTTTGTGAAATCGCATCACTCAAAGTCCCTTCTAAGAATAATTAACGTAAAGATAAGACAAAAAAAATAAAAAGTCGTCTTGTGAGAAAACTTATTAATGATAAATACTCACAAGCGTCATATAAAACTAAATATCAAAACTATCTTGAGCTATATGTATGTATGTAACAGTTGAGTCTCTAAGAAATCTCACCTCCTCCTTCCTTCATCCCCCCCCCCCCTCGTCATCATCCCGTGATACCAGCAAGGCATTTAGAAACATTCACTTCGCATCAGCGTATCAACATATCCGCGAGAGTCAAGTACCGGATCATCATAACCCCCACGAAGAGATCAGACGTAGCAAGAGGGGCATCTGTTTATGCATTCGAGTGCGGAGAGGGAGATAGGGAGAGAGAGAGAGAGAGAGAGGCGAGTGTCTGTATATCTGTGAGACGGTTATAATTGTATGTGTGCGTGTACATGCGCAAACGCGATTTTGTAGGGGTGAGCGCGTGCTCACGCCGCGGTGGCAACGGTAGTCGGCTTCTGGCTTCACAGCCCGTAAGATGTCGTGCGTGTTACGTTATACATGCCTGCTTCAGTTACTGTCTACTCGTGTCTGACCGGTCTTTGACTTTTTTCACTTATTAACCGAGTGATTTACTTTGGTGACGTGAAAGACTCTATAATTGTCGAGACTCCTTTCAAGACAGAAGCCGAAAAGAAACATGAGGGAGAATACTTTACTATTGGTTGTCTGGCTATTCTATTGCGTCGGCATGTCGCTGTCAGGTGTGTTGTCTCTTTTTGTTCTTCTTTTATGACTATCGTTTATTTTCGATTGAATTTGCTCACGACTGTTGCATTTATTTTGATGTTTTCGCAGTCCCGATGTTCGAGTCTTTATTGAGTTCTCTTTTTTATCTGGATTTTAGGGGTTCATGATTACTGTGGACTCTACGCTTACCTTGATTTTTGTTTATTTTTACTTCTATTCACGACTCATTTTGATTGATGGTACAAAAGTGAAAAATTGGAGTATTGTGTAAAAGTTTGATGAAAAACATTTTATCATACATATCGCTCTTTCACGTGTATTCAACTGTATTTATTTACTTCCCACTCTTTTATTCAATGCTAAAAAATCAAATGAAAATTATTTGGAAACGGTTATATTGTTTATTTTTTTACATAATTATTATCGTCCTTGTTGTACTAGAGAGTTTAACAAATATTTACTATCGATTAAAATGATGTGTATTGCAAACAGTGTGAGTAAATAATCGACATTATACATGTTGATCTATTTGCGAAAATTGTGAGAGAAAACTGTTAATTAACGCGAATAATATATCATGATATTGCGAAAAAGCAAGGTCAAATGGCTTCCATATTAAAACACGAGTAAACTAACTCGGATCGATGTTTCATTTTCACATGGGACCAATTAGATCAGAAGCGTTAGCCGGTTAAGCTAAATCTCCGTTACGGTCACGGCCTGTGCTCCGTTGATAAATCTTATAAACGATTCATAAATTACATTACCGACTCAGTGAATCTTCATTTTAATATATATTATATACACAGCATCTTATATTATTTAACATCGGAATCGCAACAATTGAATCGAAAATGTGACGAGTGATTGATCGGCATTTATATTTCTGTGAAATAATGACATTGTTTCTCGTGAGAAATCATTCGTAAACATACTAGTTACATATATGAAAGTGGCCTATTATATGCGTAATTTATTTCTGATGTAGAATTCTGATATTTTTTAAATTAATTCGTATTTGAACAAGCTTTATAATGTGTAAGTTTAGGTTACACTTGTTCAGCGTCTATTTTACACCTATTGTAGAAATAATTACTTCGACATTGCTATTGAAAATTCTTAGTATACTCATAGTTTCGCCGAAATATTATTCAGTGACCTATTTAGTTTTAATTGAACAAATGCAACAACTTCTGTCAAAGCGTTTTTCAACTTTCAATTAAAAGGATATCTGCGAATTTGCACTAGAAATATCGTCTACTCGCAAAAAAAACAATATTCAGTTCTTTCTCTGTTACAGCGGTTTGATATATTTCAAAAGAATGGAGTATCGATAATATGCAACGGAACATTATAGCTGTCCGACTTACAGACATCCGATACTCGTTCAATACAACGTCCAATTTCATAATATTTACTTCTTTGTTGGATATAGAAAAAGGAAATAGTTCGATTTTTATCGAAGACTACTCAGTAAGAATGGTCATATCGCGGTGACTTGTTGAAGTACATTTTGAAAATTACGAGCTTGCGCAAGCTTCTTAAATTCTAATCGGCTTAAACGCTGTCCACGGATTAACAATATAACTTTCAAAAATACATATCAACTTTATCTTTCCTTTTTTCGGAAAGCTCAAAGTTTTTGCGACAAATTAGCATTATTTATTTAAAAAATTATTTTATTTAAATGTACGTTAATGAAATGATGTACTTGCTTTAATAAACCATGAAACATCGTAATGAAACTTGAAACAGTATTAATATTCGCATTTTCATTTCCAGGAATGGATTGCGAACATCAATAAAGTAATGTGTGCGCGAGATTATTATCTATGATTGTAACGATTTCGTGAAAATTATATACGCTGAAAAACACTGCACACATAGCGTCATTCATACAAACGAACGAGTTATAAAACCTAACACCATGGAATAAACATTAGGAGAGCGTATAAATTGCCATCGATATCTCGGACAAAGGGAAATGATATAGAGCGTATAAGCGATCGACCCGAATCACGAACGATTAAACGCGACTTAGCTCTCGATCTCTTATTTTCCCTCTGACCGAGAAATGAGCAATTTATACTTGCCCTGTCACACGTACACATACCTAAAACGCATAAAACTTCAATATTTATCGACATTTCCTTGGAGTCTCGAGAGAGAGAAAGAGAGAGAGAACGGAGGGAAAGGGGGGATGAGAGACTACGACGTAAAGTCCCATTTCCTACGGGAAAGCTCGTAAAAAAACCGAGTAGACTATTCTTGAAAATCACTCGACCAGAAGGTATAATTTGGCTGTATGTGCATCCTCGCGAACAAAGTATAAGTTGAAACTTTCGAAAGAAGGGGGAGGCAGGAGAAGGGTAAGTTTCGCACGGCTAACCATAGCGAATTCCAATCGTGGTTACAATTAAGATTATGTGGGGTATGTGCCCATTAATTTTAATCGGCATCCATACGAAGCGTTTTGAAACTTTGATCCACGGTATGTGCGCCACCGCTGCGTACGACTGTGTATATGGCGTAGGGGATTTATGTTACACGTCTTTCGTGTCTGTATGTGTGCGCATGTACGCTCGAGTTTCAAACGTATGCATATCTCAACTCAAGCGTACCGTAATGGCCTTGGTATGCACTCTTGTTGCGGAGCTTTTGGATTTGATCCGGACAGCTGCGCGCCGAGTATTGTTTCTCCTAGTTTAATACTGTAGTTGGGTATACAAACACACAAGCGCGCGCGCGCGCATATATGTATACATATCGCATATCGACGAGTGTTTGCATGCAATGCCGGCGGCTTTCCATCGAACGCGAGGAGCTTTTGTTTATCGTCTACGAATGCCCAGAGTCGTACATAAAATATATATACGTCGTACAATGTTTCTTAAATGATTTTTAAAAAAAATTGAATCTTTTAATCATAAAATATACCGTTGCAAGCTACTTTAAAATTTTACTCAAGTGAGAAAATCCTTAAAGCTTTTCCTTAGACAACGAAATTGAATATCCAGGGTAAATAGAAACGTCCAGAAGAAATAGTAACATAGTTCTTATAGACTGATTACGTCGTTATAATAATCATATGTAATCCATGAAACCTTTGGTATAAGAACGAGTAATTATAATATAAACGAAACAAGCTTATTAACTACTTATTTGAGTCTCTCCTGTAGATTTGAACAAATGCATAAGCTAACACGCATCTGTAGAAAGCCGAGTACGTTTTCAGCTATAATGAAGCTTGCGCAATTTGCTCTATTAATATGCTACTGCTTCTGATTATTGCCTGACTCATTTATGCGATTGCCACTAAATCAAGTACAATCATATGCAATACAATCATACATTATGTTGTCATCAACTGATTCGGAAAATAAGATTCATTCGATCAGTACTTAATCAGAAATCACCCATGATAATTTGATTTGATATGTTCTTCCGATTTTTATTTTCTTTCGCGATCTAATTTCTTATTTAACTTTTTTATCTCTGACTTTAACGTCATTTGTCAAAAAACGATATTACAAGAATTACTTTTGAATGTTATTAATAAAGAAAATGATGTTAACATAATCACGTTATCTTTATCTTGAATTTAAAATAGAATATTGAAAAAATGTAGAATCGACAAAATACTCGAAAGTAAATGCCTCAACGTTTCACATCAAATCAATGTAGCTCATCCATAATACATCCTAATAGTCGTGCGACAACGTTCGCCATTCATATTCGCCCTGCAAAGTAAAAATAATAATATAAGGGAGCACGCGCACGCGCTTGTGCGTGAGGTGTATGCGTCAGTCAACGGGGTCCTGTTGCATTTGTCTTGAAAGAACGGTTTTCTACAAATCTCGCACTGTAGAAGTCGACGGACGATTTCGCGATTACTATAACTCACCACTGAGAACGCAACGCTGTGCTCGGACTGTTACGTTGAGCCGCCGCAAGCTTTCAAGCACGCTCGGCACGTAAAGAAAATTCATAATTGACCGCGTCGACGGAATAACAACCGTACCCGCGTCGACACACGCTGTTTACGGATGTATAAACGCGCTCTTTGCACGTGCATCGAAAAACAAGTTTCTCTACTTGCCACTCGTGACTTTTCGATTTTTTACACTCTCTACGATGCTCACAATTTATAAATTTGCAATTTGGATATCATGTTTCATTTTAAATGTCTAAAAACGTTTACTCGAATTTCAATCGAATACAATCTCACAGAGGTAATTAAGCGCACTGGAAGGTTTGATATTTGAATTATTCAAAGAGAGACGGGGCGTATGTGTATGAATATAATAGGAATTTATGTTCGTCTTGTTTCATAAAACTTCAGGAACTTGAAATTCTCATAGGAAATCTTCTATTGACATAGATTCTTTTTCGAATTTAGTAGACCATTAGAATTCTATATTGTATGTCGTGGCAAGAGTATATTTAACATTCAAGTATATATAACTGAAATGCGTTGAACCGGTAATTTGTGCATAATTGTATAAACGTGTTTATTTTACTGAAAATTTCAATGATTTCATTATTGAACATTCCTCGTAGTTTTTATAAATTAATTACGGCAATGGTATACTTTGTCATTCTTTCAGCAAGAACAGATAATCATAAAAATAAATAATGTAAGAGAATCCATTATTAATGGTAACTTTACAAATTCCTTCCTTCAAAAAATGATAAGTCGTCAGTATCTAACATAACTTCAGAATTTTTCATCTAGCATAGCTTCAAAAAAGCATGGAAATTCAAAGTGTGTTAGTAGTGGAAAAATGTGAATCCATTGAATAATAAATATTCAAGTAGAAATATGTTAATTTAGCTTTAGAAAAGAAGTATTTTACAACATTTTTGCTGTGTTACGATCGTTCAATGGAATTCATCAGTCGCCAGAGCAAATTCTTCTTGCTTGTTTACGGTGGAAGTTTAACAACTGATAAGAGCGAACAGCTGATCGAATGTCCTACGAGGGTCTTAGGGACGAAGGAAAACGTCCGATTTTACTCGGTTTGGGAGAGTGATGAGTGTGTGCGAATAAATTGCGAGCATGAGGACTTCTTTTCCGTCGGCATGTGCTATAAATTCATCCAAAAGTCGTTTATTTTGGAATTCAACATTGGGGCACTTGATAGGTGATTGGAAGTTCATATCTTTGTCCAAGATGAGGGGTATTGACATGTCTACTGGATATTTGACAGATGATAACAATCAAATGAAAAGTCAAAAGTTACTTAACCTGGATCAACACATTGAGAATATATCCAACTGGTTTATATACCTTACACCTCAGCTGAAACACGAAACAGAGCGAGAGTGGTTGTGGTTTGTATAATTCACGAAGGTTCGCTCCGATTTGCTAGCCAACCAGAGACGTCCTCCCCCACCACTATTATAGAATATCTAAATAAGATTAATCAACTTACAGGACGCTCTATAAGCCTTTATTAAGAATTATAATTTTGGCGACTAAAATATTCGTGCTCGTTACACTTTTATACTGTTAACAATATAAACGACACGTCAACGTATATCCTCACCCCCTAGGAATCGATCTCACCCAGATCCAGACATAAACTTGCAATTGTTTATCATTTATCCCAATGTCTAATTGTAACTCATTTTTAACTCATTTTTGGGCGCATTTATTGCAAAGATGTCATGATCTTGGCGCACCCGTTTATTCTCATCACATTCATAGACCTAGTAACACTGACTTTAGCCTTCCAAAGATTCTCGCTGGACATTCAGTCAGTTGTTCACTCCTGTTGAACTTCGACCTAAAACAAGCAAATTGAGTCTGCTCTGGCGGTTGAGGAGTTCAATTGGACGACCATAACAATGAATAAATGATGTGAAATACATATTTTACGAAGTTAAATTAGCACATTTTTACCTCAATATTTATTATTCTACAAGTTTTATATCCTTAATAGACTATTATAATTAAATAGTGTATTATTCCGATTAAGGTAATTAGGCTCTATTATCCTTCGATAAGACAACGGGTATGAAAAAAATCTAATGAAAGCATACTTAGACCCTTGCAGTCATCTTACTCCAACACTCATAATCCTCTGGTCTGGCGCATACGTTGAGTATAAAAAATGCTTAGCGTCGCCTGATTCGTAAACACCCCGACAAACGAACGTAAGTCTCGACGCATTTCCTCGCGCCCTTCGCCTTTAGCTCCAGCTTTTTTCTTAATACGCGTCGGCTCCTCGAGTCCATATATTTCACGAGCTGCGAGCCGAAAGGAAAGAGCTTTTCACGTGAAGGAGGAGAGGGGGATGAGGAAGAAGAGACAGTAGAAAACTGAAAAAGGAAGGAAAATTGCTCCGTGGAAAAAAAGCGAGTAAGTCGTTGGATGGAGTCTGCACGCGGAGAAAGAGACTTTTAAACATACTCAAATAAGACATGAAAGAGAAGAGCAGTGAACAAAAATGTTTTCGTCTATTACAGGCAACCTGTTTTCAAGGTATATATATATACACACACATAAAAGGAATAACGAGTTATGTACTTTGTTGATTAGAATGTTACTCTCCCGTGCAATAACAAGCTTCTGTTTCGAAAATTTACGTGATTGTGAAATCAAAGAAATATAAATCCAATAAAAGAAACCTTGGAAAACTTATATAAGTTCAAGAGGGTGAACTAGAGTTTGCAAGAGAGATTAAACGTGGCTAAGAAGAAATAAGCATAAAGTGATAAATTAAGAGAACAGAAATAGAAATGTCTCGAAAATGATAAACAGTAAACAAGAGCTGATAAAACGTTAAAAGAAAATTAAACAATACCTCCCCCCCTTACCCCTCAAGAGATCCAATGATAAGCTATCTATTGTGCTTCAGTTATCTATTTCGATTTTAATTCAACAATGTTTAACTACCTATCGTATTTCGAGATTTTCAGAACATTAAATGTACTTTTTTTCACCAAAATAACAAATGTGGAATAACTTTATTTTCTTAGTTTTACATAGATAAAACCACAATTTTTTATTCGCATTGGTAAAGGACTTGTTTATTCGATATTCAGATTGGTACAGGCTCGGCCATCATGGCGCTGACAGCTTTTTGCCTAAAGATAGCGGTGGAATTAGTCTCGAAATGACCGAAATAATAAAGAATTGATTTGATGGAAGGTCGCTAGTTATTTTAATTCATATTATACCATTAATAACATATATTATATTACAATTACTTTATGGAAAACGTTTCTAGTACATATTAAAGTATAAAATGGATCTTCGATACAAATAAATAAGTTGAATGCACTTGAAAACAATGCAGTATAGTTACACAAATATTATAACGGAATAAATCTCTCTATACTGAGCCATAAATATAAAATTTTTGTCTCTCTTATGGGCACTGTAAACAATAGCAGAAGAACTCTATTGAATTAGTCTGAAATACCGGAGGATCCTTTTGGTCGTTGATCTAAGGAAAACATTGGCCAAGGTCACGGCAAACCAGAGACGTTCTTCAAAGAGCAAAACTTGCAGGTTGGAAAGCAAACTCGACAAACGAAAATAAAGAAGGATGCGGAATGTCGAGCTCGAAAGACGCTAGCGGCGAGTTAAATTGAAAGGAAACCCACTCGTCGCGAAGGCCCGCGAGCGCTCTATTCAAAGTAGCAAATCGTATAGTAGTATACCTGGACGTGTGGTCGGCCATGTATATTTTTCTTTTCACAGCTCTGTACAAGGACGTGTCACGCGTATTTTCCGACAAAATTTGACCAATACGTCAGTCTTTTTCTCGATCGTAGAATTTCTGTCATTTTTATAACGCTGATTGTAGTTATTGTCGAGCGCGCTTCTTTTTTTACTTTTTTTTTGTTCTGTTACTCCTTTCTCGGCTGTACTTCAAAAGGAACGACGAATTCGTCGCTATTAAAAAGTTTTACCTTTTTTCGTTTGTCAACTCTTACTCGTTAGGCGTCTATCGAAGTGTAACGATTTCTCGGAACTTTGGTTCATTCGAAAATTGTTATGCTTTGCAACACCCAGCAAATACGTGAGCGTAATGCGTAGACCACTGTGGCGCATTAAGAATATTCCGCAGGCAACGTCGTTTTGCTGGCTATGAATTTTAGAGCGCAACCCGCGAAAAATTGTTGCCACTTTTTTATCAAAACTCGCTAAAATTGTTTCCTAAGAAGCCCTTTCTCTACTCTCCTCGTCTCAATTCAAACTTCGCAACACTATATAATGCGATCGCAAGTTTTTCGCCTCGAGTCAGCTTTTACATTTTTCCTTGGTGGATTTTTCTTTTACTCTGAATGACAATAACTTTCTTGTTGTAGAATCATTCAAATGTAATTCAAAGATATATGGCATTTCTATAGGCACAATTCAAAGCTTGGCTCTATAATGAACATACTCGTACTACATTTATCCAATTCTCTTTTATTTGCATTTCTTGTAGAATAATAGATTTTTCATTGTTATCATTATTCTTATTATTGCATGTATTCCCTGAAGGGTGTCGGATCAAGGAGACTTTGAAAAATATTTATTTCAAAAATCATATCTGAACACATTGAAGATTGCATTGATGATCCGTAGAAAATGCCATATAATTATGTGTAAATCTCCACTAATTTACACGTTGTTTGCAAGGACTGTCGCCTGTGTTTACGCGAATGTTTCTCCACGCAATTTAGGTCCACGTTGTCCTCGTTGCTCTAGTACACGCAAATAAAAGGCTTACGCGTATGGATCGTTATTATCATAGTATGCTAAATAAATTAATAGGTTCCAACGAAATATATGTTATTAGTTATGGCATGTAAAATATAGATAATGATTAAAACAGAAATATTTTAGATACATTCGCATCGACGTGAATATGACATAGAGCATAGAAGAAAAAGATATAAATCCCTACAGCGTATTTCTCATTAAAACCACCATTACTGAAAGAAAAATTGCGAAAAAAATGCACTCGAAGTGGCAGACATGCTCGTGTGGCTGAAGAGGCTCTTTCATGGCGGAACCCAACATTTTCACTCGAGAGATATATGTCTTCTCTTTGATTTCTCTGCGCAAAAAAAACAGCTATATGTATACGCTTTAACGCCTCTCTCTCTCTCTCTCTCTCCATCTCTCTCGCATTATAAATCATTTCTCTTTCGCTAGCGCGTCTATCTCGTGTTCTTGCGGCCGAACGAGCGAGATTCGATGGAACGTCTATCTATGTCTCCGACTACACTCGATCGTTGGCAAAACTTTGGTTTTTACTTCATGCTTCGTACGCTTAATTGAATATCAATTTTTTATCAATGTATGGTGCGCAATCGAGTTATTAGATTGTTATTCGAATTCTAATTTCTATTTGATTCAAATCGTAAATGAATAAATTTTTCTCGCGGCAATAGCCTACGTAAAAAGGTTTTTTTCTTTTTAATTTTTATCAAATATTTGTCAAACCCCATAAACTTCAGTGTTATATAATTTGTAAAAATGATGCAGCTCAAAAGAGAAATTTCTACGAAAGATATTTATTTTCCGCATGTATGACATTTCCGAAACTCAACGTTAAACATCTACTGCGATAAAAATTCAGCTGTATCTCTAAATAATTAAAATATCGTAGAATGGGTGTACCCAGTTTTTTCACACTTGGGGACGAATGGATATTAAAAGAGTACATATCGCACCGGAAAAAGTCATACAAAGGTTCGTCGATAAAAAAATCAACTTGCAAATGAAAATAAAATCGCAAACAAACGAGAATATTCAGCAAAAATATCCCTTTGACACAAGCGAATTGGTCCAATGCAGGGTAAAAAAGAGAATGTAAAAAAAAGAAGTTGACATAATATCTGAAAGTGTAGCTTGACGTATATAGGTGTATGCTCGGACCTCATAGCCACGTGCCTATGTATGTAGAGGCGAGAGAGAGGGTTCTTGTGGTGGCTGGGTGGGAGCGAGCAACACTTGACCCGCGACCTTCTCACCGCGGCGAATGGCTTCCGTTCGTTATTTCTCTCTCTCTCTCTCTCTCTCTCTCTTCCTCTCTTCTGCTTTTACCAGCTTGCCTTTCCAACTCCTTAATTAAATTGAGGCTGAATCTCGAAATTTTTTCTACTCATGCTGCAATCCAATTCAATCTGCGTCACGGTCACTGTCGAGCTCTCTTTCTCTCTCTCGATACTTACACTACCTCTTTATGTTTATTCATTCGTAACTGAATTGCCAAAATGAATTATTTATGACCATTGTTGAATGTAGATGTTATTTTAACGTATGTGTTGAACAGACTGTTTGCGTGTGAGATTCGACCAATTTTTAGGTTTCATAATGATGCGTTATTGATGCGAAGAGAAAGGAAGAGTATACGTAACGCAGCTATTACGTTTTATATTACATCGGATAAATTGAATGGAAATTTTTGAAAGAATGCATGGTAATATTATGACTGAATATAATGAGATTAGCATCAATTATCGCGCTTTTAAGTAGCTTGTTAATTTAATAAAGACTAATGACTATATTCTTTCATACTGATTATGTATATCCATGAAAAATTGTCTATGTAGAGTATTCATTCGTTAATAATATAACTATTTTCGGAGTTCTAGAAATTCAATAGAGTCACTGTTATTTTTAATACATTAGCAGATAAGTACAAATTTCATAAATGCCAAGGACAGTTTTAGAGTGATTTAGTACAAATTACCTTTCAACGTCACTAATACATTCTAGGTCAGTTATCACTTAGGTACATGAAACGTACCCCACTTGAAAAGTATGTTGCGTACAAGTGTAAGTATATGAGTAAGTACAGTTGTAAATTAATAGAACAGAAAAAGTAAGGAAAAAAGTAAAAGAGACCGAAAATGTCGCCACGTGCAGTGTCCATCGGGCGCAGTGGTGCATAAAGTGACGCATCGAGTGGACCTCGCTGTACTTCTATATAACGCTGCGTTTTTTTATTCTGTTTATTTCGATGGTCGTTTTACCCCTGGGAACTTTTGTCCCCTTTTTGCTAGTCGTGTTTTTGCCAGGAAAGCTAGCTATTGAATTGCGTTCGTGAAGGAATTTCTTTTTGGTGCTCACTTCGATTGTGTAATTTTGCAACGTTCAAGAGGATCTCGAAAGCGTTTCCGGTGCCACCTTTTTCAGGTTGCGTGCATTTTTGCGTTCAATTTCATAAATTATTTGTTGCGAATTCCACTTTTGTTCTTGTCAAGTTGCTATGATTCCTTCTTTTCCGGTAATATTTCACTGATTATGTATTTGTAAACGAATCTTAACGAGTAGTCGAGTAAGTAACGGAGAGCCCTCTATTATATTGTAATTGTTTTATTTAAATATAAAAATGACAATTTCTGGAATCATGGAACTTTGCGCGGCTGACCATAACCGGCTTACTCCACTGAAAATCAATGTATGCACCAAGCATTGCTGTTGCTTCCGTAGCCGCATTTTAGTATTTCTCATTTTTGCATATTTGAATCCATTGTTAATATTTCGTTGTGTAGAATAATCGATTGATGCTGCTGTATAAAATTGACTTGACGTAATAAAAAAAATATTTGCCCAGAATTCGCGGATTCAATAATACGTTTGTATTTCTGGATAGATTGAGTGACGTATTGACGGAAGAATCTGTCGAATTACAAAAAAGAAAAGGACACGAGTTGAAATTTCTGACAAACCGCACACGTACATATCCAGACGTACGCGTAAATGCACGTAGACATCGAATCGTTTGGTCCCCTATTTCAGAAGCCACATCGCACGTCATCGCGCTTTCGAAGTGTTCGTTGTTCGTTGAGACTATGGATACTTTAACGGGCGATGGAGGCCGAACAATTTATCTCGCTGTATAAGGTGGATCGTAGGGTTTACTGATAGCCTAACTTTTTATGTCTTACCAGTCGGTTTTCTCTCGGGGGTGCGATTTTCGTCTCTCGAGGTTCTTTACTTTTTTTACGTTACTTTTGGCTTTTTGCAACCACTCGAATGAGCTTCAACACCCTTTTCGAGCAGCTATAAAAGTCTTCCTTTGCTTTTCAAATTTTTAGCACTTATCGTTCTGCTACTCTCAGGTGAATAGGCTTTTGTGTAATCCAGGTGCCTCAGCCATCGGTATGAACCTTCTGGCTGACTTTTATCATGGCATATTTTTTTATAAAGATAACATTTTATGTAGAGCTGACGTTGGCTTTAGGCAAGATTGAAAATTGTTGCATAATTTCTTAGCGGATCTTTTTGTAATTCTTCTGAAAATGTTTCTCAAATAGAAATTTAAATAGTGATGCACTTTGCAAGTTGTAGTCGGCAAAGTAAAAAGTCTCATTTTGATAATATCTACTTCGTGGAAATCGTAATATACAATGTTCGACCCTTAGCTCGCTAAATAATTAAAAGACGGTTGTTATGCTCGATCAATGGACATTGAGTGCGTAAATATAAACGTGATATTTTATCGTAAGGGTGAGGGAAGTTGTATCTGATTTACAGTGATGTCTCACTGGCAATCCAACTAAACTGGAAGCCAGTTGGTTATTCAATTGGTCAAAAAGAGTCTGCTATGACGATTGATGAACTCAATTGGAGGGCTATAACATAGGAGAAATTTGGAAGATACTTTTACTCTGGCTCTAAATGACCGTATCTCTATATAAATATTTATTATTGAGTAGGGTTACCATTGTTTAATATACTAGGAAAATTGACCAATTTTAGCAGGAAAACTAGAGACAACGGCAAAATTGAGAGCGTCCTCGAAAGTACGTCTCTACCATATTTCTGAACTCACGCATAGTTCAGGACTCGACGCATGTACATATTGGCGCTATCATTGCTGCGAAACTTTTCAATAGAGAAGTATAGGTAGGATAAAGCTTCGCCAATCTAATATCTCTGGCTGATAGAGTCTCAGCCCGAAAGCAAGATCAATTAGAAATTACGACAAAAAAGAGAATACAAGACTATATGGTTGTATATATATATATATATATATATATATAGGCAGTTTGTGGTACCCGCAGCATTTATAGTTACAAATATTTTACGTCTCGTTTGAAAAATCAGCGTGAGTTAGAAAAAAACTGGTGTAATTATTACATCGAGTGTGTACATCGAGATAAGAGGGAAGAAGGGTGGCTTAATTTATTTGGTTCTCGCGTCTGCAGTGGTATATAGGCCGTCTCATAAGCCTGCAGTTAATTAAACGTAGTATAGTGACTTGGTCTTGTTTACCGGCATACTTAGACACCGAGACACCGTCTAATTAATCCAGCTATGTAGTGCCCATAAAAGCCCTTTAGTCCGTGCCCAGTTGTTCGCCTTGGAGTTTTTATCATCGGATATATGATCTATTTTACAGATTCTTGAAAAAGATCGCCCTTTGCTCTTTTTACGATCCCATGCACAGATCGGCACCGTTAACTTTAAATTAACCAAATAATTTATATTTATATTTGTTTCATTCGCTGTAAACGTTATATTTCTAAGAATCTGCCTGATATCATTGAATTGGCATAATTTATTCCTAAATTATTGCTTTCTATAAACAGAATCAAACGATTTTCAACTACCCTTTAACGTAACTCAGGTGATGAAGATCAGCTCCGCTCGTTAAATGTTAATGAAATCGAAGGCTTTATAAACGACGTTATATACCATTGTTTCCCGCAAGCCCTTTTGAATGCACACTCCATTCGATCGGGTGCGCCGCGGTCAGTGAGCTGTATAGCTGAATGTGCACGGAATTTTCATTAGCCTTTGATTCCAGAAGAGTCCGTTGTAAACTTGATTGAAAAGAATTCGATTTATTTTGAAAAAAAGTTGCAAGTCTGTTTGCTTGGATTGTTGTAAAGTTGCGTTAGGAAAAATAAAATAAACCTGACTTTACTAGAGATTTCTACAGCAAACGAAACTAGTTCTAAAGATAGAATCTGTCCATTTCCGATTTTAAATTATTTTCAACGATTGATTGAGCGAGAAAAAATTTGCAAGTTGAATTAAACTTGAATTTAATTTTAAAAATCAATTTATCGACGAATTTGTTTTATGTACCCTACTCGTAAAATAGTTCGAGATAAATGCGCGATTAAAATACGTTAAATCTAATGTTCAATATTATTTCTGATTAATAATCAATTATTTACCTCTTGATTTATATTTTCATTGATTAAATCAGTATTATCGGATTTCGATAATTTATTACGTTTCCTAAGAATACTGCAGCGATCAGGTTTATCGCAGATAATTAACAGACGAACAGATCGTGCACTGTCAATTAAAGCGTATTCATCGCAATCTAATATTACATTACAATATATTTCAGTAAATATCTACATACCTTGGACATATTATTTAAATTTGTAATAATCGTTCATTTCAAACCTCGACGAAAAGTACACATTTGTAAAGATGAGAAACAGAGCAATTGACAAATGAAATTGGTCTAAAAGTTTTGGTATTACTTATAATCTTGGAAGGTTTCCGCTGGCTAACTTTGACTATAGGGAGTTGAAAGGACACCCTGAAACAGATTGCAATGTCGAAAGGATGTAATAATTTCATCGTAGTTGCTCGACGAGGAGTCCCAAAAACAAAACCAATCCCGGCACTTGCCAGGCCGAGTTTCCGTCCCTCGCGAGATAGAAAGTGAGAGAGCGAGCGAAAGCTCAAGTCCAAAAATAAACTGGAATTGTGTCGAACGAGGGTGAGCAGCTGCACGCTCGGGTCAACGACGCTCGATGGATTCACTCTTTTTTCTCTGTCTCTCTAGTTTTATTATTAGCCGAGTAAAAATGATTGTTCTTCCAACCTAGTACTCGAGCAGTATTTTCACGATCGACCCAAGCAGGTGAGCAGTAAACATTACTACCTGACAGTTATGTAACATTCATTAGTACGATGGTGATGCTTTTACCGGACGTACTGGAACGGCTAATTGCAAGCTAATTAATGCTCGTTTTCGATCACGCTGCTACGTTATACTAATTAGAAAATAAGGCAAGTATAATCACATTGCTAATATTATGTTTCGAACGTCCTTTCATTAAGTTTACTTTTGAAAATTTTCCATTCCCAAGACTAACATATATTCAGTTTAAAAATAATTTTAAGTCTCCTGATGATAAAGTGTACATGTCTGGATAACATTAGTTAACTAAGCCATTGCGCTCTTGAGGAATCCGATAAATAATGTTAGCGTAGACAACAATTTTCCGATGCATATAATAGGACAAATTCGTATAAAAATTCTCTTTTACAATGGTTTATTCGAATTCGATCAATTTTCATAAAGAAAACTGTCCATACTCGAAATCGAAGGTGGGGGAATTTTGGCTTGAAAAACTGTGGGAAAACGAATATCGAGTGAATCATGCGCATACACCTCAAAAGCTCTCGTGCATGCGCGCACAAAGAACATTCTGTCCTCTCTCTCCCTCGCGCGCCCACGTTTGCGTTCAACTAAATATTCTGTCGTTGTGTAAAAGAGAGAGGCCGCATTCGCTATATATGTATGCACGATACGTCGCCCCAGTTGAGACGAAACGAAGAGATCGATGCGGTTTTGACAAGTCGTATATGCCGCATGTTAGAAACTCCAAGAAAGTATACGGCGTGCTTTACGATTTTTGCCGCTAATGGTTTTTACGACCTCTTTTTTTCTTTTTGTTCGTTCTCGCTACCATCGTACGAGCTTCTCTCTCTCTCTCTCTCTCTCTCTCTCTCTCTCTCTTTCTTTCAATTCGGGCCGTGAGCTCAGTGTCTTCTTTTCAAGGGCCAGCTTCGCGCTGCTACGCTCCATTGTTAAAGACTCTCGGGTACATCAGTCGAGTTGACACACGAGAATGCTGTCGATTTTGGCTCTTTGTTATAGCTGCTGACTTTATTAGGCCGTGTCAAAAGACACATCCGCTGTTCATGAAGAATTTGATGCTTGACTCGTTTGCTATTTAGATAAAAATTGATCAAAGTATACGAGATAGTGTTTCAGAGGAACGTTCCATTGAGATAATACGTTTTGACTAGCTGTCAGCAAAGTAATGGAAACAAGTCTTCACGATGTTTCACAATTTCCAATCAGATCGAAAATAATAATATATCAATTACGTGCGTATACGTATCATCCAGCCAGTATAAGTTCAAATTAAAGCGATACAAAAGAAAACCATCCGACATTTTATTAATAGCTATGACGTTGCGAATATGTTTTACGCCTATCGTCGTTGATAGCGAAAAAGGTAGCTTAATAATTGCTGTGCGAAAATAGAAATCTCGAGAGCGGCATGCAGCAGTAGCGTTAATAAATCAACGTCCAGAGAAATACATTTCTCAAGTTAGTCCAATTCCAGCTGTGTTAACACATAGCGACACACGTACAGCAAAAATGGCCTACCTATACTTTGCACGCAGCGACGGCGGCAGCAACTTTTCTTTCGCGCGTTCGTGTTTTCTTATCTCAAGCACAACGCCTTATAAATCCGCGAAGCAGCGCGTCTCCCCTTCCCTGTTTATTTTTTCTTTTTTTTTCGTCCAAGCGCTCTCAACCCAACCACACTCAATTTCGCGGTCAGAAAAATCCCCTCACGTTGAAGAAAGAACGAGCGTAGCGCACAACAGGCCATGCGCGCGCGTGATTAACGACGTCCGTTCCTTTGCTCTCACACCAAATCGCGCGGGATTTTCGATATATGAAAAAGAATCTTCGCTCGTAAGTTTCAACGCGAAGCCGAGCAAAGAGCTTTCATTTCTCGAGGCGCGCTTTTTAGCGACGAGAGCGAACAGATACGGTGAAATTGCATTACGCCAGCCAAGAGTAATCAGACAGAGAGGAGAAATATTAAAAGGCTCTCAGCGCGCGATATGACAAAGGGGGCGAAAGAAAAAAGTCCCCACGAGAGATGATCGCGAAGGGTAAAGACTCCAATGCGAGGGCGAATCAGCCGAGAGTACGGAAGAAGAAGAAGCCAACGTCGTCGTGGCTTTCAATATTGCACGAGTGCTATTCCATTATATATATATCCAGAGGGCTCTCTGTGGCAAATTTTCGCTTGGCCCTAGGTTGTTATGGAATTGGTGTTAGGTAATACCCATTATCCATACGCCCAGGTTTACACCGTTTTTCCATCCATTTTCACCATATGGTTATGTAAATAAATTGCACACACAACTTGTTGTTTAAACGCACACCTTATACGAAATCTATAATTTCTAAACAAATTATTTAGCCATTGTTTTTTTTTCGTTTAATCCTAAACGATTATATTTCGTATAAACTGTACTCTAATGAACACACTGCAATGTAATAATTTTCGATTCATGAATTTTTTATTTCAAGCTTTTGAACGCATTCAACAACATAGAAATATATTTGCCTTATGACGTTACAAACTTAGGTAAAAAATATAACAAAATTGTTAAGAAACGAAACTCTTGGTAAATTGTATATACGTCTGACGTATCATCGTTCTGTTCAGTTTGAATGTAAAACGTAACGTACTCCTTTTTTGTTACAAGTAAAATAGTATTTCATCGTACAACCACTGAATTGGTAATTATACCCCCTGCTTTTTGTATTATATCTACAATATAAAAGATGCACTCTATAAAAATCATATTTTTTTAACTACTATAAAAACGAAATTGAAAGCTATTATTATTAGTTAAGGCATTAATAATTTACGATACGTAAACACTAAATTCATTATTTTCGCATTTCTATTTATGATTCATATACATGTATATCATGGGTTTTAACACAAATATAGGAATGTGTTCGTGATAATACCATTGTATACGTATCACAAGCAACATAACAGACGAAACGCTCAGTCCATCTCAGACTGGCTAAGCCCATACGCTTGTATTAACAGGTAAAAGGTAACTCTGTAAAAGCAACGTGAGTGACAGTGTTTCACGAGAAGTAGATTCTGCAGAAAGCGCTACAAAATGAATTCTTTTTTATAACGTATTTTTCCGTTAGCGAAATGTTTGCACGTGACTAATTATAATTTGCTCAAGATCATTGATACGCTCATTCGACGTGTTATGGAAAAATAAATATCTCGTGCTTAAATTTGCAATATTTGATCTCTTTCACTGATTGTATTTTTCCAGTTAAGCTCTATTTAATCTTATCAGACAGAAGGCGATCTGTCACTCTATATTTTATGATAAATCAAACTGATTTATAAAACGACTACTCAACAATAGAACTATCAGTATTAAAGACAAATAATAAAATTGGATCCCATTAACACAACTGACAAATATTTCGATGGGAATGAATTCACTTGTAAGCTAATTCATACTGCGAGATTACACTTAATATCGAACACCAGCAGCATATTCGAAATGGAAATCATTTCCAAATGCATATGCGAGCTTATTAACTCTCGGCGAAAGTATATAATAGCAACAAATGAAAACGTGCATACACACAAACCAGACATTTTCGCTTGCAAATCTGTCCCCGTAAATTATGTCGCAGGCTAAATCCGACAAATATGGACCAATTCGAAATACGGACAATCACGGGCATCTACTATAGGAAGCGGTCGACGCCAATTCCTGCCGCAGCGCTCGCTATCCGTAACTCGATCATACGCTAACGCCTAGTTTTGAACCTCCTCCACCTCTCACCCTTTCGTTCCCTTATTCGCCTGTTTGCAACGTCGGATGTAAAGTAGGACGGCGCAACGGCTTCTCTATAGTACACTGCTTTTCGCTTAAAGTTTCAACATTGTTACGGACATTTTGACTATCGAGATTCGACAGTTTGTCGGTCGGTGATGAGCAGAAAAGCGCGCAAAATCTTCAAACTCATATTCTAGAAGTAAGTCAAACTGTAATTGAATTCTTTCGTGATTGTCCATTGGTTGCTAAAGGGAAGCTAAGATCAGTCACGAGGGAAATGGCAGTACATTTTCCCGTCCAAGAGTATGGAGAGCTTTTTGATTTTTGTCTCTTGCCGAAATATGCACCAAAATCGTTGAGATAAATAGGATATTGAAATAATAAGAGAGAATAATCGACGCGTTCAACTGGTAATTTGATTTGCTTTCGCTCACTTATTTTCCACGAACCTTTCAAAAAGCTCAACGCTCATCCGTGAACTCGGGTCTGTTAAAAAAACGCACGCGCTTACACGCCCATCTCCATAAAAAAACGGAACAACGTTTCGTTTCTCTAGCTGCAGAGCATTTTTTTAAATTTAAGATAGAACAAAAGACTCGTGCAAAAGACTCTAAAAAAAGTATAAGCGCTGCAAAAATAGCACGAAAGAAACAAAGGCGAAGTCGGTAAAGAAAAAGGAAGAGAGAGAGAGAGAGAGAGAGAGAGAGAGACAGAGAAAGCGCTTCGAGGCTTTTGCAGTGCGCGAGCGCAAGACTATACTCCCTAAATAATTCTGCGGTGGTGGAAAAGCACCGCGCGCGCGCGCGACAATCGCTATATGGCTACTCGCGTTAACGTCAAGACGCCATCCAACCGCGCCGTGCATTTAGCTGCCTTTCGGGCTTTTACCGCTAATGTTCGAGTTTCAGGCTAATTGTTGTTCCTCCAGTACGAGTGCTCCTGCATTTTTAACCCACCATCGCTACACCTAAGAGAGAGAGAGAGAGAGAGAGAGAGGGAGAGAGATAGCGAATGAGTTTTAATCGAGGTTGGTTTTGAACATTTCCTCGTAATTGATTTTCACCATATTTGAGCGTTATGTTTTCCAATATTTTGGCATACTATTGAAAACGTATAAACCTAAGCAAATAATACTTATATCTAGTTATGGCTCTATGTATTATTATTCTCGTATTATTCTTTCATTTAATGTATATGTATATATACGCACGCTAATATGTGTATGTGCGTGGAGTGCGTAAGTGCACGTGAAAACGAAATTGTGTAATTGTGTTGCTCGGAGAACAAATTTCATTTCAATTAACGCTTTCAATTATTCCAGCATGACTATGAAGTTGATGTTGTTTTAATTAAAAATTTACAAACAACCTTTTACGTGCACTTTTTCTCAAGCTTTTAAAACGTAATCAGCTGCGCCTGTTTCTTTTTACCAGCTATACGAATGAAAATTTCCATATAAATTAAATCCTCTATTCATTGAAATCAACTTGTTATAAATACATCTAACGTGTATTTGAAAGTATTAGACTACAAATATTTATACATGAAAAGAGTTTAATCAACTTACGACATTGACGAAACAACAAATCCTAAAAGAACTTATTCTCAAGGTGCTCTGGTAATCATAGGAAAGTGGTAATCATAGGAAAGCGTATATCTCAACAAACGCAGATGAAAGAAATCTATATGTGGATGTATAGGTTGTTTGCCCCATCGTTTCATCGAATCAAAATCCCGCTCCCTGGCTGCCTACCCTGTCGTTTTCCATTCCAATCAGCAAATATGTGCTCGATTTCACGGCAATCCTCCCCTCAATGGGTTCCCTTAATTGGTTCCTGAAGAAGTATGACCCGATTCAGTAATTGAGCTCGAAGCGACGGATGGCTAGCGTGCGAACCCGGAATCGTAACTTCCCAGACGCCTCGGTCTGCGCATGAAACGCAACTTCTAACTGCCAATATACACGCCAATTTGCATCCGATATTTCGCTCGATGCTTTTCCTTACATAGTCATAAGGTGAGCTTCTCTCTTGTTCTTCTTCGAAGAATAGTGTATTCGCTGATTTTCCACCTGTGGGGAACACCCACTAATGTAAGATTGAACATGGAAAACACAGTATTAGTTCGTGTAAACACGGATGCAATTTGTTGTCAAATAAATATATATATATATATATTCTATTAATCCAATCGAAGAAAGTTACGCGTGCATATAAACGAATTGTTGTTTTTTCTTGTTCTATTTGCCTGTTCTTTCAAAACTTTGAAGCCTTCATTAAACACGCGAAAGTCACCCTGAAGTTTTTACGACTAACAAGACGGAAATGGAAAAAAGTTGAAGGAAATAGCCTCATTTCTGTAAAAAATAACAAAGAGAAAAAAAGCAGCTGACATTCATGTTTTCCAGGTAGATAACGATCAATGCTAATTTCTTCGGTCTGAAACAAAGGCAGCCGGTTAATAGTTGAGATAGGGTACACAAGTCCTTACGCGCGCGCGCGCAAAATGTCGGAAATTGTACTATATACATATTGCAGCATCGCTGTAGTAGAAAAATCATTTGTCCAAGGAAAATCGCACACGCGCCTGGCAGGAAAATAATAAGAGAGACGGAAATTGTCGCGCCAAGCGATTGTACAGACTTTTTTCCGCTCTATTTTTTCTCTCCCTTCTGTCCTCTCTCTCTCTCTCTCTCTCTCTCTTCTCTCGCTTTCTCTTCGCTGCTGCCGCCACCGCCGCAGAAGGAAGCAAAGACGTAATTGCGCTTCAGACTCTTTAGCACGCCGGGATTATGAGCAAATGAGCCGCGAGTAATTGAAAATGTTAATGAAAAGAGACTCGGTCACACTGAAAATTCGCTGTCGAGGCAAATCCTCTTTCGCCTTTATGTACTTTGCCGATGATTAAGTGCCATGATTAATGGATCGCTGACAGAGATAATTTTCGAGCATAATCGATTTTTCCATTATTAATTTTGACTCTTATTCGTTTCATACAGTTATATGTTTGACGCGATTTTTCATAGAAAAATATTATTCGGTTTCCAGTTAAATCAATCAATCTAAATACGTTTATTCAAACTCATCAGTCGACATAATTATCTAATTAAATATTCACTTTTAAAATCGAAGCACAGAGTTGATAACAGAAAAATAACCAAGTATGCGGATATTTATCTCGTTTTACCGGAAAATTTGTGCAAATAACCTCGATATTAGATATTGAACGTTACACAATGATTGCTCGATAAATTATAGTGTACAGTGTAAATGATACGTATACGGATAGACGCCATCTTGTTTGAATTCTTGATCCCTAAACACACCATATAAGTTAAGATGGACTGCGTAAAAATGATCGTACAAAGCCTTCTTTTCAGGAAGAATAACAACACTATACAATTTTTCACAGAATTAAAATATACATTTTTTTAACTTTCAGGACATTACAGAGACAAGTTGATATTCACCGAAAATCCACTTATGATATATATGCGTGTACGTTTCGAAGTAGATAAACAAGGGAATGGCATGATGCATTTAGTTTAATGTCGTAATATTATACGCGCACCCGTCCCTTCGAATAAACTTTTTCCCCGGCGGATATAAAATACAGCGCGCACGAGTAATAGCATCAAACGGCTGACATTGACAAAACACGGAAGAGCTTTTTGTAGGCGCATCACTCGGGAACACTGCAAAATAATTTATCAGCCGAGAGAGAGAGAAAGAGAGAGAGAGAGAGAGAGAGGGACTATTAAAACTTTTCATTACCGTCCATTTAGCTAGCAATCGTCAAATATTTAGCGCCGCTTCTACATGCTACTCATCCCTTGCCGAGGCTAGCCTTTATCGCCATTTAATTGCTGTCGCGCGGTTGCGCTATGCAACCTCTAACGGTAACGGCGTATACCTATTTTTCATCGGTTTTATCTTCATCTTTTTGCTGTCTCACGCGTGCTTTCTTCGTAATCCTGTGTCAATAACCGTGAATTAGGAGTTCTCGTCGATCATTGTACGCCTCGAGGCAAACGTGATCGGAAAATTATTTTCAAATGCACTCTCTTCGATGTTACCGCATTTTCCGATCCTATGATGCTCCGACGTTTTCTGAAATAAGTGTTTTTGCGCTAAATGAGAGGGTGGTTTTCAGTCACGTTCAACTTCGTGTAAAATTTAATCGATTTTCGATATCTTTATTTACGCGCATATTTTTTTTATCTCGACTGGACAATCTACAGCTTTTACAATTGCTTTTTCATGAAAATACATCGTAATACACTCATACGGCGTTTCATTACTACAAAATCGACGCCAATTTGTATTTTGACTTTAGATGAAATACTAATATAAAACAATGGACGCTTATAGGAGCCTAAATTTTACGGATATTGAAATTTCACTTGAATACAGATATAGAAATTAATAAATTGCCATCGTTACTAATTCTAGCATTTTCTCTATTTCGATAGAGAGTGAATAATGCAAAGTCACATATCGATAAACTCCATTATAGTATCGTTGGTTTTTCTTTTCTTTTCCTTCGCACGCGACGTAAACAAAAAGTCATGTTTATTCGAGCGTCTTTGCTCCCCAACGATTGGATGGCTTATAGCAATCATCTTCTCGTTTGATCTTCGTGTCTCGTCTATCATCAAGCGTCGTTTTCAACATTAATGCTAGCTCTCCCTCTTACACTCTCTCCTGTAGAATGTAAAACTCGGAACGGGCCAGTTTTATGTCGGCTTTACCTCTCTATCGTAAAAACATTTTGTTTTTAATGACTTTTTCAAGCGCCATTATCGAATTTCTACGAAAAAATACCGAATTAACGTTTATGTTCATTGCTCGTCAAAATACGGCGAAAAAAGTACATAATTAAACAACTACGTGGGAAAACGTAGCAATAAAAGTCATTGATACTTGTGACAGCGCCACAACTACACTAAAGTTTAGAAATAGTTATTGTACCTGGTGTAATATTTCTCGTCCATACGAGCTGGTTTTAGTAATATTATTGGTATGCGAGAGTCAAACAATAAGGCAAATTAGAGATTGAATGTGCTGATGCCGGTCTAACCAATGAACAAACGTCTCGCGCATACAAAGGTTCTCTGGAGTTGATGCATCCTATATACATATACTAACCAAGTGATTATTCAGTACCACGCCGCTTCGACTAAGTTTATCTATCACATTAGAATGGAATAACGAATAAATAGCAATATGATTGGACAGTCGTTCTAATCGGTTACCGTTGCTCGCGTAGCTTATGCCAATTAGTTGTAATTGCCGTCGGCATTTAGAAGAGATACATGTTTGTCGATTATAAGTGTGAAAAACTTGAAATTGTTGGTAATTATTATATAAATTTTAATTATTCCTTGAGTATAATTACCTTTCCGCATACTTACATATTCTCATAAATAAGTAGAACATGTGGAATATAGTCATCCATTTGGTTGAAATAGAGGACTAGAGTGAAAAACCACAACGTAATACGCTTTTTATCACATCTTCGTAATAACGCTTTTATTTTGCTCGATTAAGATCAAAATAATGAAATTCGAACTTACATATTAGAATAAAACAAATGTCACGCGAATAACAATTGATTTTCTATTTCGACGAATCGTACTCAAAACAATCTAAAATATACGATCGCGAGATAATTTTCTCATGTAATTGTCCAACAGAATAGGTCCAGTTCAATTTCCGGTAAGTCGCGATTAGCAGTGGCAACCGCTTAATATCCCTCCGAGGTTTTCCTCTCATAATCGCCATGGCCACAGGCCGCTAACGACTTTGATGGCCAATCATGATGGCTCATTTGTTTTGCGGCGTCCAATTTTCTTGCCGCGCGACTAAGCAACCGTCCACGTCAATCGACCCCCCCCCCCCCCTCAAGCTGCCAACGACAGTCGCGGCCCTTCTCTCGTTGTCATATAGCCACTGCCGCCGTTGTCGGCGAATTAGAGAGGCTGCAACTTCGTCCCTTTCCTTGTCGGAGGTGGATGGCCTTCTCTTGATCGTCCCCTTCTTTACTTGTCTGTTCTCCCTGTCTCTTTTTTTCTTTCGCAGTCTGTCTCTACGTCTGAGTTGGGGAACCTTAGCAGACGTTGTTACTATCTATACGGAAATAGAAGGTGGAGGGTATCGACATGCAGATTACCCGAGAGGCCGGATCTTTTATTCAGCTAACGCTGTTCAGACGTACGTGCGTTGTCATCGCCCGATGCTACTCTCGCTTGTGAGAACGTATTTAAGAGGTTTCTAATGCTGAATGAATAAGCGATTCTTTTTTACAGGAGATGTATGTTGAGAGCTTATTTTTCAATATTCAGGAAAATGAGACGAAACCAATTGATATGTAAAAGTCAATTTACAAAAGTGATATTCCGATAATACAGTATCAAATAGATGTAATGCAATCGTGTGGAACTTCAAGCACCATAAATGTATGAAAAGTAATTGTTCTTGCGCAACTAGCCGTATAGCAATATCCCAATTAAATCTTGAACGAATTCTTGGTGATAATTATTCAGAAAGTACAAAAACGTTCGTTCGCTCGTCAACGAACAAGACATTGATTAAAGTAAGTCAAACATAACCTAGCAAGAAATGTTTTGAACGTGATACTCTAAAAGTAGTTATGTGAGAATCAATTCACAAAGTTTATGAAAAGTAATTTAGATCAAGGAATTACTTTTAGAGAATATCGAAGGACAACATTCGAGAATCAATCGATTCTTGCTGTGGATTGCTTATGGTGCTATTGGTATATCAGATACTCTACTCCATCAATGTTCTCTATACGTTTTTCTTTCAAAACTATATCGGCATTTTATGAAGTTTACGATGCCCACAAAATACAATGGTTTAAAAAGCTATTTCTTGCGATTGAATGGAATACCAATAGGTTATGACGTTCGAAATATATCGATGAAGACTACCTCGATGATGTAATATTTATCGATCAATTTTCTTGAAAATGAACGATTGAGTGGAAAAATGATATTGATGAAAAAATAATATCGTTTGATGGCGCACGTAATTTGTTTTGATGAAAATTAAAATATTTGACGATTCATCAAAAAGTAAAATATTAATTATTCATGTAAAATTATTGTAAACGAGAGTTTCTACACAATATGCAATTACTCGTAATTCCATCACAATGCCCTTTCAAATGACTCAAAGGACGCTTCATTAAAATGGGAACATGAAATAATGAAATGCCTGCAAATGTACTCTACCAAAACGACGTATGTTAATGATAATACGTTATTGGCATTCGCATTTTCATTTCTCAATTGTTATGTCCTGAAAGTTAATTGAATCAAAAATTTGTGATGCTGCTGAGCAGAGTTTATCCTACTAATATTTGTAAATATACAAAAAATCTGCAAATAATACGAACGACAAATCGAAAATAACGAGAGAAAGCTCAACATCAGTGTACGTTAAACGGCGCAGAAGTACACAAACACAAAAGCTTACATTGAAAGTTATTACTGTCGTAAAAATCACATTCTCGGAAGCCTTAACGAGAAGCTAGTTAGAACGGTATACAGGATCGATCGCGTAAAATCGACTTTCACGAGCCGCCTAGAAATTCATTCATAATTCATCGTTGCCAATATAAAATCAATTCCTGCCCTCTTCTACTTCGCTGAAAGATGACGCCGTGTTATATATTGCCACCTCACGCGTGCATCGAATTTACATTCGCGAGCGAGACACGCGAAGAAACTAATTTCGCGTTTCTAGAATGGGTCAACGATTAATTTTTGGTCACGATAGCGAAGGACAATACAAGTGATCAAATATTTGAGCGAAACGTTCCCCGAGGGTGTAATCTCCGCCAGAACAATTTCACTTGGGCTCGCGTTATACTACGTATATTGGCAGCGTGCCAATGAAGCGAATTAAATGACGGCACCTTGACCGGAAATATGCATAAAATCACGAGAGGTCTCCTTTACCCTTTTTCCACTTTGGACCTTCAAGTTTTCTCTTTTCTTATCTTTTCTTTCATTCTTTAGGGAGAAGCGTTACGTTCAGTCGATTGCTTCTACGCAACATTTTGAAAAAGTATTTTGCACGGATATCAAGTATGCTTCGATAGTTATTCTCGTACTCGTGTGCGTTATTGCGAAAATCAGAGAAAAACAGATAATTGGAAAAAGTACGCCTGATAACTAGACTTATGTAGCCAATATCAATGTTGCAGAGGTTATGTAAAGAATCCCCATAGCCACGACGTGCTCAAGCGGATTTAAAGAAAAGAAGAATAGTCGAGATTACGTATCTTGAATAGATTTTACGGATTTACGTTTCCACATACATTTCTTTGAATGGGACGGAATCTATGTCATTTCCTACTTTCATACATCTGACGGCAATAACGCGGTCACGTTAGTTTTTTTATTCAATCCTTATGCCGTGAAATTTCTCTTGCGGTTCGTTCCACATCACATCGTATCACCTCATGGAAATTGGATAAGTTTAATCTTCTTTTTGTTCTCGAAGGACTCGTATCTTGAATTCTAAAATTTTTTGGAATTACAGAAATATCTCGAAATTGGATCGGTAAGTGAATGAAAAGCTCGTTTGTCGCGTTCTCAAAAGCAGCTACTGTATCTGCAGGCAACACTTTTCCAAAAATAAGCAAAATTAAAAAGCGTAATTACGCGAAATTAAGATAAATCTTAAGCCAGAATACGTCGATAATTACATAATCTGGTACACGCGTAAACTTGCTGCAAAGTCGATTCACAGCTTGAAACAGTTGGAGAAGGCTTTTAGAGCGGAGTTTAAAGGCAAAAGCCGCTAGTGCAAAACTCGGCAAAAGAGCAGGTCGAGCGTACATCAAAATTTCTCTCGTAGTCTAATTGCAAATTAGCACGAGAGCCAATTACCATCGCACGTTATCATCCGATGTCTCGCGTGCACGCTGGCACCTTCGACTTCGCGCTCTTTATCCACAGAATCGAATTGAGGCCGCGCCCGCCGTGCCTAATCCGAGAAAGGAGAGGCGGATATATATACACCGCGCTCTGTATGCATCGTGTATAGAGCTCAAATCTTGTAGCCTCTACAAGTCAAAGAGTGAACTTACGTTATTGCGTTAAATCTTGTACTATACTGTACACGCTTTGTTGCTGAGAGTATTCGAGGAATGTCGTAGACACCCTTAGGTTGCGAATTATGTCTAATTAGCGCCCCCTTTGAGCGTTTTATTGGCAAAAGTTACGTAAATTACACATGTTTCTAGGCGTCAACCGGGAGTCTTTTTCGTGTTATATTTTACAACGAAAAACTGCCCTATTCCCGTTTACGTTATTCTCTTTTAGTTTTTATTTTCAGAAGAGACACATGGAAAAATTACCCAAGAAAATTCAATTTTATTTTGCTATTCCTCTCCGTCTATTTTCCTTTCCCTTTTCTCTTTATTTTTACACGCTGGCTTTTCTCTGTAGCTCTTAAAAAAACGCACCCACGTTTGAGTCAGACACAAAACAGTATTGCCGAAATATGAGTGCATCGCGAAATCCGTTGTATTAACCCTCGGCCTAACGTCATTTTTCACTCACTTTTGCATTTCCCTCAGCGGCAGCCATTGATTTATATGCAGCTGCGATGGACAGCGTCGAGTGCAGCAAGACAGCCGATGGCCTACAATAAAACATTGCACCCCACGGATACGCTGGTACTCTGCAAACTATATGCAGCCGTACTCGCTTAAAACTTATGAGCGTTATCTCAATGTTCACCATCGGGATTGAAAGGTTGTACACATCGACTCGGCGCATTGAACACCGGTTAAAGATAGCCCAACTTAGCCCAAGTGTCCCCGATAAGTGATATCAACGAACAAATGACGCGTTCTAAAAGTAGAATAACGTAAGGTACGTAGTTGGAACACACGTGCAACAGCTTACTAGATCGAAAGAGCGATTTACAAAAGAAAAAAGAACAACGTTAGTTTTGATGGTTACACGCGTTCAAGTAGGCAAGTAGGCAGGTGAATTAAGTAAAGTCGCTCGAGCTTTCGCACTTGATTGAATTCAGCTCAAATGAATCACGCGAGGGAGAGAATCCTTTTCTCAACCCCCTTTCAACTTGCAAGCGCTTCCTCCTCTCTCGTTTAATTTCGTCTCTTTTCTTTTTATTTTTTACTCTTCGCGAGTCAGAGCACTTGAATAGAAGAGAAATCGGCCGATTCTAATCTCGGCTCTCGCTCGTTCCTTCTCTTTTTTTTCTTTTTTATCAATGGCGAAGCTGTACGCGCGAGTGTCTGCTTATCGAGCAGTAAAACTCCTCGAGATAGAAAGAGAGCAATACAATGCATTTATTTACTTGGAAAATACAGGCAAAGCTGGCGTCCCATCTATACTTCTCTTTCTCCTCTCGGCTTACACGAGTACAAGGAGGCGCGACTCGATATTCTCAACACGGATATTCTTCACGCCACTTTTATTTTCTCTGGATCAAGCTGCTTCGCTGTTATTGTTATTGTTTTTGTAGTCATTCATTCGTTTCGTTCATTTGCTGGAAATCGAGAAGGCTAATTTCGTTTCGTTTCTCTCCTTCGATTAAACATAGACGATACTCTATCGAATGCAGATATCGGCTGTTTTACGAACGCTACAGCCTTTATCGTTCGGATGTGTAATGCAAAATATCAATATCAGAACCAAGCTGCTTGCTTATTTTTTAAAATCGTTTTTCCTGGTATCACTTTTAGTGCTTGTTTGTTTCCGCGAATGTACGCGCTGCTGTCGATATGATTCAATAGGATAAAGCTTTATTGTGCGTGTAGCGATGCTCTATGCATTTGAATTTGTTTGCTACCTGAACGTTCATTGTCTATAGGCTATTTGCCTTAACTGTTTGAAAATTGAAATACAACTTTTATGTACACAGAGCCACGCGGTAAACGTAGAAAAAGTTTGTCTATTTATTTTGGAAACATTTAGCGTTACTTGCGAAAGAATACGTGAAAAGTGCAGCTATTTATCATACGAATAGTAAAGCATCTTACACGAAAGTTCTTTTCCCGCAAATCACCAAGCGAATGAAAGAAAATAAGAAAGGCGAGTAGTCGTCGAGTTGGAAGAAATACGAAAAAGTTATTGCAGTGTGCAGCGTCTCTTTACGCACGACTAATGAACCAAGCCATTCATATTCCAAATAAAAAAGCCACACCTATATCCAACGGTAAAGCGAATGAGAGATGGAAGGAAATAAAAAAGACCCCAAAAAGCCTGAATTGGTAAATTTTCAAATAAGAGCAAAGAAAACAAGTTTGTCAAACATAAAAGGTTTTCGATTGAGTTCAAATTAAAATTCACGTGAAATACTCATAAAGAATATTCATAAACGTAGTATGTGCATCGAATTCATGGCATTATATATTTGCAACGCCACGAGCATTCAGACCTTTTGAAAGGCAAGCACACTTGGGCAAGAAACCTGACAACCAAGGTTCGCATTAATTTCAATCGATAAATCCAATAAATTCAAAGCAGCGGAATTCCAGCAGCATGGTTTGACTTAAGCGAGCTTCAATTAACTGTCGGTTGTACGCAATATATACATATAGTTGTACATATACGTGCACATGTACGTGTACATGCATATATATCGAAGCTTATTAAAATTCCGAGGACCACCACAGATGAGACGCGTATATACGCAGAGGATATAACGAACGGCTTATCGGTAAGATACGGTGTATAGCTCCTAATCAGAGAGAAAGAGAGGGAGAGAGCTTAATTAAATTTCACTGGCCGATTAATGGGCTGAGAGCGCGCGTCTTCGTGTCATCGTACAAGCTAACACACAAGGGAGACTACTACTGCTGCGAGCAAGATGTTATTACGTAGCTTTAGACTTCAAGGCAGCACGAGTTATGGCTTTGTGTTTTAAGCCTCAGCATGGGATTGATTGCGATAGTTTAGCTCTTGTTGGGAGTTCGAGATTCCCATGCAAATGGCAGTGTGTGGCAGCGCGCGGTTCCTGTTTACGCTGATGAATGTCGTTTGGAAAACCGTCTTTCGATTGGGTTTTCTGCAAAAAAAAACAAATATCTCTAAAATCTAATAATTTCCGATTTTCATTTGGCGAACGCATAAAATTTCACGATCTCGCGCGAAACTTTATTAAAACGTCGACGGAAAATCTCACGAGTAAAACCTGAAAGGGGGAGGGGGTTAGTAGAGACATTGAGAGAACGTAATTTTTCGTCTCATATTACATCATATAAAATAGCTACTCGTGTCTAGTGTACATGCGTATCCCTGTATGCAAGCTCAGTTCAACGAATGTGAGTAGACATACTTCCCTGTAGGGAATATAAGCCTCGAGCGTAATTAAAAATGCTCGGCGCGAAACGAGTGCACAGGCAAAGAGAATACGTCGGCACGCGGAGTTGAAAGATTCTTTGGTGGCCCAAGCGCATGGCATTGGTGACAAACACTCGTATCCTTAATTAAGCTGATTCCTAACAAGAGAGAGAGAGAGAGAGAGAGAGAGAGAGAGAGAGAGTGGATGAGGGTTGACGTCGATTTCACCTAATTAACCAGCGAGATTTTGCGAGGGCAGGGTACTCCATTCGAATATCGTTCGTGAACGGAATTGCAATTTAACTGTAGGCACCATCGCGCGTACCATAGAATTATACTTGATATCCGAAAACTTGGCGAATTTTCCAAATGAATTTTATCCCACCTCGTCTAACTTTCTTTGTATCTGTTAACCATCCTGAGCAAGTTTGTAAAATGTTTCGGTGCGCACTGAAAATTGACAGGTTATTGTTATTCCTCGGGTCGGTAGGATACCTTTGAAAATTGATTTTATCATACGCACGCGCACCAGTGTTATACGTACATTAATATAAGCTCATAAGGATCATTATGGGAATTTATTATTTGCATAAATTATACGACAATATGTGAATACACAAATATGGGTTAAGTATTGTACCCTCGAGTATATATATAACTGGGCTCTACGGCAAGCTCTGAAATATTATTACGTATATATCTAAATCGTCGATGCGTAAGACTTCGATCATAAATTTAAAGTTATCAAGTAGACAGTGTCGCGAATATAGATATACAAGTGTACAGATACGTTGAAATGGCCGTTTTAACGGAATCACACGCCACTTAATTCAGCTGCAAAGGTATATACAGAATTTTATAGAATTAGTTCTAGTTTATAAAGACCTGTGTGTTTGTTGGTTGATCCTCTTCAAATGTCTGTTCATTTTACAGTAACTTCCAGAATTTCCAGCCGCACTGTCAAGCTCTCGTAAAATTTGAACCACTCTTTGTGACATACGTATAATACTGTTATTTCAAACTTCCAAAAGCTTAAGTGTTTTGAACTCCATACAGATATTAATTCAAATTTCCGTAAGATTTTTACTTAATTTACGGTAAACCTATGCTAACGTTGTAGAGATGGCTTTTTATGCAAGAGTACGCGTTAAACAACGTAACGGTTCATGCTACGCATCAAATGTTTTATTAACGTTACGTAAAGCGGCTCATTACGGGGCGTATAGAAAAGCTCTCCACTTCATTCAGTTCATCCTTTATAATTTTCGAGTACTCAAAATGGGTTTATACATTTATATGAATGAAGTTGAAAATTAATTTTAGATTCATTCGGATTCTGCGATAAAGTCCTGCAACAAAGACAAAGTCGCCTCGTTTGCGATCCAATCGCTACTTCAATAGACTGTTGCATATTTGAATAACAAATCTCAAAAACGTAAACTAATTAATGTTAACTAAGCTAATAATCTAAAAGCCTTAACGTTAAAGCATCTCCAGGTTAGATATTCGTTTTGCAACCGTCACACCTGATAACTCGGCTGAAGATGCAGCATTTCCATCTGGTAACGGCCATCTAAAACCTCACAACATACATTCAGAGTGTCCGTACTCGTAAAAAGTAGTCGTACGGAAACTTGCGAGACGGGACAGTTTTCAAGCGCGAGAAGATATGTACTTCGAGACGTGGTAGGGTAGTAAAACGCAAGAACCAATTGAAACCGCTCAGTCGAGACCTTTTTACGCGAGATTTTATAGAAACCCCTTTTCATGCACATCCAAGTAAAATTTTAGCACTTATACGCTTTATACTCTGTCGTATTATATCACATGCGCGTGTTCAGTGTGTAGTCTCTGTATTTACTACCGCTGTCGTCGAGATCACGGGCAATCGCGATTTTTAGTTATTCGCGCAACTTTGTCAGCGCTGCTACGGTTCTTACTATTCGTACAGTTCTACAGTTGCATGCTCTTAAGGTAACAGCCAATACTCATAGGATAGATTGCGATGGAGGAATTGGGTCAGTTAGTAGGTGCATAATTGTTAGCTAGCAATTTGGTGTAAAAAAAGTATAAAAACTTTTCGTTCCACTTCCATGTACAACCGATGAGAGCCTAGCGTGCGATCAATACTCGCCCTGTCACGATTGGGCACGATTCTAATGTGTCTTGCCCGAACTCCATACGATTGGCACTGACGGTTTTGAAGACTAACATTTATCGATTGCCACTGTGATTGCTGCTTTGCTCTTGTTATTTCATTGAACGTTTTAACACCAAGGTTTACGTGCGCACATTTTTAAAATACAAGCTTGCTGAAAATACTAGCTTGACGGTAATCCATTTGTAATCGATAAAACTACTGTTTCTTTAGTTAAAAATAACGTTTTTTCTGGAGCATCGCTTAATTTGCAGAGCTCTGTGGCGATTTTGCTCGTTTCAACTGAAATAATCGGTGTTCATTCGTGCGGTCATTCGAACGTAATAACCGTAAATATTTAACTTTCCCAGCGCTAGTGTACCGCTTGAAATATTGCAACTCGTGCATGATACAATTACTGTAACATTGCAACTCATTAGACCATTTGCCCAGTGGCACCTCCAAAATTCAGAGATAAAAAAACATCTTCTGCTCGTGCGTATCGCATGGTTTGAAAACGCATTCTCGACATTTTTTTTATTTTCCAATCAGTCAGCAAGATAGTCGCTCGCCACGAAGCCAGCAGCCAATCTCGTTACGCTCGCTATCATCTGCGCGTGGGGCCCCGTGGAGTAAACGAAAAAAAAGCGCAAATTTTATAACGAGCAGGTGTCCACGGTAATACAGACTAGCGCAGCGCGAAATTGACGAGATACGGACGACACTGATTGTTATTGACGAGCGAAACCCGCCGTAGGTTACAACATCCCATTGGCTAAGTGCCTTTTGGCGTTACAATTGAAATTTACGAGTTATCCCATAATGAGCTTGTAATATTTACAGTTCGAATGCTATAAAAAGATTTTGCTATTAAGAGACTTTCGTGTAAAGCTAATGTTTTCTTAGTGATATAACTTCAAAGTAATTTCTTGCGCCGATAATAATTGAGTTAGTACCCTTGGAAAAGAATAATAATGGAATTTTGCAATTTCAATGCTTCTCAAACTTCACAAAAGGGAGTTTGTATAAGAAAGTTCTTGTTTGAGTGAAAAGATTAAAGTGGGGATTTGCTCACGGAATATAATTCACGCGTTATCCAAAGTAAAATAGTGACGGACTACGTACAAATATCAAGTTATTGCCGTACACTAAAATGTGACGATCGCATTCAATTTTTCGTAAGCTACACATAAGCGACTCTACATACAGAATCCAATTCAAATCTAAATATTTACGTAAACACGAAAGTCCACACAGATTCACCAAACCAAACAAAACATTCAATCACTGGTTATCGCCTTATTTGGTACACTACGTCATCGTCAAATATAGATATACTATTGAAATTAAATAAAAAACAAAATATTAATTTTAGCAAATTGAAAAGATTTAACATTAAACAAATTAGAAAATCTTTTAGAGATTAAGTATGTACATCTATTGACTGCAATTTTATACGACGTTTTCGCTGAGTTTCAAAAGAACGATTTAATTCAGACCTTTGATTAGTTATTAATATATTATAAACAATTTTAATTATTAACGCAATGATGAACTTAGATAAGGAGTTGATGCACATATTATTTGTTAAAGAAAACATAATTTTCTAAAATTATCATGATTTTTCTTTATAAAGCAAACTATCTAAGGATCAACAAAATTATTAAAATCAATTTAACGAACGTAACAAATTAGTTATGAGCAAATGCTTAGAATGTAAAAAAATGGATTATTCGCTAGTAAAAAGTTTATTGTGTTTATTTCTATAGTTGATTTGGTTAGCTTTTCAATCACGTAAATCAATTTTCAATCGAGCTACTAGTTATTAAGTTATTGAATTTATAGAATTATTTTGATTATAGTTAATGAACTATAATAGTCACATATGACTATGGTATACCAAATCGATGCGGTTTAATTATAGTTTTCATTAAAACAACTTTTGTTAAAATCAGTGCGTCCTACGAGAAGTTATTAAAATTGATAGATATTTAACATGTGAAAGAAAGAGAGGAGAATGTCATTGTCGAACACTCTCGTCAAATTTTCGCTATAAATAGACCCACTTTGCACTGTGAAAATCAGACGCTCAGGAGTCGTAACGCAAAGCAGACCTCTATATTAGTCTGGAATAAACACGATTTATTCAGTATGGACTTTGTTTATTTTGACCATGCTATACTTCTGATCACCATAGAGATATTCTTCAAATTCAATACGTAAGGCTAATCCCTCTAGAGTTAAAAGCAACTTGGAATAATTTTTCCAATCCCCTCCTAATGAAAAATGCAACTTTTGATACCAGTCCCTCAAAAGAAAACACGTAAATATCCATAGTCAACTATAAATTGGAATCGCGATTGGTTTAAGGAGTTCTAACTCTGAACTCTTTAAGAGGTTGTCGTTTCTATTGAGTTTTAAAATATGAAAGATTCCAAAATATAGCGCAATATTGGCAAGTCCATAACTGTGCCAGTCATCCGGAAATTAATATAGAAATATAAACCGAATTTCGGTATTATCTTCCGAATTAAAATAAAAGAATATGCTTACTCTAAAATACGCGTACTAGACTTTATTTGTAACATTTTACGTATTTCAAACAGCACGAATATTTTAAAATCCATATCAACGATTTAGAGTAACAACAAATTCAAAGTGAAAAATTAACGATGTTAAAATGTTGAAAAACTGGTTATTGGGTTATAGATTGCTCGTTCGGTTACTGTAAAATATCGAATGAAAGAGCAAATGTCTGTTTCATATCAATGATTATTCAACCATGTACGTGTACCCATTAAACGTATATCGCATCACGAACAAAGCTAGCAAATAAACCTGCAAATAACCCTCATTGTTCTTGAATATAACATCGATGAAAGCGTCGAATAATGTTAGCTATCATCGGGAATCGAACGAATGCAAACGAAAGCGCACGACGTCGAGTAGAACTGATAATTAATCAAACAGAGCTATTAATTTGCCATTTGTTTCACCAGCAACTAAATTTTTTACGTACGAGCTCGCGTAGAATATAGACAAATCAAAGAACTCCTACGGTAAACAATGCGACGATTAATTTACTTGCAATTCTGGTTATCAATGTATAATAATTGGTTGATCAGGACTCAAGTTGTGGTGGCGCATAGGGCACACACTGCATGTGCCTCCCATAAATAATCGATGTGTTCACTGTCGTCGACAGAGTTCGACTATAACGCGCTATTTCTCGCGCGAGTGCTGTCCATCCATTATCAATAAGCTAAAGTTAATGGAAGGGCAAAGCTTATGTGCATACGTTTCTTTTGCATTTTAGTTTATAGAATATCGAACGTGAAGCAAGATAAACACATTGAAGAACCGTTTAATAGTTTTCTTTTTTTTTAACAAAGGAACCTAAAACTTATCTCACTGTTTCATCAATTTTATAGTTTAACCAATTTCATTTAGTTCAACTATTAGGACAACTTTTCAAGTCAATTTGCAAGCTTGTAGTAAATCGTGCACATACGTTAATTAAAAAAGCATCATTTCTCAGTAGTCCTATCCATTTACAAGTATCTCTGAAACAAAATCGATTTATTTTTTAGATCAAACATTTGCACGAAAATTCGTCAAATAAAAGTTGTATGTTCGTGCTCGAGAATATCTACACTGAGTACATGTGTCTATTCTATTTTATACTATGTACGATTTTTAAAATACGTATACATTAAACTCGGGTATTTTTACAAACTGTTCAATAATTTTATTTACTTTTGAAAAAACAATAATGCTCAAATTTTGTAAACTGAATAAGCCATTCAAATATAGAACCAACAAAGATTTCGATAATAAAATTTGTTGATTTCTATGCTATTACAACTTGCATATAACTGCTCAGTGCAGTATTGTTATGGCGCATTGAATAGCTCAATCAAAGCCAGTTAGTCTCCATTCTATCTCGCAAAAATAAAATTATATGTATCGCTGAATCATGTAGCTTCGTCAAATATTCCAACGCGCAAGCGATCGCTCATCAGATATATACTGACTTTGTCATCTGACAACTGCAATGTGTGCATATATGTGTGCATACTCAATGCAGTAAATTGTAGGCCTCGCGAGCAGGATTTTTGTATCAAATAAAGCTTGCGACAATGCCATAATTCATCTCGAGAGATATGAACCGCCAGCGACGCACGTGGCACAACGCAACGACGATTATGCGCACTCGGCTACCATCATTTCGACCGACTGCCGGGTTTTTACGCGCAATTATTTAAATTCTGCATTGCGTGGCTTTATTTGCATCAACTCGACACGCGACAAATATTTACAACAATCATGAGAATGTAACGAACGAAAAATGCGGCTTTTTAAAATAACGTTTGCGTGGTTTTTAATGTAAAAATTGATTTAGCAATCGTTAAATTTCATACAATTATATAAACGTAACGTAGATGTAATGCAATTATTAGTTTGAAACTTGGTCATCTGTTGTTTGTACTTGCAACGTTCAAAATATGCAGAAATAAAGTTTTACGAGTAGCTTGCATGACGCGATTGAATCAGTTCTAGCCTCGTTATAAAAAAAGTAACAATTAGCTGGAAATCTTGGTGCATTCTGAAACATTATGCGCGGCAAAATGAAAAAGCAGTAAAACTTCAACTCCAAGTAAGAAAGTTTAAGTACAGCAATCTGCATGTAATTGGAGCAAAGAGTCATATTGCAGTTTTACAATTTCTCGCACTTCAAGTACACTATATGAATTCCTTTTGTTACACTCGCCCAAAGGAACTTTTGTCTACTTCATACTTTCACAGCGAATTTGTTTCCAGTGAGGATTGTCGACGTTCTTTTTTAAACTATTATTAATCCTACTACTTAATATGAAACTAGCTTGAAAATTATCTTATTTCAGTTCCCTATGCTGTGCCCACTTGAAGCGAAGGCATTTTGTATAGTTGCACAGCTGCGGCAAGACATTATTTCGTATAATACGACTTGAACTGTACAACTGTAAACGTGATTGTTGGGCTAAAGTTGTTAAACTATGTACATAAGGTACATACACAACAAAACACGGTCACGAGCTGTAATTTCAGGATAAATTATGGCTAGAATATGCGGTAGCGCTAGTTTACCGTGTTTTTTTTTTCAAAAATGAAACGTAACAGAAATGTAAAATTTAATTGTTTCAATCGCATTCAAAACATTCAAAATACAATATACAATGTCTATTCCCCATTTAAAATAAGAAATTTTATAAAACACACGCAAACGTCTCCAAAATGAAAAGAAAAACTATAAATATCAGGAAAAAAGTTAATTTGTCAAGCTGGTAAATACGAATAGTGAGAAAGAGAGCGAGATTCATAATGGTGACAAACTAGCGCAGGCAGTAGATATAGCAATGATTCCCGCTGAAACATTAAGAAAGCAATTAGAGAGAAGATACGCGGCGCGAGACTAGACACGGGAGTGTCGAAGTAGGCGCCCTTCATTATCATTCACGAAAGCGACAAACTAGAACTCAGCTCTCAATGCACAAGGACACACGCGAAGTGGAGGGGAGGGGAGGAGGAGGAGGGTCAGGGGACCAAGCGAGAAAGTGAGAGCTTTGAAGCCTCGCGGCGTTTGCAAGCTCTCGTCTATCCATTATGCATTATCGCAAAGTGGATGCAAGGACTGCAGATCGATACGTCGTGTTGTGCCACAACGACACTCAACGCTTCCTTTCTCGAACAAGAGGATCATCGGATGTGCGAAAATTAACTTTCACCACTGTTTTGCTCCTTCGCACTTTCAGCTATAGAATTCATATAATCGCTTTAGTATTCGTTTACTTAATTAAGTGGTACAGAATCACGAATACAGATCTATTTGTAGCAGTGAAAGAAAGAACAGTTGTTTAGACAACTTCATTTATTCAATTTTTTCCCGACGGTAAACTTAACGGTTATGGCGTTTGTTTCTATTTTTGATGGCGAAAAATTGATCACTTCACTTCGGATTTTTTTTATTTCCGGTGGGTGGATAATCCTGGATGAAATTGAAATTTAGAGATTACAGGGTCACACGATTTCAAAAAAATTTCGTTTGAAAGTTAAATGAAAACTTCAAAAATGAATTGCGGCTCATGGAGATTCTAGATGAATAGATTTCCTTACCAATTTAAAAAAATAAATCATCTTCCCGTGTTTGACAGATATAACTATCATTTTTCACTTCGTTTGTTATAATATTCGAACGGAATTAAATGATCAGTTTCGTGGCAAAGAAACAATCTATCCAATTTCACCTCACAACGTACGTTTCATTTTGATACGTTTGCATAAACTGTCTATAAAACAGGATAAAATATATGTTCCAATCTAACATGTCTAGGCATATTGCAAATTGTCTTACAGCATCTAGGACAAATTGAACGTACAAATTGACGAGTTTCCTGCTGACGACGTTGCTTCCGCCAAAGGTGTAATATACACATCGCCCTCAGGGGACATGCGATACACGCTCGCTCACTCACTCACTTTGTCTCTCTCTCTCTCTCTCTCTCTCTCTCTCTCGCTCTCCCTCACTCACTACATCTCGTTATTCACTTGCATGTGGATAATTGGCGGTTATCATCCCGAATTAATTGGTCGCGGGCAATTTCGTTCACGACGGAATTTTTCACTAAAGTATAATTGATTGATTAGACTGACGAACCTTTCGCAAATCACTCGTCTCGTAAATGCGATTGCGACGAATTGTGGAGACGTTTAAAATTTGACCTAAAGAATTATCTCTTATTTTCTTATCAGCACTACATTGAAAATGAGTACTTTAATACGTGCCGTTTCGGTCCGATAATGAAATATTTTGCTTCGCTTCTCTCGAAAAACTGCGTTATAATCGATAGATTAATAAAGATTTTATGATGTCTGCAAGTCTGACCATAATTGATCTGTTCCACTTATTAGTGCGCGAATTATTACGAATACTAATGAATAATAATGCAGAAACGACAGCGGGTAATAGATTATAATTACTATATTATATTAAATTTATTGTATAGTCAATAATATTGATCGGCAAAAGCTCCATAATGTGATATAATTAAATTGTGCTTAAGAATGCTAAACTCAATTTTCAGAACTGCATGATGTACATATTAAAAATACGTAGTGAAATGCGCAATATTAATCGGATTATGTATTAATTATACGACCATTTATTTACCGTACGACACAAGTCAAGAGTTAAAATAACTTTTCTTTCGACATATTCGAGTACATATATATGCCGAATAATGTGCAAACTGCGCGCGCGCAAAGTTTGTCAAAATCACAAAAGTACTTTAGCGAGCGTTTCAAATTGAAACATCGTTCGTCATAACAACAAAGAAAATGAAAATGTAAAAGCGTTTAATTACTTGCAACGCGTTACTGAGCCAACTAAAAAACGTCACGTTTCTATGCTTTCCTCATGAGCGTACAAGTTCGTCGCTATCATTCTGTAATTTCTGCGCTTGTCACTCTTAGTATACACTACATGTGAGCGAAACGTAACTTTGGATAGCTGTTGTGTTACGAAATCCAGGCGAAAATTTGGGTATATTTAGGGCATATACATATATGCGCCACGAAAATTCCAGTACACCGTTGAGTTTCGTGTTTGCTACGAAGAGAGAGAGAGAGAGAGAGAGAGAGAGAGAGAGAGAGAGAGCGCGCGCGAGACAGATAGAGTGCGCGTTGAAAATGAAATTATACCTTTCAAGCGTCGAGAGATTTCCTGGAAAATCTCCAAAATTCGAGCGAGACACTTGTAATGGGATTTATTAATGGAGAAAGGTGTTTTTCTTTCATCGTTCAACTTTGCTTGAACGTCAAGTTAGCAGAGCCGAAAATATTTTTGGGAAATGAGAAAGTTCTATCGGTATACATATATATCTATTTACGTAGCAAAAGTACGTTTGACAACTAGAAGGAACGTCTTGTTTGATATTACGGGAAAAACCAATGAAAATTTATTTGTTCACTTCAGTAATTCGCCAAATCATAGCAGATACATTTTCCGCGTATTAATTTTGAACGTATACTTCGTCGTAAATTGAAAATTGAAAGTTCCAAAAGAATCTTTTATAGTGCTATAAACGTCTTGACATTTATGACTTTCGGTAAGAAACTACCTATCTGCTCTCTCTCTCTCTCTCTCTGTCTCTCCTTTGCTGGAGCGTACATGGTATTATCTGTCAAGATCTTACAAGAGCAACTACAGCCCCGTATTCGTGCCTCGTTTGTAAGGTCGTCCAATCTTTGCAAGTTAGCGACATTGTCGGCAGCGACAAGTTCAAAAGCACGACATATACCCGAAATTGCCTCTACAAAAGAAATTACCTTTGCCGTGGTACGTCAGTCACAGAAGCCCTCTTTGTCCTTTAATTTCCGGCCTCTAGTCCCCTCTACTGATAAAGTCTCGTTTATTTATGTTTCAGCGCCCGGAAGAAGTGCGGATGAAGTACTGATCGGTGAGGTGGACATTGCCATGCGTGGAGATGATGTTGATGACAACCCCAAGCAGATTTCCAGTACCTCCGAGCGGCCTTTTGCTTCCAACAAGTGTATCGTCGATAATAAGGCCTACTCCCATAGTCAAATGGTGAGACTTCCTTGTCATTTTTAATCGATGATGGAAGGTTATTGTTGAATTTTCTTCACAGTCTACGTATAACTTACGAAAGGACGCTAAAATGCACGGGCGACAGATTTTTACGACACTTGGCATGCTGGTGGCTTGCTTCAAGCTATTCATCAGACAACATTTACTCGATTATTTCTATGAATTTAACTGCATGGAAAAATACATAAGCTGCTTGCACTGCGCGATGATGTTACTATTAACGACTGTTCACTGCAACGCGCAGATAAGCTCATTCACCAACGGTCGAATAAATTCAAATAACTTTTACAACTAGTAAATTGTTCGTATCTTCTAAAAAATCATATGAGCAAATTTTAAATATAACTATCGATAAATTGCTTGATTTGCCATGAATGACAAATTACAAAAGTCATTAATAATAATATCGTCTGCTTTGATAGTATATGAATAAACGCATGAAATGTATAAACCAACTAAAATGTCTTTATATCACATTGCTTAAACTGGCCAAATAATTGTCGTAGCAGAATTTTCTCATTCAAATAAAGTACGTACCCGTTCACAACTACAGGTAGCACAGCCAGATTTATGTAATTGTGTTTCAAATATTGTATACTAGTCAATTACCGTAAAAACTAGCCTATTTTTTAAAAGTCGAGTGTTGAATATCTTGCCCATTGAAGATCCATGAGAGAGAAGGAAACTCTTCCCTTGGAGGAGGCTCAGTTTCTACACCAAATAAGCCACCGGACCAAGTTTCATCAAAACCTGTTGTTCACATACTATGGACTCTTCTTGTTAATAAAATTCATAATAAAAGATGGTCCGTACATTTTTCAGCATAATTAGAGCTATTCATAAGTAGATCTCAGCCATTAGAATTTAATTGGTGACTTCGCTACTGCTTAAGCAGTACCCTTTGGATTTGTAAATCTACTGCTCATTTTATTATCTACTGCTGTTTTTTGAACGTTTCATTAGTCACGGCTAGCGCTGGTTGTTTTTAAATAATGTCGACGTTAGAAAATTTCAAAAAAGGGCGTTTTCTCTTCATTCAATACTTTCATAGACGTACCAAGTCTAAAGATCCTTTTGAAATCCTTATGTTTACTATTTAATTTATATTATTGGATTAATCGCGACAATTAATTTGAAAAATCGAGCATTTTGTAA
Organism: Chouioia cunea; assembly: GCA_030064505.1. Lineage (NCBI taxonomy): Eukaryota > Metazoa > Arthropoda > Insecta > Hymenoptera > Eulophidae > Chouioia > Chouioia cunea. The sequence goes on along the minus strand of JAOPFQ010000004.1, from coordinate 9,926,377 downwards.
ACAATAATAACAAGCATACATTTTATTTTACGTTACGTTGACCATTTGATCATTGCATGCCAATAGATTGTTCCAAACTTCACAGATTTCTTGGATTCCTGATTATTGGCAGCAAGTCATGAATGTTTATCTCGCGATTTTGGAAATACTCACGAAACGTTCCTCCAAAAGTTTCAAAAATTAACATTGCTTATAACCACTGTATTCTTTTCAAAATGATAAAGTGCATGTTGCAAGCTTGAATATTATAAATTTCACTTATCAATGGCAAAGGCTGTTTGCGAAGGTCGCTTCTAAAATGCGTCGATATTTTTTCTAACGATCACGAGAAAAATTAGCCGAAAAACGAAGTGAGATGAAAAGGGAATGCAGAATATCGAGAAAAAATCGTCCGGATGTTACACATTGGAATTTTCATGAGATGGCCAAGCGAGCTACGGCTGCTCAAATATTGACTAAGCTGAAAAAAAAGCCGTTAACCACAAAGGCCAGACGATTTTTTCGCAGTCGCCTATCAGAAGACCATGAATATTTATGTGCTTGCCTCACCACTTTTTCCCTAACGGAGTGACTGAGATTCAACGGGTCGAGTTCCATTATACTGCAATTTGAATTTTTTTTTCTCGGCAAGAATGAAAATGGGTTAAAGCATCGTAAAGCTCTTGACTAGCTTATGTATCTTTCCATAAGATCATTATTATTCAGCTTCGTCAAACTTAAAAACACGCGTACAATTCGCTGCACCCTTGAATTTTAAAAACATACCGAGTCATTTTAAAATAAAAATACAGATTTAACAATATCCAGTGTGATATTTTAGAGATTATACTTAAAAATACGTGGATGGGATAAAAAACATATCCTTTTGATCGTCATGTTTCAGGAAAATTAACCTGACATACCGAAATTGCATAGAGAAAAATGAAAATGAAACGTAGAAGAAATGTGACGAAGTGTCGAACGAGACACGAGATAGCGTTTGCTTTCGAAGCACTCTATTATTTTCACATTCAATTAGCAACGTTCGAGTGCACGTTGACGTTTCCCTGGAGGATTACGAGTTGAGCTTAGCGAGAGCCGATCAGGTCATCGTTATACACTTCATATATACCACAAGAGACCATCCATCTTATCCTTCTTTTTTCAACAAGTTGTCATGCCGTAGAAGCTGGTACTAAACATTAATGGAAATGCCTTTGGCGCACTTCAATTGCTATTCAAAATTTTATTTTATGACAATACTAAAAATATGATTTATACAAATAAAACCTACATGTTGTTCAAATATTGGACGATGCGATAAACATTGAAGTATTCAAAGTTCGCTCAAATTACACACGCACAAAAGCAAAGCAAATACTGTACTTTCGTTAAAAATGGGAGATCATCGTTTGACTGTTGCAAAGCTTCCGTAGTATCGATCCAACGCAGCAACCTTAAGAACTAAACGTCGATCGCTGTTTAACTACTAAAACATAGGACAGGTGCAGTATTCGTAAGTAAGTAAACAAACAACAACGAGACCTTACTGGGCGAATTGAAACGTCAGCTACTTTCAGAAACACGCGACGCGCGTTATTTCGAAACGTGTTCATCGAAGGGTGTAGTATTGAATAAATTTGGCTAGCAATTGGCGCAGAGAATCTTGGGCGTACGGCAAATTGAACTGTGCAAGCTGCGAGTATTCCGGAGGGGTAATGAAATCAAAGTCAAGTTTGCTCTTATCGGTGTTGCGCAACGTCGCTTATCGGCACGTCCGTCGAAGACCCCCGCGTAGTCTCTGTATTCTGAACTTCAATTTCACGTATAAACTTGATCGCGATGGGCGACGTTGCTACATACAAGCGAGAGTAATATTTATTCAATGTAGTAACGTTTGTGATCCAGACGGTATTTTTCGAAATTACCTTCATTGTACAGTGATCATTACCGTTGCCCAATGAATTTAAAAGGGCGGTACTTTGATTAAATTATTAATGCAATAATCTTCAGTGATGAACGGTATTAGCGCATTTCACGATTATCAATATCCACTAATATCTGTTAATCCAAGTGCCTATCTCAATCGTCAGCAGCTATAATACAATCGTATCTTAATTAAGAACAATGAGCTTACAGCATTGTCTTTTGAAATAACGTATAATTTATTAACCTAGAAACAAGGTTATTAATGAAATTTATCATTTTAGCGTTAGCTTTAAGAAATTGGAATGATTGTATTGAAATAGTATACTATCGTTTTACCGAGTTGTCAGACTGAACAATTGTGGCTGCACAAATCAATAAGGAATTTAATCAAGAACTTTGCTTCTGTGGCAGATCCCATCTCGCGATAAGAGTTCGCACTGCCTGTGCGTGGCGGGCGAAGTGTATTGCTGGTGGCAGACCTTCGGGGGCCCCAAGCTGAACGACAAGCTACCAGCTGAGGAGCAGCAGCAGGAGGAGGAGGAGCAAGAAGAGGAGGAATTGGAAGAAGAAGAGGAGGACGAAGATGAAGACGACGACGACGAGGACTCTTGGACGACAGAGGACGACGATTACTCAGCAGCCCGGCCTGAAGCAACACCAGAAGCTTCCGGGCAGAGCCTAAATGTAAGTTCGCAATCAAGTTGCTACGAAGTACGGCTACGTGCTGTTGGAAATGTAATTAATGAAGCTTTTAGACTCCATTACACGAGGAAAAGGAGATTATTCGTTACTTTTTTCGTTCTACATGTCATTTTTCGAGGTGGTTTTCTCTTCTGACAACCAGTTGCGTACCTCTCGCAAGTGCTATTTTATAAGTGATTTAACGTCGAGTGAACAAAAATGTAGTTATTTCTGATGTAAATGCTGTAAATACTGTACTATTACTCAAATATTAACGTAGACAATATATAATTTGTCGGCTGGAAACATTCCATAGCCTAACTCTTGCTGCACGTGCTAATCGGCATTCATAAGAGAACTGACCGTTGAAACATTTTCCGCAAACCATGTTGGCTTTTCACATTTACTCTCGTCTGAAATGATACGTATGCACGGTGTCGCAGTTTACAAAATAGCGAAAGTTACAAATTATTTTGATTCAATTTTTAGGAAAACGGCGATGATGACGAAGACCAAGACGGCGACGTGGACGAGAGCAACGACCTGCCAGCCGTAAATTCAACAATGACGTCCATTCTTTCAACGACGACGACGTCGACAACGATGCGCCCGACGTGTCTTGTTATGGGTAAGACTGTGCTTGTCTTTTAAAATTAAAGGACTATAATAAGAAAACCGCCTGTGAAAGGACGAGCGGGCGAAGAGTTTACTATAGTTGCCATCAGTGCAATCAAAATAGGGAATTCTCTCTATTTTTACCCAGAGCTTTGTTTTCAAAAAGTAATCATTTTTTCGTTAACTCCTTTATCTTGTGTACGAGGAAAGAAGCACCACTCAAACACAAGCATAGGCCAAAAAAAATGTTAACGTCTAAGAAATAATTATGTAAATTAATAATAACGAATACAATAATCTGATAGCGCATCAACTTCAATTTGCTACTTTTCAAACTGCACAAGTGAGAAACCAACTCGTTTCGAAATAATTAAACTACGTTTAATTATCGTCGAAATTGTTGGCTAGGTTTCAACGCGAACCACCCAAGGACAAGCGAGCGCGTCTTTTTTAGGTAAAAAGCTTACTTTGAAGTACACTGCAATGAGGAAATATTGTAATCAGCGAGTAATCCAAGCGAGGAAATGACTATGCGCGAATGTAAAGGTCCTTCAAAGGTAGACGCGTAAGAAAGTACGGAAGAATTGGCATCTTGGCTAGCTGCCCACGTCGCGTCGTCGGGGAATTGCCTTAGTTTCGTCATCACGGGTTATAAAAGGAATACGACATAACGATGAGAAATCCTTGAGGGTCTCTATGTCTCTTTTCTGGTTAACCTCGGTCGTCCTATGCCTTATCGAATTGCAAAGTTGAGTTTATCTACGCTTGTGATAGTTTTTCGAGCGACTTGTTTCCAACTGCAACTACACGATGAAATAGATAATTAGACCTATTTTCAAAATACCACGATTAAAATAGATTATTTTAAACTTGTCTGATGTAACTCGTGGTTTCTTACTTCGTACAATCACTAATTGCACCCATTTTCAACGGAATTGTACATCGTACCACAAATTGTCGATCCGTTTCTTGTAAATTCTACTCTACCAACTAGCACTGGAGATTGTTTGTAGGGACGTAGAATAGGCGAGCTTAATAGCTGAATTAAAATTCCATATTTTGCGTCTACGGGTTTGCAAAGTTGGTGCGATGTCGCTATTGTCTAAGCAAGTAGATCAATCACACGTGCCGTCAGCCTCAGATACGCGATAGAACCGGTTTCGATGTACTTTCAAGCTTCATCTTCGTGAAGCAATATTTTAATTCATCATCAGTTGAGACAATTAATCTAGTTCAGATTTTAATTACCAGAAAATTGCATCGTTATAGCTTGTAAATAAAATGTTGAAATCAATTATCGAGGAACACGTATTTTAGAAAGCATTATCACCATCAGTGCGAAAGAAGAAATAATTTGAATGTTATTAATTAATTACGTGAAATTCTTGAAATATTTTGTAATTTTACGAGCCATTAAACATTTTCGCTAATAACTGTAAATCAAACATCATCAACGTTTCACGTATAATTTTCCAGCCAATTAAAAACGGTTTGTCGCACGTTTCGCTTCGCAGGAAGGACGTATCAGCAGGGCGAGGTGTTGCCGCACTCCACAGGTAACTGCGTGGAGTGTAGCTGTGGCGCCGAGGGTCGCATCGAATGCTCACCCCGTGACTGCGTGGGACTAAGGCCTCAAAATGCCGGTGGTGATGATCTTGATCTTTTCGAGCTCGACCGTGATCGGGGCATCGAAGGTAGCTTCTAACAAGTCATCAACATTGTCGACGCTGACGCCCTCGATGACGCGGATGACTACTGATAGGCTTATCCGCTATTTGATTATAAGTAACGGCTCGTATAGATACGTCAAACCGAGGTGCGTCTTCCAAGATATATATGTATCTACCTGATTTTTCTTTTATTAGCTACGCGAACGAAGAATATTGTCGTTGTGATGTTTTACAAAGTAGAACGGATTTGATTGAGAGATGATAGATAAGATCTCACGGGAGCGTCGACAATTGGTGCTTTTCGTTTATTTATTTTATCCTTAGCAGGATCATAGGTTTTCACCTAACTAAATATCATATCACCGCTCATGAAAATCAGCTTTAGAAAGGGAAGCTGGTCGTTTAGGATAAGTAGGTCACCGTTATCATGAGCAGTATTTAACACCTAATTTATAGATAAAAATTGTCAAACTTCAAGCGTATCTTTTTATATAAACAGATTTTTATGATACATTTGTCAGGAATCCACGAAACTTGAGAAAATGCATAGAAGATGAAACCATTGAACCCATCTTATATGGTTAAACAGTAACAGTTTTTTCGCTGCCGAACAACTTCAACGTTACAATAGGATGATGTCGATAGACCCTGATAATTACACTAATACATCATAAGCCTTTAACTGTTCTTAAGTATAGATAGCGATACATTTTTTATTTGTACGAAAGTATTTTATTAGAAAAGTTCTGAAATGTTTTAATACAAAGAAGTTGGATGTTATTTTGACACTATGACCTCGAAAATATACACGAAATAATCAAAACAAACTCACTGCTCTTAATGTTTTAAATACATTTGATGCAAATCAAAGTTGTCTGTATGCATGTACATCGAAATCAACCGAATGAACTTGTAAAATTCATAAGATACCCTACTCAAATAGGAAAATGAGATGCATGGGTGCAGAAGCATATAGTCTCATTTCAATGTATTTTTCTCAATAAAAAAATGAATATAGTTTCTCATTGATACGTTTAAAAAGGATATACAATTATAATCAAAGCAGTTAGGAGTAGTGTAGATTTTTATAAAGCAGCGCAGGTTCGCTTTTCAAACTATCTCAATTAAATATTTCGTACGTTGACTTATTAAATTGTACGATGATTTTCTTCTAGTCTTATCGTTTAGTGAAAAGAACAGTGTATAAAATTAGTAGAACATCACTCACGATAGAACGATTTAGAACATTTCATATCAGAGATGCTAGAATTTTTTGGGAAAAATTTGACTTCACATATCAAAATCATGAAAATCGATAGTCCTTCGAAACGCAGATTTCGAAAAGTCTAAAAGTAGTCGAACAATCGACCTAGCACATACAACAATATTTACTTCCATTTATTGTAACAAATCTTGAAACTAACTGATTTCGTCAACGAAGTCATTTGCAATTTATGTACAAGTCTAATATACAATAAAAGCACTTCCTCTACGTTATTTTCCACAAGAACACAGCGGATTCAATGGTGTATACTTTCAAAAGCATTTAGGTATTTTAAGCGAAGCGAAAAACACAAGTTCGTGTAACGGGCTACAGTTATAAAGAAGAAAGAAAGTGTAAAAAGCAGTCTTAATTGATAATCCCATAATTATCCTATATCTTAAAATAATTTCGAAACAAGAAACGATTGTTTATTCGCTTCAATAAATTTTGTTCGTAGATCTCTATAGATATCGACAGATTTCACCGATCTGATTAACACTAAGAATTATTGTATTTTATCGACAAGAACGTTTGAGAAATTTGGTATTCGTATGACTGTATATGGCTTTGATATAAATCATAATATTTATATGTGTATTCCATTGCTGTAAGAGTTTAACGAGTGGAACAGAAGCATTAATGAATTATATAATACCCCGTAACGCAAAAAATAGTATTCCTAAATATACATGTATATTCTGATTATATGCAAAAAACGTTAAATAAGCATGATATCAACATACAAACCACGTTTATTTTCCCGTAAAAACGGCTACACATATTTTGTACTTAAATTACCGTATCCATTATGTTTTACGATGCTCTGATTCGAACAATCGGAAACACAAATGAATTCCTCGTGATCACAATTCTGGGTGAACAGTTGACGTAATGCCTACATATCAATGACATTACCGTAATAGTACAATACAATTAAAATTTGGCAAAATCATTCCAGTCGTGCGATCAACAACTCACTCTTATTCGCTTTGCTCGGGTGAAAACACACATGGAACAATAATCTAATTTTACACACTTTTACCGTCGTATTATACTATTATTCGAACCTACGAAAATCACAAATCTTAAACTTTATCATCGCAGAATTGTTATTTCGATGAGTAAATATTCACGAAGAAAAATTGAACAAATAAAAAGAAAATAAATGAATAATTTGTATCGTCCATGAATTACATGTAGACCGATTAGACTAGACTCCATTGTGATAAACAAAAACCGGCAAAATCGTGTTATTAAACTTGCATTTTTAATAATAAACTGAATTTGTCGATTTTCCGAAATAAAAAGTGATGAAAATATTAAAAATATGCACGAAGCTTTAATAACACTAACGCATTATTGGTTATACTGAAATATTATAAATTTTGATCTCTCATCGCGTTGAAATTATCGATTTGTAAGTTGAAAAGAAACCATGTAAAGATAAAATTTTCAATTTGAAAAGCTGTTTAATTGTTCAAGTAAGATTGTAGCAAGATAGTATTTAGTAATAAACCATCTTTTCAGAAACTGATCGATAATAATTACCTTTTTGTAACATCCTTCAATCCCGACAATTCGTCTAAGTTAATAAGATGGAATAATATGCATCATCTAAATGTTATTAAGGTATAAGAAGCTAAAGCTACATTCCAGTAAAAAATTTTAATGTCTCATTGGCCCTGTTTTATTTTGGATTATATTGGAAAAGCAGCATCGAGGACGACAATTGTTTGTCTGCCAAACTATGGTGCGTCAACAAAGTCTTTAGTACGATTGCAACGTCGAGGCGAAGAGCCGCTTATCATGGGTAAGCTTCTCCTTGTGAAATTAACGACGCCGTAATGAAGAAACCTTTTATCGAGGAGCGAAGAGAGGGGGCGGGGAGGGGGTAGTTTACACGAGCACCCATCATTCTATAATTGAGTTTGGAAATTCCATTTATTTCCCTCTATGCATACGAGTTACTCTGCGTTATTTTCAGACTAGTTTTCTCTTCGTTACCGTTCTTTTTATCTCGAATTTGGCAATTTTTTGTTATAAATACGTAGATGTTATCGATATATTTTTTAAATGAAAAAGTCTGTGTCATTTAAAAATGACGCGAAACGATTATACCTTATCAAAATAAACTTGAAACATTTGAACATAACTTGGGATATTTCCTTTCCAAACCAATAGCAACAATAGCATTACAACTCGTTCAGAACATAACTTTTACAGAATATATTTCTGCTTTGATCATCTGAATGCACATCCTTTTTTCAACCTAATAAAGCTGTCTCTTTCGTATCTTAAGAATTTGTCCACTACGTCATTATAAACAAGGGAACTAACATGTTATCCTAACATATTAGTATATTAATACGTTTTTTTCTAATACCGCATAGCATTTTTTCAATGCATCTCGTGCCACAAACACAGTAAACTTTGATAATAGTTTTATTACTTGAATTAGTAACAAAGATCATAGACTGCGTGTCCTCAAGATGGATGCGCCTGATAATTGATTAAACGTCACTCATCGTTTAGTGATCATTGAACTCTTTATTAAACTGTTTTTTTTTTTACAAAAGTCGAGTTTCACAAATTTGTATCACTGACAATACAGATAATTATATATTATTCTTATCATATATGCAATTGTCATAATTTACAAACCATATTTTTGCTATAAAATTGCATAAAAAATGATTTTCTACGAGTATTTTCAACTATGTATCATAAATATGATTACGCTGGTACATTAAATAACAACCCTACGTAATATAATCTGCCAATCGTAATTGACATAACATTCAGATGCTTTATTTGTTCGAGTACTATTCCGGTCACATTCATCACTGAAAATTGCAAACTGCAGACACGCAAAAAAGAGTGTAAGAATCGTCAGAATCCCCACTTACTCAAAGTTTATCGTGGAATAGATTTCATTCTGAATCATCTATTAAAGCAAAGAAGTAGTATGATATCACTCAATGGAGCATGACAAACAAGGAAGAGCGAATGCGCTTGAAAAACGAAAGAATTCACGTGATAATAAATCAGGTCAAACCGCCAATTCACCATCTAAAACGTAATAGCAAATTGGTGAAATTGCCTTTTTTTTATTGTGCGTTGTCGAGCTTTGTTGAAAAACAATGAGGTTTTGTGTTACGAATAGCGCGCACGATTATTTTATCTATGTGCGCGTATAGCGCTCAACGAGAATAATGTGGGCTGACTTATGCAATTTTTCTATCAGAGAGAGAGAGAGAGAGAGAGAGAGAGAGAGAGAGAAGTGCGAATTGAGGACAGCGGAATAAGTTATATGAGTACGTTTGTATACACATACTTGCAGGACTAAATACGTACTATTATAACTTATAAACAATCGGATGTAAATACGGGGACGTTGTAGTAATATAGTGACTCAAAGCGAGGGAGAGGGAGAGTAACACTATGGGGCATCATTAAATTGAGCTCTTATAAAATAAAAGGGAGCAAGATCAAAGAGGAGGTTGCTGATGCAGGCAGGCAACGAGGCCGAAATCGTTGGTGGCTTTATACACGTGTTATGTGTTCGGTTACACGAGGCGCAGTAGCGCGCAGCATGCACGTCGACACGGCGCCGTGTCGGCATAAGCGCAAGCGGCTATAATACATGACCCGCCTTGGGTCGCTCCGTAACGAGGAAGTGAAACAGAAATACATGGGGGCACCTGTCAAGCACGCCTGCGGGAATGAGACATCAACCGTATAGAGAATTCGAGCTGAAACAGATGCCGCTTGTGTGGCGCGAGCGAGTGTCGGTAAAGTATAAAAAAAAAGGGTGACAGCAGGAGGAGACAGAGAAAAGTCCAGATTCGGGGCGTCGTTTATTATTCCATGTATATGCGCGAGAACACATGGAGACAGTTTTATGGTCGTAAGGATAATAATTACCCGCGAGAAAGTGAGAAAGAGAGAGACGTGGTTTTAGGTCCAACAAATGTGAGAATTTCTTGCCCTCTTCTTTTGAATAATCACGTTATATCAAATTTTTTATTTATTTGTTTATAGCGCCAGCTTTCGCACGAGTACAGCTGACGAAAGCTGGTGTGAAATATCGTCACCAAATGTCCTGGCTCTGCGGTTTTTGTCTCACTATATACATCTTGAACTTTATATACAATTTCAATTGCTTTCATTGACTTCATCTACGGTGTTTTCGTTCCTCGTTGTGAATGATTATTAGCGCGTTTAAGTCAACGGAAGCCCAATTTAATTCAATACTAATTATGAAATATGGGACATCGTACACTAGCTGTACTCGTGACTGTTAATTTTGAAAAAACTTTCGGTAAACTATGTCGAAAAGTGCTCTTCGCAACCTGATTTACCATCGGGTTATAACTCGATAAAAATGAAATAACGCGACGTGCAAACTAGGCGTCTGGCATGCAAATTGAAAACGTTAAAAATTGCCGCAAATTTAAAAAGAGAGAAACAGGGAGAGCGCGAGAGAGAGAGAAGAAAACAGTTGACCGTCGAAAACGACAATGAAAGAAGAGAGTAGGAGCGCGAAGGCAAATGAAGGCTAACGAGCGAAAATTGAGGAAAGGAGAAAAAAAGGGAAGAGAGAGTTGTCGAGCGAAAGAGAGACAGAGAGAGTGCAAACGCGATTAAGAGCAATAACACGAGAGAGTAGAGCAAAAGAACGAGAAAGAGAGAGAAAGAGAGAGAGAGAGAGAGAGAGAGAGAGATCCATCAGAGTTGTCGGTATGGAGGGAGTAGGAGAGGCCCATACGCTCTGGGCTTTTTTCCTAGACAGGCAGTACGCGCGTTACGCTTCACGTGGCCCCTTGTGTATACCTACAATATCCTACTGGTGGCTATCTACTATACATCAACTTTGTAGTTTTATTTTTTTATTTCATTCTTTACGAGTGTGCGACAGTGATATCGTACTAACGAGAATATAAATAGCTTGCCAGAGTGATGTGATTTCGCAACTCCGAGTGTCAATGGGTGCATTTAGTGATAAGTGATAAATATCGCCAAGCGATTATGAGAGAATCATGTTTGATATTACCGTTGCTGCTGGTGCTGCTGCTGACAACGACGACGAAGAGGACTCATGGACTTGCTTACCTGCCAGAAGAACTACAGGAACGAGCACCCGACGAATGCGTTACCGAATGCCGACGTCTTCACTTCGCACAAGTATGTACATATATATATATTTGTTTTGTGGGAAATAGCTTGAAACTTTGCACTCTAAAGTTTTTCGGATTTGATTTCGACTAAGTTTCAAGAGTTAGGTATCAGAGTTTCCGATATGGAGCTTCGGAAACATGCTGATCATTTTCAGCGTTCCCTTTAATCTTTATTTGATGTTTCGACGTCGCATTTAGGTTTAATGGAGTGTACATTTTTATTGCGTTCGTGTAATGTTGTTTTCTTCAAAAATACTTAACTAGTTCGATTACTGTCTTTTGCATGAAAAGTTATACATAAAGTACACTGAGCGATACATCGCACGAAGATCTGAAATCAGTAGAGTAAACAAGCGCAGTAATTGGCATCTTGAAAGTCAGCAACGAGCTAGAAAATTGACAAATGACTTTATATCATTTACCTCCAATTTTCTTTGATGAGTAATTCAATAAAGTGTAGTAGAAACTGACTTTCTCATAACTCTAAAAATAGTTGAAGATCTTTCTAATTAAATAAAAATTTGTGGATTCGATTGGTTAAAACACATACAAATAGTATTTTCTAATTTGGACGTAAGAATTCATATATGCACGTGCGCACATCCAAACATCGTGCGAAGCAAACGAATGGACGTAGAATGGGTATCGAGTCTTATTTTAGTAATCAATGCAATTGTACCAATTGGATGATTTATTTCAAGACTATTAATGTACATTATTTCATTATGACAACTGACAACTAACAATGAATATTGGCAGATGAGCGTGTATCAAAAAGTCCGCATACCTTGGTACCCTCGTCTTCGTGTGAAAATCATTCTCCGTGAGAAACAACAACAATAAAGTAACTGACTCATCCGATTACGAAGAAACTTGGTTGTATCGCACCCCCTCTCTGTCTCTATTTTTCCTCATTCAGCGTAATCATTCCCGTGGGTATCATCAAAAACTTGGCTAAGTTTATTTTCAAACGTACTCGACAACAATTCGTGCGATTCTCCGGGCGTGCAGCTGAGCCTACAATACAAACACACACACACACACAAGAACCTCTTCGTGAAAGAACATTCTTTCATCAATTTATGCTTCATTAAATTATATGACATCGTTTCGAAACACCTCTCTCTCTCTCTCTCTCTCTCTCTCTCTCTCTCTCGCGTAGATGCTTCATATTCTGGGAACAATGTATAAAAAAAGAAAATGGCGTTTCATTTGCACATGTGGGGAGAGGGGCTTTCACCTTACTGAGCACTCGCTGTCGATTACGCGTGCGATAAGCAGAAAAAAATAATCATCGATTGTACGGCTCTGATCGCCACTGTATATCTGCGGCGAATGCTTACAACGGTATACGTGCACGGAACGAAGAGGAGCATTGTATGATTATGGAAGGGAGCAACTTCGTATTACGAAAGCTAGTGCTGCAAGAAAAACTGCTAATGTTTTAGTTTTTTACTTGACATGTGATTCTTCTCTTAAGAATCATGTCTATTATAAGATAACTGCTCGAATCAGCGCCTCAATGAAACTCAAGTTTTTGTTCGTTGAACTCGTGATCTTATTACTGAACTTAAAAAACAACGTTATTGCATTAATTCAGAATAATAAGCAATTTTTTATAAAAATACATAAAAATATCATTTCTCGAAGTTCCAAAATCCTACATATATTATCTGCTCAAGAAATTTTACGGCCAATTCCTTATCCACAAACTTTCGTAAAATATCTCGATAATACTCAACATCCTTGGTGATAAAAGTGACATAAATCAGAATTACATCCTAGCCAAAAAACATTGAACGGCTTAGCCTCTAGATGAAACACATACCACAGATAATGGAGACACGATCGGCTTTTGTCGCAGGCAAGGTTGCCGCTGCTGCATGAAAATATAAAACTTGTCTTGTACCATATGTTGAGGGAACACACTGTGCATCCTATATCGTGACAAGGCTATTGCACGATGTCCGCCGCTCGGATGATCATGTGGACCTTAATTACAAATTAACGTCTGCACGCTGGTGTTAGTTTATAGTCAAAGATATCTTATGATTCACGACTCATTTCTACCTCTTGTTACCGTCATATTTTACATTTCAAATACCGTTAATAATAAAAATCACGTGTCAATCACGCATAACGGAGACAGTTATTCATTTGAATTTTTTGTCCTCTTTAACAAAAGTTACGATTTAATTTTCATTAAAGTATCATTCGACAAGTCGTAAATTATATTCGTGATACGTATATAGTTTGAGAATATTCAATCATTTTGGGAAATGATTATTACTAAATAAGGTTTCACTAGAAAATCCATATGTATAAACATTTGAAAAATAACGATTTTATTCCATGAATCGAATGATTCATCGCTAATAATTTGAGAACACTCAAAAGTAGAATGAAATAGCTTTTTGAAAAAAAGAATGTCCTATAAATTAAATCACAAAAAAAATTGATTAAATGTCGTCAAATGTTTATGACTTAATACGAGTACCATGTGTTGTATAAAATATGTGGCTTACGATACTCGACCAATGCTCATGAAGTAAACTTGTAAAAAGTAACACGTGCTGCGTTATAATTCTTACAAAACCTTATTAACACCATAATTTTAACGTTTGAGATAAACACGTCAATAATGTTACCCTTAAATCATGATATGATATAAAAACTTGACTAGGCATTTTCTTAGAAATGAATGAAATATTGAAAAAATTTTAAAATCTTTTCATATCTCCATAAATGTAAAAGATATTTTTTCCATTCGACAATTTAAAAGAACTTGTGTACGTCTAATAGTAGCTTATTCAAAATGCAGCAACGAGACGATGCATTACCTAAAAAAGTTGTCTGCCACAATGAAATAAGCGAGTCTATTCGGTGAATTTGCGAAGAAGTCAGAAGTCGTGCTTGATTAAATAACCGGACAGTAGACAGGCTATTCCCGAGAAAGTTGGGTTGAAAAAACCAAACTACTTTAGTCACAAATGAAAAACGTGTCGTCATCGAGAATCCGATATAATAAACTTGACATTCTCTCTCTCTCTCTCTCTCTTTTTCTCTCTCTCTCTCTCTCTCTCCCTCTCTCTCTTACTTCGAGTATGGTACATAAAATATGTTACACCCGAAAAATTGCTTAAACGACGACACTTCGCGCGCTCGCTCGCTCACTCGCTTGGTCAACACGAAGGACGTATCAATTGACCAGTGAGAGCATCTTTTTGTCCCGCACTGTACGCCCGGTATATGTACGTTAATCAACTTAAACTGCGACAGCTATGGGGACCCTCTAAGATGCGACGATGACGACGACGACGACGAGATCAACTTGCTGTAAATTCACGACTTTTTTCGGCCTTTATTCGACTCCCAGAGAAAGAACATGAAAATAACGAAATTGTATCTTAATAAAACAAGTTATCTTTACAAATTTACCATGGAAATTAGAATTTTATATGAAATAACAAACTTTCACCTAATCAAATGAGCCGAGAAAGTTACGAGCTTTCGTGTATGGCGAATGGTAATTTTGTCGTTAAATTTAATGAAACCTAAGAAATGGAGCACATCTGCAGTTATCTTGATTTTTTTTCTTACATATCACGACTTACTGTTAAATAGTGACGATATGATTCATAGTGTAAAAGTCAACGGCTCTTGCAACCGTGAATTAAATGTAACTCATTCGTTAAGAAAGCTCCTTATGAATGCATCAATTGAATGCGCGTACTCTCTTCGGCTCTCAAGTGTAAAATATAAAAAAACATTTTACAAACTACGAAACGTAATCGGATGCAACGTACAGATATACATTGTCGCACGCAATAATCAGTGCTCGTTTGACAGCAATTCTCCGCTATCGTTGCACAATTCCAAAGCTATTTTCGCGTGGCGGATGTAAGTTAAAATTTAATTGTGAGATACTTTATTGTAATATCCTACATTAGTGAATTACAAATTTTGTCCGAATCATAAACGCAGTTACTATTCGCAAGTCGTTGTAATACACGCAAGTATCTGCACGAACAAATGTTCTCGTCAACGAACAAAGTATAAAAGCTACAGGAACACTTTATCGTATTAATTCAAATAACGTGCCGTATCAGCATACACTGATGCGTATCGTTATTTTAGTAGCGTATAATAACAAGAAAAGAAACCTACAAATAAGCGAATGGAATCAAATAGAATATTTACGATACATTATTAATTTAAAAGAAAATTATCGTAATTTCCAGGACGAAGCAGATGACGCTGGCGCGGAAGTTGGTTGCGGAGCACCATGTCGAAACGATCACGTAAGAAACAAGAAATATCAGTCAATCGATTGCGTTCCATGACGCAATGAGTTATACTCGACTAACAGTAGTACTTGAATCCTCATCGGTTTATCCGTGCGTTAAGACAGATACAAAAAAGAATAGAAAATGCCACTGTCATTTTCATCTAATTACAGTAAAAGCAACGCTCGCGCCAAAAATAAAGCAAACAAGCCATGCACTGTCGACCCCTCGTACGTATAGACAATAGACCCGCTTCCGGTAAATGCGCACTCAATTGTGCACGAAGAGAGAGAGAGAGGAATGCGACTAAAAAGGTTGTTCTCTAGGCTACCTAGCTAGCTAACTTTACGATACCGATACAAAAATAGCACACTCCACTTGTCCTTATATATAAATTTGTCTTACAGAATTTGCACAAGTTAAAAAGTCATAAATGTTGTACAGTAAGCAGTGTCAATGGAATGCTTATATCAGCGTTCTTTCGTGCCAACGTTGTTTAGTATTCACTTATAATTATTTTACGTATCCAATTATTTAAAGTAACGCAAATTTAAATAACTATTATAAGTGATTATAGCAATTAACATCGACTTTTAGAGAGTTTTCTAAAAATAACACCACGTTTAGAGCGAGCTTAATGGATGTACTCGGAACTTCTCTTCGGTACTATCAAATAATGTTCACGTTACGCTTAACATTTCTGGATCTATAACTTGATTTTATGAGAATTATACTGACATGATTGACTTGTAATAATAGAACATAGACTTCACTACAAATGAAGAGAGGAAGCCATCTAACGGAAATATTTGTCTCAATATTTCAACTTTTGACTAAAAGGATTTGCGAGGGACTCAAAACGTCACGATTTGTTTCAAACTTTGTGCTCAATAAAATGAATAATCAAATAAATTTACAAACCATTAACTTAACAAAATTCTGTTCCATTTGTTGTGGCTATTTATCAATCGACGAAGCATTAAATTTGTACGCGCTTAAAGAATAAAAAAACCGAGTTGCTTGCGCAGCAACTATAAGAATGGTACACCGTATGGAAAGCAAATATAGACAAAATAATAGTATTTGAATAATCGAATGCGAGCTTATCAATTGGATGCAAATATGCTCGTCACCGGGTGAAATTGACATTCGATGAATGGTGTCTCTCTCTCTCTCCCTATCTATCTGTCATGCGTGCGCGAGTAGAGTGAAACTGAATGGACATGTGAAAGTGCGCCGCATGGTAATATTCGCGCGCGTTGTCAATTGGCGCGCGAGCGTGTAAAATCGTGTAATTGCCGTGTGACCGGGTTGTGTCAATGCGCTTATACGTTCGTACAGCGTTAGGATAAGGCTTATTCCGTAATTTTAAACAGCGCACCCCGCGTGTGATAGGGTTTTATTTGAAAACAAAAGCTCGATGATTTGGTGAAATAAGTGTCACGCGTTCACGTAACGGTTTCACTTGCGTTATCACAAAGCACGGTTTATGTTGCGTTTTAACGAACAATTTTCAAATAATTTTAGCTCAATGCGATATACATCGTAATTTGCATCGTAAAATTATCTTAGACAATTTTAATTTATCACACTATGAGAATAACAGCAAATTATCAAACTTTATCTTCAGTGCTCTTACGGCTGTGTCATATGGGAGCAAGCGCTCAACTCGAGCTGTCAAGAAGTTTGTGTAAGTGACGTTATACAATGTTAATATTGCCATCTTATGCGATCACATTAACATCTCGTTATCTCTATTATACCAGAATGGAACTCGTAGTTTGTTGTTTTATAAGGAACTTTATTGCACCATCGGCTGCCAAAATGCCCTTAGCCAATATTTTCAACAATTAAAAGGTAAGAATACCCAAAAAATATCTTGTTCATTTGCTTAAAACGATCTTGACAATGTATATTGACAAAAATCTTCATCCACATTATCCTTATAGTTAACTTGAAGCTATATACATGTACATACGTGTGATTCTCGACTCGAATACGAAGTTTTGAACAAACTCGGTTATCGATACACTTTTTTTCGAAACACTATAGCCAATGGACTAATCAATCTGTCAAAAATTCTCAAACTCCTTGGCAAACTGTTCCTCATTGGCAATGACCAACTCTTCTTCCTCGTAGTTATCAAAATTACTGGCATCTCCAGGACTGTCGATCGCTGGTATAAAAGTCGGTACAACAGCTCTGTTATAAATCTTTAACCAGTCGATTCTTTGAAACCACTTGTGCTTCTTGATATCTGTCGATCCACCTTTCAAATTTCCGTAACGCCGACTCAAGTCGATTTGTAGGAGATTTTTAATAAGATCTTTGAGATCGTCATTGAAAAACGGTGGAAAACGATATTTGGCCGTGGTAATCTTTTCATAGATTTTCATTGGGTTGTGCGAGTAGAACGGCGAGTAACCTGCGTTCATTTCGTATAGAAGTACGCCGTAGCTCCACCAGTCTACGCATTTGCCATAACCCTTCGACAGAATAACCTCTGGTGCCCAGTATTCTGGAGTGCCGCAGAATGTCCATGTCCTATGGACGTTATTTTTGGTTCATTTTTAGATTCGAATTTGAATTAAAGCTAATCTGATATTACGATTATGCTGAAAAGTTCGAATTGTAGTTTGTCAAGTTTTGCAGGTCAAGATATATCGGAGAGAACAAAAACGTCAGTTGCTCGAGTACAAAGCATCTTTCGACATAAAAGAAAAATTTGACTTTAGAATGCAAGTATTGGTGTTGGGGAATTGTCGGAAAAATGAGCGTGAAAAGCGTGGAAAAAGTGATGAAAGATAAACCTGTTGTCGATCATTTTACAGAACCCGAAATCCGTGACGCGTATGTAGCCTTCGTGATCGATAAGTATGTTTTCTGGCTTGAGATCACGATAAACTAGACAGCACTTGTGCAGATACTCGAGTGCAAGAGCAACTTGGGCGGCATAGAAGCGTGACAGATTCTCGTCGAATTTACCCATCCTGCGTAGATGCGTGAACATCTCGCCGCCGTTGACGAATGGCAATATCATGTAGATGTATGAATTATCTGTGAAACAGTACTCGAGGTACACAGTGAACGGGAAATGGATGCTCTGAAGGATCCGTTTTTCGTTGTGTGTGTGCTCCACCTGTGGACTTATACCTTTATTAAGGTTTTCTTCTTCTTTACTTTTAATCGTCTCGTAATTTCTTCAGAATACAAATTTCAAATGTTTAAACATACATTGTTAATCTCAATTTACTCCTTAGCCTGATAAGGATAACCTCGTTAGGTTGGAAACAACAATTTCACGTGTTTCCATTTTGTTTAGACAATATTCATACATACCTGTTGCATCTTGACAATCTGATTTTTAGCCAATATCTTCATAGCGTAATAATTCGTGTCTCCTTCTTTCCTGATAAGGATGACTCTGCCAAAAGCTCCAGTGCCCAAAGTGCGCAATCGTTCGAAATCGTCAAGAGTTGTACCGTCATTGGTTTTATTTGCCGATACATTAAGGTTCCAGCGTTGATCGAAAGAATTCTTAAGATCATCCAAAATCGACTCGTATTCTTTGAACGTCTGTTCACGACCTCGTGGGTCAATCGAGCCGATCGGACGCCTCGTCGATTTCGACGAGATTGGCCGGCTATTCAGCGATGACATTTATACTTTATTTTTCCGGGCGGTCCAGAGTTATCCGATGACTCCCATGGTAGAGATCGGTTTGCTGATTTTGTGTTTTTCACTTTGTAAGCAATGCTAATTTACAAAACAGAGCGATTGGAGGTTAACACGAATACTCTTTGAGTTTTAAAGGTGATTTATGTTTATTGACAACTTCACTTTGACATCCACCGACGAGAGATTTAAACGTATATTCGATATTCCATAACGTCCCTCATTCAGCAATGAGTATGATTATTTGCGAGGATATTTCGCTTTCTCGCGTTATTATACACTTGTTGTTTTATGCCCTCTACAATCAACCCAATTGTTCCGTTGTCAAATGACATAACATTATTAAATATTGGTCGCTACATAACTCTTTCGATAAAACCTTTTCTTAGTCATATGCATGAATTATAACGCTAGATTCCTGGTTTAACTGCAATTCGGAACGTAGTATTGTAACGAGATTAATCCTTTGTTAGAAAATTAATGGTCTTGATTTCGTCGTCGATATCCACATTGTGATTGGTGGAGCATCGGGGAATCGCGGAAATGTGAAATTATTGACATTATAACGATTATTATTCTAATCAATTGTTTATATAGTCTTAGTTATCATTTCATTACTGTGATAATAGTCATTCTATAATAGGATTATTTCAACTTTGCAGCATTTCAATCTGACTATGATTGGTTAACGCATGAATAGAACGCGGGCATTTGTCTTTGGTTATATTTCGCTGAATAGATA
Organism: Chouioia cunea; assembly: GCA_030064505.1. Taxonomy (NCBI): domain Eukaryota; kingdom Metazoa; phylum Arthropoda; class Insecta; order Hymenoptera; family Eulophidae; genus Chouioia; species Chouioia cunea. The sequence continues at coordinate 9,906,359 of JAOPFQ010000004.1, read as the reverse complement.
TGCTACTGAAGTTTTCAAGTTTAAGCGTTACATTGTAGCGTAGAAAATTAGAGTTTTTCTTAATTTGCATCTGTTACTTCCGATAATAATTCGGATTACAAATTATTTCGTAAACTATTACGTAATAATTTGAAGGAAATGCACACATAGAGGGCATTATTTTGGCATTACTCGTTGTTTGAGATAACCAAAAGTTATGTTTCAAAATTGCGTGTGATTATTTGTAATGTTTACCGAACAATGTAGTTAATATTGGAAAAATAAAGAATGTTTCATTAATAATAATGTAGAAACAAAAAAAGAGCTATATTGAGCCTAGTGTTCACTACAACGTACGCATTCTTCAGTTGATATAGCAGTGGCACCCGCTCCAAGTCTAGTCGAAGAATCGTTAGCAGCAAGATCACTCACGATCAAATGGGACAATACTATATTACAGCAATACGACGACAAAATTTTATATTTCGCGCAATCAAGAATCGAGGGTACGAATGAAGAATGGCGATATTGCAACAATCAACATTGGAATGGGAAAAATCAAATTTTCATTTACAATTTACAATCGTACACGAATTATCGGGTAAATTATTTGATTCTGAATGCACGAATGTCGTTCGTATGGACTAGATAAACGAGTAATTCGATAAAAAATAACGTTCATTTAATGATATTCCAGTTCCGCCTGGCGATACACTTAAAGTCGGCGCAACGAAACGACAACCAGCCAATCATCTCGCAGCCTAGTGAAACGATAACTACGTTTCCTGGCGGAGCGCCGAGTTCCGCTCCCGTAATTAATAAAGTAATTGCAATCGATCACTTGAGAATCTACGTCAATTGGAAGCCTGGCTTGTTTACCAATGGACCGTTATTCTCGTACGTTTTGCGACTGCAACAAGAAGGGCACGAGACTTTTCAGTTGAGAGTTAGTTTTTTTTCAGCGTGTGTATTGAATAACGTATGACTGTGTCGTAAATTGCATCGTTCGATCAATCGTTGCTTTCAGGATATTCCAATTTCACAAGACGCATTCATGTTCCAAAATCTTGATCCCAGTACCAACTATACGGTAATTTTAACGATGAGAAACGAAGACGGCGAGGGACCGTCAATTTCGGCGTTTGTCCAAACACTACCTGAACCAGAAGGTAAAACAATTCTAACGTTAATTTTTGGCAATAATGAGAATTTGTTAATTCTTTGATTTCCAGCTAATTCATCGGAAAAGCCCGACTTGATAATAACTAGCGAATATTCCATCGCCCTGCAAAACACGAACACCCTTTCACCAACTCACCTCCTATTCAATACTACGGAACTAATTCGCGATACTACCTTACTGCTTACGGCGTCGCAACTCTTCTTGTGCGACTCGAGCGACAAAATATTCCGCGTGTCTGTCGATCGAACTCAAGAGCCCGAGATAGTCGAACTCATCGGTCCCAATAGTACGGATATACGCCCATGGGCCCTGTCAACAGATTGGCTGAACGAATGGTTATACGTGGCCGGTGTGAACGATGTGACGGGATATTGGGAGATTGCTAGATGTGACTTTGACGCTGGAAATTTGACAACTATCACGATGAAAATCGGAGAAGTTACCAGGTTAGAGGTCGATCCTATTAACGGCTACTTGTTTTGGATGGGAAACGATGGACTATACAGGGTAGATTTGAGCCGTTTCGACAAGAATGGCCAAATCGAGGTACACGTATTTGATGCATTACTTGTGGGAAAAATTTTGTTTACTTACTGAACAAGATACATTTGAATTTTGATCGATTTCAGCCTGAACAGATTCTGAGAAAGCAACAGTTGGGAGCTTTTCTCGTCGACTACGTTCATAGGCGAATACTCGTAGCCTACCAAACGGAAAACACAATAAAGTCTGTTACTCTGGATGGGAAAGTCGTTGTTGACGTTCGTCTTAATACTAAACAACCAAAATTCAAAAATGTTGTCTCTGTATCTATACTCAACGGTTTATTATATTGGACTAATGGCGTTGAAATTTTTACCGAGAACTACGATTCCAACGATTATCGATACTTACACAAAGGCCTTTTTAACAGGTATGTAAAATACCTGCACATGTACAATCGTATCTTATTAAAAAAGGTCGAGCGCTTATTTCAAATAGTTTTATAAATTGTGGTGATCTGCTGGTTTGCTTGAATAGGCTATAGTATTTTTTTCTCTTACATTTGTCGATGTTGATTCAAATTTGCTTCCAGGATCGAAGAAAATTTCGTGCGAATCCACGTGCTAGCACCATCTGTCCAGCCAACACCCGTCCCAATAAATCCTCCAACAAATCTGCAAGTTCTAGTCCTTTCGCAATCAGCAAAGATAACATGGAACGAACCCGAATTATTGGATGGGCAAAGTCGAGGTGCTTGGCGTGACTGGTCATACGCGTTGCTAGTCGAGGACGACATAGACGGCGAACTGATAAGGGAGCGTGGTTTACGCGACAACGAACATCTGGTAGACGAGTTAAGGGAACATGCTCTTTATAGCGTAAGAATGGCTGCTTACTCAAAAGCTGGCGACGGTCCTTGGTCACCGGAATTCAAAGTGCAGACCATCAAGTTAGTATTGAATGCATAGGGAAACGACTTTTATTTGATAGATGTTTGATCGAATGTTGCAATAATGAAGTTTATATAAAATTTCGTATTTCATATTTGGTATAGATCGTTCATGAAACAAATTTTAATCCCGCAGTACTTGTCATTTTATTTGACTTTGTAAGCTGAAATGTGAACAAATATTTTCTTATTGAAAAATGTGCGAAAATGTATCATTTTTATAACACCTTTTTCCATATACTGTCAAAATAAACGTTTGCAAAAACTTGTTTGAAAGAACTATCGAAAGCTTGTTCAAGCAATTCGTTTTTGCAATAAAATCGATTTTCTTTTCATTTTCAGAAAAGAACTAGAGGCTTCGATCATCTGGTCAACAAACTCGACTCTTCTGCATAGTGACTTAACAGGAGAAAACGCAAACCTACTATTAAATACCACAGACATTGAAAAAGGCAATTCTTTTTTTGCAACAGACATATGTACATTTAAAGATCTTCTATACATCGTAAGCAATGACTCTAAACTCTATCAGTTTAATACTACTACCAGCAAAACGAACAAAGTTGAATACGTAGATAGCGTGACGAACGTTGCCGTCGAATGGATAACAGAAAAAATATACTGGGCTGATTTAAAGAAACAAATAGTAAGTATAACCTTGCCACTAGCACCTATACATTTCTGAACAATCTTTGATAATTAAAAGAACCAACTGAAGTATGATGCTTTATCCTTATCACGAAAAAACGCTCACGCATTTATTTTAACGAACAGATCGTGAGATCAGCTATGAACGGGTCACAGCAAGAGCCCGTGGCGATTTCCGGGATCGTCAGTAATCTCTTGATCGACTCGCTCGAGGCACACGTCTACTGGTCAACAAGCCGTACAGTCGAGGTAACACGGCTCAATGGCGAGGAGAGACGACGCTATCGCGGGGAGGAAGACTTTGACGGACGTCACGTCACTGGATTGACGCTAGATTTGGAGAATAGGTTTATCTACTGGGTCGTCGGTGAGACTCAAAACGACTGTGGATTATACAGATCGATTACAGCGGATATGTTGCCGTACAATCACGACATACTTCCGGAAATGGTACGATATCCGTACTTGTTGTCACGAGTTTACGAATAATATGCCATCGAATGACGCTTATTATAGAAAAATGTTCCTTTTCTAGATATCAACAATGCGCGGTACAGTTGGCAATTCTCTGTCTTATATATCGCATCGTTTATTCTTTCTCACCTTATCCAACATCGCCATGGTCACCGATACGGTCGGAAAATATCCGTCAATCCTGGCCAACTTTACCACCTCAAAAACACCTCTGGTCACATTCGCATTGAAAACACCGCATCCATCGCCACGACCTCGAGTGATCGTACGCCCAGATCCAGTAAAACTCGAGAGCATTGCAATCGTGGGCACATGGCGAGACTTTAACGTTACTTGGAAACCAGCGGGTAATACAAATTATGGCAGAGTATTCTACGAGGTGAGCTTTGCCGATGTTATCAATGTCGATTCGTCGCCAATTTCGACGACCGAAACTTCGGTCAGATATGCGAACGCTGATCGATTACTACCTTATTCGTTACTGGAAGTCACCATCAGGGCGTACACGCACTGGGACACTGCGGTTCGAGTTAGTCAAGTGCTCAGATCTCCGCAAAGTGTACCCAGCCAACCTATTGAACCGAGAGTTTTTGTGGAAAGTTTCAAGGAGCCGCTTTCCGAGCACACCGATTATATTGCTATTTTTAGGTGAACTTTGCGTTATTTGTTCATTACTTATTTACAAAAATTGTTACTTTACCAATATCGACATTTCGAATTCCATTTTCAGGTGGAACATGCCAGAGTTCGTTAATGGGCCCGTTAAAGGCTTTATTGTTCAATGCTGGATAGTTATCGATCATATTGAAGTGCCAATATGCGATTCTATTAACCTACCTGCAACTGAATTTGGCAAGTGCTTTTTTCGTGCATTTTCAACTTACTTTTATGCATAATTCATTGAATTTTTTTCATTACAGAGTATAGAATTGATAGTCTCGAAGCTAATAGTACTTACTACTTCCGAGTGTGCGCATATGCTGAAGTCGGTGCAGGCCCTTATGCCGAGACAATTATAGCGTCGACGGAAAATGAAAATCCAGTACCCCAACTGTTGGTAGCAACACTCGATGACGTAAAAAGAGTAGATCTTGATCAACGTTCAAACCTCACGATTACTCGACACATAGCCGTGGAAGTAGTCAACTTCGATGCGGAAAGTAAAATATTCTGGATTAATGAGATGCAAGAGCTAGTGACAGCCGATTCTCAAGCGCACAATATTACCAAAATACTTACGTTGAATAGTACCGCACTAAGCTTGTGCGCGGACTGGATATCGAGAAATCTGTTCTGGACCGAGTCAAACTACGAGGAATCTGGCCTGAGTCACATTGTTAAACTAGATGTTACAGTGTGGGAAGCTGGTTTACATAAGTACGCCAGAATTTTATCGAGAAGTAGGCGAATTGTTAATCTGGACATTGCGCCGTTAACCGGGTATAATTATTATAGCATTAAAAACATTGTTAAATTAAACCAAAGAATAAAGCACTTGATTTACATTTTCATTTGACAGAAATCTTTTTTGGATTGAGTTGAGTACGAGTAATCTTGGCTATGTAATGCAATCAGATATGTCGGGTCACAATGTGCAACCGTTCTTCAACCATACGGAAGACTGTACATGTCCATTTCGTCCGACGATCCAGCCAGTATTTACAATCGACAATAGCGATCCTCTAAATCCCGTAATTTATTGGGTCTCAGCGGAAGGTGAACTCTACATCGCAGACATGGAAGGCTGTGTGTGCAATCTTGTTCTTGAGGGTGGAGACAATCGCGGTTTACCACCTGCATCGCTTACTACTGACAAAAACAATATCTACTGGTCAAATTTGGAAACTGGAAAGGTCTACTTCACGGATAAGACGAAGCTAGCATCTGGAGAAGCTGTAATCAAAGAATACCCCGTCAATGGTGCTCGAAGCATCAGAGCAATTGGCAAATCTTTGCAACCTTACCCAGATCCAGACTGTCTGATTCCTCAACGAACGGCTTATACGGTGCAGTTGGTTTCAAAAACATCCACGAGCATATCTGTGAAGCTACCAGATCCAACTCCGTACCTCGGTTGCGAGAAGTATGGGCTACCGGCGACGCTTTACACTATCGATGTAGCCGACGCGAACGAGCGGAGACTACGGTTTCACACTTACTGGTCTGACTTTCAAGTCAAGGACCTTGAATCTTTTACCGACTATCGGTTCAGACTGAGTCTGGCTAACTACTATGGTGATCAGGAGTTTGATGATAATCCTGAAGTTACGATTAAAACTGGTGCAGGAGTACCGACTAAACCTCAGAACGTTAAGATTCAAGCTTTGACACCGACTACGGCGTTGATAAGTTGGAAATCGCCGGAATTATGGAATGCTGAATTTCTAAGATACAAAGTCGTGTGGGCCGAAGATGAGAAAGACGTTGATCTTTATGAAGTCTCGGCAGTGTTGAGAGATATGGTTCCGGGAAAGGAATATATGATCCATGTTAGGGCATATCCGGAGAATTTAACCAATGCCTATTCTCAAAGTGAGGGACATCTGTTGAGAATGTACCATGAACCAAGTAATTTGACACTGGCTGGTGTCAATGCACAATCGATGAATTTGTCTTGGGCATGGTTAGAGGAAGACATTATGAACTGTACTTTAGAGTTCACTAACAGTAGATCTAATCAGTGGAAAACTGCTACCAAATACTTTAAATTTAAAAATAGATTGATGTTTTTCATTAATAATCTAGAACCAAACGAATCGTACAAGTTCAGATTAACTTTAAAATACAAAAACTATGCGGAGGACTTTTTGTGGCCTAACATTGAGCCGTTTATTTTTAAAACTCTTGGTAAAAAATCAAGATATTATATAATTGATAAAAGCACAATGTCTGTACTACTCAAATAATATATTTTCCAAAATAATTTTCAGAGGATCTCCCAACACCTCCAGGACCCCCCACACTCATTACTTTACCAAACTCAAATTACCAACTGTTATGGATAGATTCGACGTGTCTTCATCCCGAAACAATTACCTACTTCCTAGACGGAGTAATTGTGAGTACGTCAATTGACAACTCAAGTTCCAATTGGTTTGGTTTGTACAACGGCAGCGACACGTTTTGGAATGTACCTCAGGAGATGCAAAACAAGTATCGGTTCAGGGTAAGAGCGAGAAACGATCGAGGTTTTGGTAACTGGAGTGATACTAGTAGTATGGCCGATCTCACTGAAATGACAAGAGCCATGATCATTGCCCAAGAGCATTTGGGACTTATCTTGGGTCTTAGCGTTCCGGCAGCAGCAATCGTATTGCTTTGTTTCTGCTACTGTCTTTGCCGTGAGTTATATCTCAAAGATTGAATCACCAGTTGTAATCTCTCTATACGAAAACGATACGATTTTCTTTTTATAGCATTGCAGAAAAAAACGAAAGAGGAGCAGAAAAAGGTGCCATTGAAGACGAAGCCAAACGTTGAATTGGCGACGCTTCGAGAGATTCCCAGAGGGAACTTTGTCGAAACAAACGCACTTTATGTGGCGGCAGTAGAGGCGGGCTCCGATGACTCTTTACTGCCAAAAATTCACAGGGATCAGATTTCGTTGAATAAGTTTCTTGGTAGTGGAGCTTTTGGGGAGGTCAGTTTACGATATATTTCTAACATAGAAATTACTCGTTTATACAGTGAGATAGTAGACGAAAACAACGTGTACTCTACTTTTGAACAACATCCATATATAAAGTTTAATATGCTATGATAAGGATAAAAACGTCGTTATTGCAGGTTTTCCAAGGTGTAGCGAAAGATCTTGACGGCCCCGGCTCTCGGACCCCAATAGCAATAAAGACGCTACGCAAGGGTGCTTTGACGCAAGAAAAAAACGAGTTTTTACAAGAGGCTAAGCTCATGAGCCACTTTCAACACAAGCATGTACTGAGGCTACTTGGGGTTTGCCTTGATTCAGACACACCATTGCTGTTACTCGAACTCATGGCTGGTGGTGATTTATTGAGTTATCTCAGAACGAGCAGGTGACTATCTTTTTTTGTGAATCCATTGCCTAAATAAAAGCTGCACGGAATATTCTAAGTGTTTCGGTGTCAATTGCATTGTAACTTTTGTAATGCGTCGTAAAATTTATGCTATAGTATATTTTTAGCCATTTGAAATAGAAGAATATGTTAACTTTCTTATCAACCAGTACATTCAACGAGTTTCCACTTAAAACAATTTGACGAAAAATATCAATTGCCATACGAGATCAAGGTAGAGATCAGCAATTATTCCTTGTGCATATATGTACAGATAACGTTATATATCAACTGTAAATTGGCGATTGTGCTGTAGCTCCTTAAGTATTGTTCAATAAACGCTTACATTTATAACGATAATTAGGTCACTGAAGCCATCGGATGCGTCGGCTCTACGTCTTCAAGATCTACTATCTATGTGCGAGGATGTGGCGAGAGGCTGTCGCTACTTAGAGGAGCTGCACTTTGTACACCGTGACTTAGCCTGCCGCAACTGTCTCGTTTCGGCACGCGAACGCGAACAACGAGTTGTCAAGATTGGCGACTTTGGTCTTGCGCGTGATATTTATAAAAACGACTACTATCGCAAGGTATGCTCTAATTTTACGCGTTATTTATTTAAAATTGGCAATTTCTTACATATAAGAATGAAAAACGACAATAAAGATTATTATTCTCCCGTAACTCCAGAACTATGTCGCGCACGCTATCCTTTTTTCGCGTTTATTCATTCTCAGTTTATGCGATGAATAATCCTAGTTATCGGTGCATTTATAAATCGAATAGAACGTAAATTTACGTAAATTTGCAGGAAGGCGAAGGACTATTACCGGTACGCTGGATGGCCCCTGAGTCACTGGTCGACGGTGTGTTCACGTCACAGAGCGACGTCTGGGCATTCGGTGTACTAATGTGGGAGATTACTAGTCTAGGTCAGCAACCTTATCAAGCCCGTACCAATCTCGAAGTGTTGCACCACGTCAGAGCTGGTGGCAGACTGCCGAAACCCCTCAACTGCCCCGCCAGACTCCATCAGTTAATGCTCAAATGTTGGAGTGCACCCGACGCGAGGCCCAGTTTCAAAGTCTGCCTAGAGCACATTGTTTTACTGAGAAACAGTACCGACGATTGCACGCTAAGCCCGGTCAATCCGGGACAGTTCCTCGTTCACGGTAAAACAAATGTGGTCGCTAGACAAACGCACGTTGATTGAGCACTTGGATTCTATTTGGATCCCATCTTACGAAGCGTATCTTTTCAGGAAACGCCTACAAGTCCAATCACTTCCGAGACAACTTGAGCATCCATTCGTTCCTGCAAGACTCGGACAACTCGAAACCGGCTCTAACTCCAAAGTACTCCTCCTGGCACGTGTCTTCGTCCCTCGAGTGCAAAGATCCGCGCGCCGCTTACGAGGTACCAAAATCCATTCCCATCGTGGTCAAACCTACGAGCACGAGTTCGAGCGATCATCAGCCTCGGTATATCGAAGTATGTAGCCTCGAAGACACTGGAAATCGAACGACCTCGGTTACGAGTCTTAACTTAACGGAAAACAAGAAACCGAACAGTCCTCAGCAAGGTAAACGCTCGTCTTCGGCGAGTCTTGGCGAAAAGTTCCGTACGCCAAACTTGGCGGAGATGAAACAGTCGGGTTCGTACGCTCGCCTCGTCGGCAATGGCGAATCCGTGAACTCGCTCAGTGACTGGAGGCGATTAAAGAACGAAGGCTCAACGACATCGGGACCAAAGTTACATAGGAGCAAGAGCAGCTTGCAAAATAGTCGAGCAAACATTCCACTAGTTATCAACAGTGTCCTGTTAAACATGCTTAGACAGGAGTCGGGTATTGGCACTGACGATGACGAAGATACGGAGAAGCAGCAGCCCCCCGATGGACACAATGTCAATTACGCTAATATTCGAAAGGAGGATATCGATGTGACTGATTTGTGACGTAGTGATGACGATAATTGTGCGAGAGAATCAATTAGACTGCTTTAACTCTGAACAAAATGTTAATTATATCTTCAAGTATTATACGTGTAGACGTAAGATAGTGGTACTTTACATATATATAATGTATATGCATGATTACGGACAGTCGCGCTCTCGTTGTCCTTGAACGTGTTGCATACGACGAGCCATACCGCTGTTCAACGTTCAATACTGCCTTTGACTTTATGATCTATGTATTATTTTTAACGGAGGGTTGTACCAAAGCAATATATTTGTTATTACTGTAGACCAAAATCTGCGCGACATTCGACGATACAATTTTTGTATCTTTGCCGGTAACGTGCCCGTGTAGGTGTAACTTTAACTATGAACATTTATTGTAATTTATGGAAATATGCTTTTCAAAGTTTAAAGTGTAGCGATGTACAATATTGACGTTAACGATTACAGGATTAACTTTACGAGAAAGTGTCATAGGAAGTGTTTTTAATTGGATAAATGACAGATAAATAGATGAATATTTTTTGTAGTCTTTAGATACGTTTTTATCAAAATATAGCGTCGACGTAAGATTTGCAATAAGTTTATTATTTAAGTTCATTTTCCCCCTTAGTCATTCATCAAGTACATTGGTTATATTAGTCAAAGATTTCACAAAGTTGAAATTAAGCACTAAACGTTTACATCGTCATATCTGTGAGTCAATCACAATTAAAGGAAACTAACGGATTTTGCCTAATTCTTTTCATCGTTCTTTTTTTTAATAACTAATTAGATGATGTTCATAAATATCATCAAAGTACTACTTTTTTAAGACGTGAAATCCGAGATCAAGTACATTTCAAATAATTTCAGCATAATCGTACGCTTACAGCTGCAATAATTTGTTTATGAATGACATCTTGGTAAACAGAATTTTATATTGCAACATGTTTAAAATTCATACCACAAACATATTTGTCATTTGGCTTCAACACTGCAAGGAGAAGGAACCAAGGAAAAATTTGAAGTTTTTTCAAATTTCAACATCAAGTATTAAGATTAACTATTTATTCACAAAACCTTTTGTACAGTAGATTTGTAAGAAATATATTACAAAGGTCTTCTAAAACACAATAAGACTTAAAACGTAGTTGTAAATATAATGCAATGAATACAACTAAAAATCTCGTAACATTATAGAAGTTCTATAAAAATATGATTTTCACAATCATATTTTGATATGATTACGTTAATATTTATAACCATAATTCAATAACTATATTTACAAAACTTATATATATATATATATATATGTATATATATATATATACATATATACATATATATATATATCATGAATAATTTTGTACTAAAGTATTTTTACTCATTGTATTATAAAGCAACTTTCTTGAAGTACATTTTCAAAAATTATAATGTTTCTCAACAAGAATTTTGTCTGAAATTTTTCTTCTGATTGGCTGAACATGAAAGAAACGCAAAATCCCAATATATATGTATGTAATTGTAGATTCTGTGAAACAAATAATGTCAAAGTATACACAATAAACTGCCTACATTTTAGGCAACCTAAGCAAAATTATACTGCCATACCAAGGGTAAAACTTAGTTTTATAAAAATACTTGAAGAAAAAGTCTAAAATTAGAATTTATTATAATAAATGACTTCACTGAGCTGGCTGAATTTCTTCGATTACATCATCATCTTGCTGTTCGTCTTTACTGTTTTCGTGCAGCAAAACAAACTCCCTAGAACTGAAGCCAAATTTGACTACATCTCGCTCGAGCAACTGATGGTACCTACGTGGTTCTATTTTGACATTATTAACATATGTTCCATTAGCAGATTCTAAATCTATTAAATATAATCTAACTTGTTTCCCCTCACTCCCATTTTCTCTCTTAAAAGGTACTAATCGATATTGGAAAGCAGCATGCTGTTTTGAAACAGAAGGATGATCCATTGGAAAATCAGCAATTTTTCTGTCTCTACCGATCAAGTAGGCTGATTGTCTATGGAGATAGATAACTGGCAATTGTTTTTCCCCTTTGAATGGATACAAACGCCAGATCCTCTTTGGTTTGCGAGCATCTGGTGGTTCAGAATATTTGATCACCACCCCACGTACCGTGTTAGCATCTTCTGTGAGCTTTCCAGACGTTTCGAAATTGGGCTTCTGTTTTTCTTGAGGCTTGACTTTTTCTTCCTTCGCTGTTTGTTTACCCCATTCTGGTGATGCTTCTTCCTGCTTTATGAATGACTGAAGTAAAAAGTGAATTTGAGTCAATAGACAACAATAGGAGGCATTTTGTATTGTTTGATAAACATAATTAAATTAATATTGAAATACAAAAACAAGAGAAATTAGGAATTGTGCGATGAACGTAATTTAATTAAAACTCATGCTCACCTGCTGGAAGCGAGATCTTCTGTCGCCACGGTCGTTCGGCCTAAAGTTGTTGTTGCCTCGTTCACGACTCCTCTCACGTCGGTTGTCACTAGCTCGATGTGGCCTGTCATCATCGTGGTTACGGTGTCGCTTATTCTCGTCGTTTCCACGAGACCTCTTGCTCTCCGATTCTCGATGGTGGTAACGACCTTCGTCCTTCCTGTAGTGATCGTCGTTGCTTTTGCGTTTACGATGATACTTGTCTTCGGGACTTCGTCGGTCATCCCAACCACGGCGAGCCTTCGACTCTGACATTTTTAATTTCTGCAAAGGAATTCAGTGAGTTTATTTATGTTTTTATACGAATATATGTTATCGACTGGCAAAAAATAACCTATTTAATGCAACCAATGAAAATAGACTACCTTCGTTGGCACAACAAAACACAATAATAATAAAACTCGTGAAATAGCGAGAGCGACTGCGCGAGACCTACGCATGCGTGCAACAAAAGCTTTTGGAGTATTTTCTCTTGAAGCGCGGTGTATTCAAATGAAACTGTTCTTTTATCGTGATACTTTTCGAAAAAAAACTACAAATAGTAACGAAATTTAGAACAGCTCGTACCAATGTTCGCGTCAGGCCAGCCCGAACCTAGCATGTTTATCCCTGTAATGTAAAATAGGTAGCTGATACAATACTTTTTGTGAAAACTAAAGCTGTCGACTCTTGCGTCGTCGTTGAAAAGAAAAATAGTACTATTCAACAACTTCTTTGATTGAATTACCTCAGACATGTTCGTCAAGAAAATTCGTCGACCACGTTAGCTAATGATAAGATCTTGATAGGCACAATACCGTAGAAACAGGACTAGTCTCGACGTATAAAAGTGTACTTAAATGGCATATAATGCGAGACTTGAAGTGGAAATGGCACGGACAACACGATCGCTCGACTGGCAGTCTCGAAATGGTGCGAGATGGGACCGACGGCAAGGTAGCCCCACCTTCCGCCCCCCTCCCTTCGCCTAGCCCTATTGTTTTCTGCGTCAATGTATTATTTCGGCCCGGTTTCAAAAAGCTCTTTTTCATTAAGTGCGCGTGAATGTTGGCCAATACACTGACACCCTGGGAATAGATACCAATGACATTCGCTGGGCACTTATACCAATCGGCAAAATGGCGGAGCCTTATGGGCCAATTTCCCTTCATGCTTGGAAAACGGCGTCTCGACTCGAACAAATGTTCTCCCGGATTAACCAACTACGTAATTTACAATCAATAGAATTTACTCGAATTTACTACAGAAGCCCAATGTACGCACGGCATATCGTTCGTGTATATTATTTATATAAAACGATCGTGAAACGATCGTTTATAGATGATGGAAAACTCGAAAGTATACTCGTAGCCGCAATTTTGGGAAAAGGTTAATATACGGATGAACGACTTCTCAAAAAGTAGATACGAGCGATAAAACTAATCGGAAATTGCACGATGCAATGGTAGGATGGGCCCTCGGTCGACTGTTCTCTGAATTGGCGAGGGCCGGCCTTCATCCCTGCCACTATAGCTGAGTTTGGGAGGAGCCGATGCCCATCCGTCAACGAGGCCAGCTCGCGACAGCCGACGAAGGGCAGCCCAGTAGGACGCTAATTCTAACGATATGCCAGTTAAATGTTCCGCTAAATGTATCATCGACTGCAACGTTGCATTTTGGGTATTACTTGTCTGACGGTACGTGAAAACAAGTACGTGGTATCGTTATTTGTGCGATTTAAGATAGATTACGAATTAGAATCGTAATTGTATAAAACTATGAATACAGTATAATTACAAACGAGATTAGAGTACGTATGCAATGGAATATAATAGATTAGGTTACCGAGAGCAAAAACTGTCGACTCTGAACAATTGTAAAATTGGAGTTGGCCTTACGATAGAGAACTAATTAAATAGAATTTATGTTGATGAAACGGCTTGACCGAATGCCCTGAAATTTATTCAATGCAATTTCCCAAAATTACAGGTTAGTCGAATCGTAATTCTTCGCGTTGTCGCACTTATCCGAGGCGAACTTGAAGTTAAAATATCGTGCAAATTTAACCGATTAGAACAATAGAAATGGTACGTATAAATAGAATTTCATTAATTTTCATGAATATGGTCGCGGAAATATTAACCACATTTTAATGATTGTGTCCGAAAATAATTGCTTAATCGTATTTTATTGAAAAGTTTCGTATAGCTTTGAATGAACGACGAACGAAAAAACTATTCAATTATTAGATTCTATTGATGTTTGTCTATATATAATCTCGATTAATTTCGATAAGATGTCAAATATCGCCATTGTCGATATAATCATTGTTCAATCGGATTTATACTTACGACTTTCTACGAATGACAAGCGATAGACAGGCCTGATTGCTTTTCGCATTTTTGGTGTATTTTTGAGAAAAAGAGTATCTCTTATACACTTGGCAAACTTTTCTAACTCGTCCACTAATGGCGATGATTTTTCATAATTAACTTGATTTATTTCCCACCAATGTTGATCCTACACCGTCGTTTTGTCTGACCAAGTATTGAAGATAATCGCAAACTTGTTTGTTAGAATGCAAATACAATGGGTCAATGTAGCGCGAGTAATTGGGTTATTTCGGCGAGAAGTGATACTCCTAATGAGCTCGTTGTACTTATCTTCCATGCAAAAAGCTCGCAATAATCTGTCGTAGTTTATCAGACGAATCAAAAAATGTATAACGACATTGGTTGTGATGAAGTTTTTATAATTAACGGATAAAATATAGAAAAATCTGTAGTTGTGAAATCCGATTGTACGGAGATACCGAAGGAGAGCGAATCAACCATGATGAAATACAGTTACCGAATACCCAGCGGATTGAAGATATTGATGCAAAATTGTAAATCATATTTCAATGAAGTATAATGGGATGTTGGTTGTCTCGAAATTGGAAATACGGCATAATGTTAGCTTAAGTCCAACCGTGGGAGGAGATCGTCGATACATTTATTAGCTGACGTTTGACCCGATTGATTTAAATAGCAAGTGGGTTAGGATGCAATAACTGACGTTTAACAGGTTTTGATGGAACTTTTTAGCAGAAAATTGCAACATTGTAAAATTGCAACGAAATCGAGGTGACGTTGTACTTTTAATTCTGGAGCACGCCACTGTATCTCTTGCTAGTGGCACTGTAGTCGCTTTTCCAATCGCCTATATAAGTGTACGCGACGCTGTTTTCTATAGTTTCATCATGGTTGTAACGGTTATAGTTATGAACAATAACATTATTTGTTGTTTACACACGTGTTGTGTAACAATAAAACATTTCAAATAAAAGACAGGTGACGTACCCTTCGACATGGGTGACTTGTTCGACCTGGCAAATCTAATAACAACGGTAGGCGTAGATGCAGTGAAAATCAAACCGGAGCCCGGGCTCCCGGAAAAATCGTCCAACGAGATATTAACTGAACTTTTCAGCACCTTCGATGTACCGGACGACGTCGACTCTGACGATTCTGGGAGCAACAAGGAAGAAAAATACATAAGCGATGTTGACGCCGAACACAAGGATAAATCTAAAGCAAAGGTAAAGGTTAAGCTTGAGAAAGACGATGGGAATGGTTCACATAAAAAGAAGAAATCTAAAAAAAGACACAAGAGCAAAAATGATAGTAAAGATAAAGAAAAAAAACACAAGCACAAGAAAAAATCAAAACACGATTCTTCGGATACTGTCAGTGATGCTGAGAATGGAGGTTTGTATATTTGTTCACTTTGCATTTACCTTTTTACATATGAGTTATTGATTTAAATATTATTTACAACAAATTTATGTGATATATCCCATTTACAGGTTCTAGTAAAAAAAAAAAGAAAAAAAAGAGATCAAAACGTAAACATGAATCAGATTCAGCTAAAACTTCTGATGATGAAGAACTAAGCTCAAAACACAGAAAATTGGATAAACAGATCAAAGAAAAGTCAAAGAATGATGGTAATATTTTGTTTTGACTACATTTTAAGCTCACAATCTTTAACAAAATTTATATATGTTATAAATTTAAAGAATTATTTTAATCGAATGATAATAACTAAACAGAAAACTAAAGATCTACTAAAAAGATATTTTATCATACCTAACATTATTTATTTGTTATTTCATCATTTATTTACTTATGAATAACATTATTTTGTCTATTAATTAAAATTAAATTATAAATATCAATTTTTTTATAATATATATATATATATATATATATATATATATATATATATATATAAATTTGTTTGGAAAATTCAGAAAGGGAAATCTTGAGTGTTGTAAAAATAAAACAAGAAAAAGGTGATGTTCAACAAATGTCAGAAGTTTTAAATGAAAAAAATGCTAGTCACATTATACCTCCTATATCTAAAAGGTTAAATGATGATGCCGAAGCTCCAGCAGTACCAAAGTTATTGGGTTAGTAGTTTTTAATTCAAGAACTAATCAAAGCTTAATGAAATCCATGAAAAAGATTTATACAAAATTTAGATAAACAATACAATAACCTTCTATTTTGCAGAAAGGACAAAAAATCCTGCAGTGTGTAAAATTCAAATAAAAGATCTTAAAAATAGTGAAGTGTACAATAATACTGTGAGAGAAGTAGAGAATAAAATAAAGGAAAAAGCAGAACGCATGGAAGATGGCGAAATAACGGACAGTGATGATGAAAATAGAACTCCATCGTTAAGTCTGTCATCGTCATTGGAAGGCGATCACTCTAGAATGGGCACTTTATGTTCAGACATGAAAAGGCATTCAAAAAGTCCATCTTCTCATAATACGAAGAAGAATGATTTGAGAAATTTACTTAAAAAAAGAGAGAAAAAAAAACATAGTAATAGTAGATCCAGCTCTAAAAGTAATCGCAAAGATAGTAAAAGCAGACATAGAAGTAAAGATAAAGATAGAAGTAACAGTTGTCACACGAGAGAGAAGAGAACGCGTAGTCGAAGCGGTAAATTTTTTTAATAATATGAAAAATCATCTTAATAACGTCTTGCTTAAAGTTCTCTATGTTTTACAGCCGATAGAAATAGATACAGTAGAGGAAGGAGTCGAGAACGACGAGACAGAAGGAGAGATAGTGATAGAGATCGAGATCGTGAGGATAGACACAGTCGAAGTGTAGATGGAAATAGAAGGCGAGGACGTAGTAGGAGCAGAGAAAGAAAGTGTGTAAAATTATTATTTTTATAAGGTAAAATAACATTGATTTAAACTTTCCGGAATTTTTTCAGAGAACGTATAGAAATAGACAAAAAAAAACTTTTAGAAATTGCGAGGCGAAATGCAATTAATATGATAATGAAAGGTAAATTACCATTAGCTCAACAAGATAAGGCTATTGCAGCAATTCAAGCAGGTGGTAAGACTATAGAAGAATTAACAGGTAAATAAGAATTTTTTTAAAGTATTATTTTGACAAATGTTTATAACTAATCGTTAAATTTATTAATTTCTAGATTTCTGTAAGTCTTTGTCAAAATCTGAAGCCTTAGGAGAACTATCAAGTGTCTCATCTGATGACGAAAGTGGCTCAGAAAAAGGTTTTCATCATCCGTTCTTAATAAAGGAACGTCCCAGCTCAATAATTATGAATATTCGAGTTAGTATTATCTAAAAAATTAACTAGTACACATTTTGAATATAACAAATTACAAGTGAATACACAATTGTGTTTCAGGATGCAAAACAATTACCAACAAAAACATTTTTAGAAAAAACAACTGAAGCAACTGCCCAGTTACGTTTACAGTTTCCTGTATCTAGTGGACAACAGCATAGAAAGAGCGGTAAGAAATCTTTTATGATTAAAATAATATTAAATTGATCATAAAATGAATATTTAACAAATTTATAATAGAAATTTTTATTTGCATTTAAAAATGCCATGATTTTTCGCAAAGTATATGATAAAACCACCCTACTTGTTACAGAAAAAGAGTGGATCCCAGTGCCACCAAAACCTAAGATTTCCAAGCCTGAACAAAAAAAATTATTTGTTGCTGCCAAAGAAACTTTCCGCACAACGCCTCAACCTCTAGTTACTCCACCACTGTCGTCTGCTCAAGAAACTTCTTTTCTAGCTGTAATGCCAGTCACTCCCATTATATCTGTGCAACCTGCAATTCCAATTGATCAGTCTGGTCTTCTACCTCAACCAGTGGCACCAGAACAGTCCATTTTTCCTGAACCTTGTGGACAAGTATATACTTGATATAATAATTATATGATTTTTTTCTCATTAAAATTCTGATGTTGTAATTGAATTTTATAGTCAGTTGATATCAGTTCAATAGTTTCCCAACGATTAGCTGCCATGAGAAAGTTATCTGAAAATCCAAACGATATCCAAGCTCTTAATCAAATGTATAAAGCACAAACTGAAGTAAGTGAATTTTCTTTTTAAATTATTGAAGAACTAACTACTTGATCAATTAAAAAGTGTTTTTTACTATTATTTTTATATAGATGAAGACATGGATAGAGAGTAAGCAAGTTCCAGGTCAATTTACGGGTTCTACCGGAGTCAAAGTGCTCACACCAGCTGAACTAAATTCAGGCCACCAAGCTTGGGCCAGAAAGGTAACGAAATTTGAAACAACATCTACTCTGTATTATTTTCTTGCTTAAATCCCAGCTAAGAGTTTTTGCATTTTAAAAAATAAGTTAAAAATTCATAAACTCTTACTTTTAGGATTTCAATTAAGGGGATGACTGGAAGAACGGCCTAATTCATATGGTAAGCCCATATAAATTAGGCCATTTTTCCAGTCATTCCCTCGATATTTATTGCGTTAGAAGTGACTATAATTTTTCAAGTCACTTTGTCTGTAACAAGTTTTCAGGTACAGTCTTGTTGATTATCAGAGATGTCGCAAGATCCCTGTCTTTGGTATCACAAAGACTGTGTTACAGGCACAGACTATTTCTCATTCAGAGGTGGATTCTGTGTCTGTACGGAGGCAGACAAATAATTGTTATTTAAACAATTATTTTTCTGTAAGGTTACTATGAAATTCAGTATCAGCATTTCTTACAATTTTTTGTAATTACTAATCTAATCTAGTTTTTTGAAAAAGCTGGTATAACGATTTCACAGTAATCTACATCCACCTGAGGATTTGTTACAGGCATTTAGCTATATTGGGAAAGGACCATCAACTGCAGCCTGACGTTTTTCATTTTATTTATTATTTGGTGAGTATTTATAAAAACAAATGCCACTGGTGTTGCTTCATTATCACTTATTTATTTTCTTTTATACTAAAATATACATGGGGCATTCTCCGCTATCACGGACATTTTCAGACATCTGAATGAACGATTTTCTCGAAACTTGTTAGAATTATTATTTATATATAGGGCAACATACAGTACAGACTTTTAGCAAAACATGAATAGGTTAACAAAATATTAACAATCAAAGAAATTAAATAAACTCTAAAAGTACGCAATATGAATTTTCAATACATTTGTTTATTGTATAACAAATACGTTTGTTAATTTTTATTGAATTATTAACTTTTGTTTATAAAAATGACTTTTTTCTATGGAGACAGTCTTTCATCGTGTTCCGCTTATCGTTTTAAGATTAATGTACCAGGCAACCATTGTAGGCTTTCCATAAACGATCAAAGTAATTAATTCATGTAATTACTGTAAAATGTAGCCTGATACCGATTTTTATCGCAGCATCCGTACTGATATCCTCCAATTTAACAACTTTGATTGATTATTGCAGACCTGCAATCGTTTGGTACAAAAATGTGAAGGTGGTTTTTACAGAGAAAAGGTCAAACATCAAAATGGAAATTGAGTTTTCAAAATTGAAATACTCCTCCACCGAAAAAGTCATGTTTTCTTAAACAAAAGTTAATAAATGTTTGTACTATTGTTGCACTTAATCTAAAAATTAACCCTACCAAGTTTCAAGAAAATTATTCACCTAGAGGACTAAATATGTTCGTGATGGAAGAGCATATGCCTTGTTTACATATATAAGTATCTTCTAGTTTTTAATCTAAATTTTTACATTTATTTGTTATTATAATTATAGAAGCATTCTAATTTACTATTGAAATATATAACGTATTTTAAAATGTTTTCAATTATAAACATTAACATGTCTCAATGTAAGCAGCTATGTGTATACATATTACACGTGAAAATATAGTCCTAATTAACCTGTGATTCACTCTAGCAATTAATATTGCATTATTCTGTTTGTTTCAAATGAATTTATAACATAGGATCAGTTACTCACAGCACAACCTGTCTCTGGGGGTATGGGAATGGCACTGCTGCAAAAAATGGGTTGGAAACCAGGGGAGGGATTAGGCAAAAATAAAGAAGGGACCTTAGAACCTTTACAACTTGAGGTCAAATTAGACAAAAGAGGTTTGGTTTCTGATCAAGATATTGGAGCAGCTAAGCTTGGGAAAATGCCAAAATCTGCTGTACCTGCAGTGAAGAATTTAGATGGTACGTTTGGATTTTTTTTTATAAAAATTAAAAATTTAATGAAAAAGAGGAAATATTTAATTTTAAAAAATGTCTAGTTAGATAATTGATGAAACTATTTTTAAGAGCATTAACTGGCGATAAAAGAATCAAATCTAGCGTAGATATCTTGAATGACTTATACTGACATATTGAATGGTGCTCTTATATTTGTCAAACGTAAAGTGTCTTTTTTTTAGTACCTTCATAATTTACACTCAATATTTATATCACATATATTGCATACAAAAAGTATCTGGCGAACACGATTTTATAATAGAAGTACTTCCTTTCTTAGGCAAACACCCAGTTTCTCTTCTTGGAGAATATTGCTCCAAACGCAAATATGGAGCACCTGTATATGAATTATGTTTTGAATGTGGACCAGATCACAAGAAGAATTTCGTGTTCAAAGTAAGAAATTCCTTTTACAATTATAAATAGTTTAATTGATCGTTGAAAAAAATTATTTTCATTTTGTTTATCTTAAATATTTTAGGTCAAAGTTAATGGAATTGAATATAAGCCAGCAGTAGCAAGTCCAAATAAAAAATTAGCTAAAGCCGAAGCTGCACAAATTTGTTTGAGGTCAATAGGTCTCTTACAATAATTTGTTAATAATTTATTAGTCTGTCACAGTATGCTACTAATAAACTAGCATTGGACACATTTTTTTGTAATACTATAGCTACTGTGTAACTAAAAAATTATCACAATTTTTTTTTCAATTTCTCTAATTTTGTAATTATAAATCGCTAAGATTTAACAATACAATTGTAAATATTGTAAATATAAATACATACATATTTAGAAATTAAAGAATGTCCATTGTATTATTTAAATAAAATGCATATTAATTCTCTCGTTAACAATTAATGTGTGATGTGTGATATTCAAACAGTTGTATATTTGTATAAAAATAAAACAAATTTTTCAACAACCACAAGATCACTATTTCCGAACATTTCAAAAGGGACACAATGTCTGACGTCATTGCGACCTAACCTTCTCATGGCATGCGTAACGGCTCTTTAATTCAAACAGCCGTCGTTCAAGTTGTTAGTGTTTACAAGTTTTTACATGTGATATGGCATGTTATGTGCAATAAAACTAAATAAATTTTGATTTTGACTAAAAAATATGAAATAAATATTCGTAACCTCGAATTGAACTAATTAAATAATGTCTACGCTCAACGATGAATTCTTTTCTTCTTGGAAAGAAGTCTGTTGTAGGCTACAATTGTCTTTGACTCCAGAATCGGGTATAGACAGATCCAATTCAAGCTCGACAGAAGCAAATGAAGACAATCCTTTGAAGTCTTTACTTTCACTGAATGATACTGTTTTTGATAATTTAGAGCTCAATTGTGATAAATTCGTCCAAAAAAGTGAAAAAAATGAAGAATTTATAAATGAATCTTGGTTTAATGAAGATTTGAATAAGTCTAGATTAGTTGTAGATGCTTCAAGTATAAAAAATAGTGATAATTTGAGTTATAAGAATGTAGATGATAACTTTGAGATCTATAATGGCAATATAGCCAATGAATTGAACAGTTCTATAAATTTATTGAAGAAAAAACTATTCCCATCAGAGAAAAATGAAGTAATTCCAGTGAAAAAAAGACACATAGATTTGAATAATTATGATGTAATTTCAAAATCGTTTTACGGACTGCCTGATAAAGTAAAAAATCTTATTAAAAAGTATAAAGGAATAGACAGACTTTATGGTTAGTAAATAATTTCATGATCAATTGTAATAAAAATGTCTAATTATGTTAATTTTATACAGATTGGCAAGAAGAATGCCTTAACATGAGTGCAGTAGATGAAAGAAAGAATCTCATTTATGCTCTACCAACTAGTGGAGGAAAAACTCTTGTAGCAGAAATTTTGATGCTCAAAGAAATTGTTTGTAGGAAAAAGAATGCAATTTTTATTCTTCCATTTGTTGCATTGGTTCAAGAAAAAGTGAGAATCTCTATAATTTGTTCAATCTTTACATTTATATGAATTCTTTTGTTATTAATTATTTTAGATTCAATCAATGACACCTTTTGCTTTGGAACTTAATTTTCTCATTGAAGAATATGCAGCTGAAAAGGGGTACTATCCACCCAGGAAACGGAGAAAGAAAAATTCATTGTATGTATGTACAATAGAAAAAGCACAAGGGATCATAAACTGTTTCATTGAATTGAATCGACTTGATGAAGTAAGTAATGTAATATTAACACACTTTTTATTTTTATAAGCATATTTAAGAGGTTTTATATAACACAGATAGGGATTATTGTAGTCGATGAACTACATTTATTAGGAGAAAATGGAGGAAGAGGAGCTACTTTGGAATGCTTATTGACAAAAGTGATATTTTCTGAATGTAAGTGTTTTAATTACTGTTCAAACGGATATTCTTATTTATGTCCATATAAAAATGAATTCATGTACTATTTTCAATCAGGTAATATTCAAATAATCGGGATGAGTGCAACAATTGGCAATCTCAAAGAAATAGCTCTGTTCTTGAATGCAGAATTATATGTGCAAAATTTTAGACCAATTGATATCAAAGAATATGTAAAGTGTGAAAATGAAATATGGCTCATTAATTCGAGAGAAGAAAATATGTTCACTGATAAGAAAATAATTAATTACAAGGTATGTAACATTATTGATAGTTTTGCAATATCGAAATACTTATTAAAAACAAAATTAATATAGTACACTAAGGAAGCTCAAGAAAGAGATCCAGACTTTCTGGGTGGCCTAGTTATGGATGTAGTACCAAAGGATTCATGTTTAATATTTTGTTCTACGAAAAAGAATTGTGAAAATGTAACGAAGCTGCTTGCGGATGTACTACATGGGTATATTTTGATATCTTTGATAATAATCTTTAAATTTATGTAAACTAACTTCTTTAATATTAAAAATATTTTTATTTCAACATAGAAAAGAGATAGAGTTGATGAATCATAAAGCAAATGAAAAACGTATGCTTTTAACTGCTCTGAAAACTGAGAGTGGACAGATTTGTCCAGTTCTGAAGAAAACTATTAAATTTGGATTTGCTTATCATCATTCAGGATTGACTGCTGAAGAAAGAAGGTTACTTGAGGAAGCTTTCAAATCCGGTGTCTTATGTGTTATATGTTGCACATCAACTTTGGCAGCAGGAGTCAATCTTCCAGCAAGAAGGGTAACTAGTTTTCGATTTTGTATTTGTTAAAAATAAGCTCCTACGCTTAGTTTGTACTTGTTAGATATAACAGCTAATTTCTATGTTTAAGGTAATTCTGCGATCTCCTTACGTTGGTTCTCAATTTTTAAACATAAGTCGATATAAACAGATGATTGGTAGAGCGGGCAGAGCTGGTCTGGGAGAAATCGGAGAAAGCATTCTGGTCTGTTCAAAAATGGATGCTGAGAAGGTGCGTTTGTAGAATCTACACATATAAATATTACAAATACAGTCTAGAAATAAAATTATATCATTTAATTTTTAGGTACGAGAATTGTTGAGTTCAAAAATGGACGATTCTGTCAGCTCTTTACACGAAGAAACAGATCGTGGAATCAATAATTTGATTATTAGCTCAGTACTTCTGTCTATAGCTACTACAAGAGCTGATATACATAAAATAGTTTCTAAAACTTTACTAAAAGTGCAAGAAAACCGCCTTGGTGTTTCAGTTAAAGAAGTTACGGATACAGCTTTAGCAACATTAGTAAAACGTGGTATTCTCAGAAAAAAAAACAAAAATTCTACCAAACATTTTTCAAAACTGGATGCTACCATTATTTTTCCGACACAGACTGAAGAAGACAAAGTCGACGAAGAAATGAAAGAATCTGAAATGAAAAAAAAGAATTATATTGAGTTGACCAATAGCACAGAGCTAGAACTTTGTCCTCTTGGAAAAGCAGCCATGAAGGGTACAAAATACTTTTACTAAATGAAAAAATGTATTTCTCGGCATAATCTAATTAAATACTTTTTCGTTTCAGGATCAATTGATTTACAAACTGCTTATAAGTTATACCAAGATTTGAAAAAAGCTCAACAAAACTTAATACTCGAAGATCATTTACATCTTCTATATTTAATTACACCCTATGACATTGCTAATCAAGTAAAACCAGTTGGCGATGTTTATTATGACGTTGTAAATATTGCATTAATTTTCTTTTATAAAAATACATTACACATCGTCTTGAACAGTATGGGATAGAAACAAGAAATCTAATGCATTTTACAGATTTTGTCGTTGCCTCCACACCAAATGCAGGTTGCTAGATTACTCGGTATCAGCGAAGCAGTTGTGGCCAAATTACGCGGAGGAGTGCCTAGTGCGGTAAAACAACATTTAACTAGATCACTAGGTTGTTATCTTCGAAATTATTGTATCATATTCTTCGATCTTACAGTCTGTCAGTACCGCTGTGGTGCAAAAATTCTACGTAACTCTCATGTTATACGAACTATGGCACCGGCAATCCATTCACAACGTGGCCAATAAATATCAAGTCGATCGCGGAACAATACAGCATTTGCTAAGTTCCGCATCGTCATTTTCTTCATCTGCTGTTCGATTTTGCCAAGAGTTAGATGAATTTTGGGCATTTAGAAATTTACTATCAGAGTTCGGCCAAAAGCTCACGTACTGTTGTGCTGCTGAATTGGAACCATTGATGGAGCTACCATTTGTCAAAACAGTAAGCGATATTCGGCATGTTGTTTTATATTTTGTTTCTTACGTATTTGTAAATGTACGTTTTACTATAGGGACGTGCTATGCAATTATATAAAGCAGGGTACAAGACTTTACAAGCAATTGCAAAAGCTAAGCCTGACGAGATGGTGGATAAAATCAAACATTTACCAAGAAGAGTTGTTTTGCAAATTATTTCTGCTGCCAAAGTATGTACTTTTATATATTTAAATGCCAAATTAGAATATTACATTAATATGATTTTATTACAGTTACTGGTGCTAGAAAAAGTAGAAAATTTACGAGATGAAGTAGAAGAAGTTTTGGATGGTTTGGACATTTGAAATGTTTTGTTTTTTCAATTATTACAACAATCACGCACTACTTATAACTGTGATAAGAATTTATATTTTTTTATTAGATTTATATTTATTTACTACAAAATGTATATAATATATTTATAAATTGAATATAGTATAATGATTAAAAATCCAATCGACACATCAAAATGTTAATTGTTTTGTTTCATAATATGGCTAATAATGCCATAAGTGTGGTAGGTTCTATTGTATTTATACAAAATAAAGTGTATTTATATACAAAAGAGAGGTAATTTCTGGCGACTTTCAACAAATTACGTTTGTATACATTTACAGAATTATAAACGTAAAAGTTCAATTATTGTGCTTATCAGAACTACATGTTCAAAAGTCACAATATGTAGTTCAAGCTGGCACAAAAATCAAAATATCATACAGCGATTTCAAGCTTTCATTAGTCAAGAATGATTGAAATTGATACTTATGATACAAACACTTAATTTTATAAGTTTTTTTATTGCAGAAATCAATATATCGATTATTTATATTCATATATTATACAATAAAACAGTGAAATGTGAATATTGTATATTATTAAATTTTATTCAGATTATTTCTGTTGTACTTCATCTTTTTTTATACAAACAAGGTTTCAAAGTCAACGAAGGGAGTTTTTTAGCATTCTTCTTTGAAACATCCTTGGTTTTTTTGAAATCCATAAAATAGAACAAATTATGAGATAAGTCTTTCCATGTATTAAGAAATCCGTACTGTGCCATCATTTTAATAAATTCATCTATCTTGTTAAATCGACTTTCTACTTCTGCTATTTTGAGAATTCCACTAAAAACATAAATAATGTAAATTTTTAAGTAATATTGAAAATGAAAATATTATTTTGAAACTGACTTTTTTGCTAAAACTCGATTTGCTTCAAGCAAATAATCTCCAAGATTTGAACCCATAAGGGAAAGGCAAAAGACCACAACATTAACACGTCCTGTTAAAAGTGGAGTTTGAGCCATGTCACAAGCTTTAACTTTATTATTAACAGCTACCAAGTCAAACGAATGAACAGTCTGTGAAACAGAATCTGCAAGTTTTGCTTCACCACAACCAAAATCTGCTATTACGTGATCTTTTGGCCTAAAATTTAGATTATAAAATTTATTGAAACAATATTAATACATTGATAAAAAGATTTACTGAATATTTATACTTAGATTATAACTTACATTTTTTTAATAGATTCTATTATGACGTCTAAAGGATTTACAGGCCATCTTTCAACTTGTTGTTTGTAACCTTCGTGATATGCATAGAAAGCATCAGGATCTTCTTGAAAATATTTTTGACTAGCTGAACTCTCAGTGCTATACATTTGCTCATTCAAAAATCTAAATCGAGAAGATTTTAATTGAGCTAACATTCTTTCTTTTAACGAAAGAGTTATTACAGGCTTCTTTTGTCTTCTATCTTCCTCATTTCTTCGTTTACTGTCTATTAAAGCAGCAATCTTATTTATATTCAACTTTTTCAATAGATTATTAGATTTTCCTGTTTCTGGAGTTGCATTTAAGTTTGAGTTTGAATGATTATTATCGTTTAATTTGTAAGAGCTTGCAATTTTTGATTTATTTTTAAATTTAGATTGAGATTCAATGCTGTCTTTGATATTTCGTTTAGATTTAGATTTAGACAAAATAGTGTCCTTAATATTTTGTTTATTTTTAATCTTAGATATACCACCAGATTTCTTAAGTTTGGATGTAACTGATGAATTGTTTACATCTTCTGAATGGTTATTTTTTGATGTAATCTTTTTAAATTCACTTTGTCCTTTCCTTTTTTTAGACATGTTTGCTAGTACAACTGTTTTCAACTAGAACATTTAAAAACATTAAATAGACGTGGTTTTAATACATTTCTAAATAAAATTTAAAAAAAACTATGTCAAAAGCACGTGAGATATGCGACATGCGTCAAACAACAAACTCCCATTTCCACATATAGGCATTTCTAACCTTACCTATAAACGCGACAAACCATCCGGTTAAAATTTAAAGCCCATGGCTTGGCAAGGATTGAACGCGGCAAACGGCAATGAGAAATAGCGTGCGTTGCAGTGTTCTGCTTGTTTGTTATTATTAGTTTATTGTTATTGTTGTCATTGTTATTGTTAAACAAAAAAATTAAGGAGTGTTATCAAAAAATTTCCAAAATGTTGGTTCTCTTTGAAACTCCAGCTGGTTATGCCATTTTTAAGGTCAGTAAAATTACATTTTTATTCTTCTCAAATTACTTACATAACCCTAAATGTTGCACACGTGCTCTCTTATACAGAATAATTTCATGTTAGTTTTACAAATTCTAACATTTGTAAAATTTACTTTTGTAACATTTTAATTTTTGAATGATTGGATTTATTTTGTTATTGTAGTTGTTGGATGAAAGCAAGCTTTCCAAGGCTGATAACCTATACCTTGATTTTGAAACACCCGAAAGAGCAGGAAAAATGTAAGTAATGTAAAAAAAATATCATATTTTGTGGTAAAAAAGGAAGAAAATATTTCAATTTACTACTTGATAAGTCACTAGGATTTCTTTCTGCATTAAAACTAACATACTACATTATATACAGCCTGAAGCTGAAACATTTTGAAAAGTTTGCTGACACTGTAGAAGCTCTTTCTGCTACAACCGCAGCAGTTGAAGGGAAATTATGCAAACTTTTGAAAAAAGTTTTAAAGAAGCAATGTTCAGAACTCCAGGAGCAATTGGCAGTTGCAGATGCCAAACTTGGCAATGCCATAAAAGACAAGCTGAACTTAGCTTGCATAAGCACCAGTTCAGTACAAGAATTGATGAGATGTATTCGCACACAGAGTGATAGTCTTTTAGCTGGATTACCCAAGAAAGAAATGGCTGCTATGGCATTAGGTTTAGCTCACAGCCTTTCTAGGTATAAATTAAAATTTTCTCCAGACAAAATTGATACTATGATTATTCAAGCTGTTAGCCTTTTGGATGATCTTGATAAAGAATTAAATAATTATGTGATGAGATGCAGAGAATGGTAAGTATTAATATTTAATGCAATTATTGATGATATCAATTAAGAGCATTTCAGACTTTTTAATTATTTCATACTCTTAGGTATGGATGGCATTTCCCTGAATTGGGAAAAATTATTACTGATAATACAGCATTTGTGAAAACTGTAAAAATCATAGGAACAAGAGACAATACAATTCAGTCGGATTTGTCTGATATTCTTCCCGAGGAAATAGAAGAGAAAGTTAAGGAAGCTGCAGAAATATCAATGGGAACAGAAATTTCCCATGATGATATTATCAATATTCAGCACTTGTGTGATCAGGTAAATGCAGAAATAAAGCTTGAGTTTAATTTGTTAAAAATAACTTTATCATACATTTATATATCTAATTAATGAATTTATATTTTAGGTCATTGATATTTCTTCATATAGAGCTCAACTATATGATTATTTGAAGACCAGAATGATGGCCATGGCTCCAAATCTCACAGTCCTTGTGGGTGATTTGGTAGGAGCACGTCTCATCTCTCATGCTGGTTCTCTTGTCAATCTTGCCAAACATCCAGCTTCTACTTTGCAAATTCTTGGTGCTGAGAAAGCTCTATTCCGTGCTCTCAAAACCAAAAAGGATACACCAAAGTATGGTCTCATTTATCATGCACAACTTGTTGGTCAGGTAAGTTGTTTTTAATAATTTTAAGCTTTGTTAATCTTGGATTAATAGTAAAAATTTACCATAGTCCAATTTTTTAATTGTATACTCATTATTTATAATCATTTTCTAGGCAACGACGCGAAACAAGGGCAAAATGTCACGTATGTTAGCAGCTAAAGCAGCTCTTTGTACAAGGGTAGACGCTCTCGCTGAAGATGCGGATTTCGAATTGGGAACTTTGCATAAAGTAAAACTTGAAGCCCGACTAAGGACTCTCGAAGAAGGGAACATACGAAAGCTTAGCGGCACCGCTAAAGCGAAAGCGGTATTTGAAAAATTCCACACGAAGAGTGAGGTGCTCGAGTATCCCACGGCAGCAGATTCCACCTTGCCGGGTACAAAGAGGAAATTTTCAGAAACTCAGGAGAAGAAGTCTTTAATTGAAGAAATCAATAACGGTGAAACACACGAAGTACCCAAGAAGAAAAAGAAGAAAAGCGATACGGAAATGGAAGTTGATGCTACAATAGAGGAACCCAAAGAAGACACATCACAGAAAAAGAAGAAAAAGAAGGCCAAACAAGAGATTACTGAAGAGGAGATTCAGGAGCCTGAAGTGATTGTTATGGAAACTGAAGGTAGAGAAGGTTTGTATTTTTAAATTTAAAAATTGAAATATATAGAAAAGTTAATTTTAATTTTATTATGTATAAAAATAACTATTTTAATTCATATATTTCTATTTATACGCATTGTATAATTATCAATTCAATGTTTGGTTGTTATAAATTAATGTGAACCTATAAAATTATTTGCAGAAGCCAAGAAAAAGAAGAAAAAGAAGAGGGATCAAGAGACAAATCAAACGGGAATTGATGTTACTACACTAACAGAAGAAATAGTTTCAGAAGAAAAGAAGAAAAAAAAGAAGAAATCTCAAACAAACGATTGATTTCATATCTTTGACATAACTCGCGCGTTTTTATAATATTGTATAAAGTAAATTGACGTAATTTAAACTAAATATTTGTGTAATATTTAATCATCTAATATATATATATATATATTTTTATATAAATATTTTGCTTCGTAAAAGAACAATTCCAACGTCTAAAAACTTAATTTCAAATCACTGCAACGATTAGTAACTTTTCCTTTGTTTAAATAAAAAGTATAATTTGTTTAGCGTAGTACTTGTTGGCATATGATGCGATAGTTTTACAATGATGTAAGTGGGATTCATAAAAGTGTAACAATGTAACACCTTAGTGAATAATAGACTGAATTTTTACATTGTATTGAACTTGTACATTTATATTTTTAAACTAATCATTATGAAACCATCTATTGGTTACATATATGCAACACTTTTAAACATATATTGTAAAAATTTATTTAAAAGCACAGCTCCGATTTTCATTTTCACCTTATCTATTCATCAATAGACTGTATATACTTACCGACTGATAATATATCAGTACTATTAGTTTATTTGCTTTCACTGTAAATGTTTATCGTCATTGT
This sequence comes from Chouioia cunea, assembly GCA_030064505.1. Lineage (NCBI taxonomy): Eukaryota > Metazoa > Arthropoda > Insecta > Hymenoptera > Eulophidae > Chouioia > Chouioia cunea. Next base: position 9,875,402 of record JAOPFQ010000004.1, on the reverse strand, counting down.
TTTAATTTTTTTTATAAAATGTGACTTCTTTATAAATTATTGATATTTTACATTGTGTTTGTGATTAAAAAAGTTCAATAAAATAATTAGAATTTCATAACAGAAGATTATTTATACAAACTTTACATTTTTTATAGATTCGTTGGATTTATTTTAGGTCAATCAAAAAATGTAAGTGTTATTTAACTTTATATACATATTTTTAGTTTTATCAACTTACAACTTTACAAAACTAATAGAGTTTGCGCAGTACCCACATTAATCAATAGGCTTTTCCGTATCAGTCGGAGACCCACTACAATCTAACAAATCAAAATACACTAACCAAGCGTTATAAATTTTTATCGTGAAAATATTTAAATATCTATATACTTTCAATACTTTAGCACAAAAGTTTTCTATAACCAGGTACGATATAACGATTTTCAGGATCCTGATCAGGGCTAAATATTTCGCTGACTATAAATATACAATTCCGCATTGTACTGATTGACCATGAGAGTTTAAAAAACTAAGACACGTTTTGGCGGCAAAGATAATCTCTATTGCCGGCTTTGGATTGCTTGGGCCAATCGCCTGAAAAAACGATTATTCTATAAATATAAAAAATAAACTTTATATAAATTCAGTATTTTTATTTCATAAAGTGATCACAGTACAAGTATAACAAACTAAAAATGGCTGTCCAACCAAATAAACAACTTGATATGGGTTTGTGACTATACAAATATTTATAACCTTCACACGTGTATGTATTTAAAGTATTCTTATTTAATGTTTTAACTTATTACAATTTAGATGCTGCAGCTCAACAAACATTCGTTCGTTTTTACAAAGGCTTACCAGAGGTATGTGATAACTGGATATATAATTACTATTTTATTTTCATATATAACAACTCTATGAATGAATAACCATTGTGTACACGAAATAACGACATCAGAGTTCATGTACAAATGTTTATCAAATCTTGAATTAAAATAAGAAAGCTTATCCTCGAGTTAAATTAGGCCAATGGCTGAAATAGTGATAAGTATTAGCATCATTGAATTTTTACAAACATTATGAAATTAATAAAGTTGCACAGCCAAGCTGGAAAACTGATAGATTATAAATACATTGAAAATATATTATGTAATTTTTTGAAAGATATTACGCTGTTATCTCAACCATAAACTGTCCTTGCGCTCTCTTTGGCTTTTTCATATGCATTTGATAACTTATGACCTACTTTCTTCCAAAATGTTGGTTGTGTAGATGACTCTACATCAGCCCATATATTTCTCGCTCGTGTCTCATCCAATGGGATAACTTTTGCTAGAACATCATCATCCGATGTTTGACTAGTTTGTTGATTGAAAGTAAAAGTACTGCGATGTTTTGTGAACTCACCATGTCCAGATAAATTATCAAATGAAGGTTTTTGGACTTGTTGTTGAGAGCTTTCTTCATTGTTCAGTTTGAATAAATCACTTTTCTCAACAGGTGTAGGTTCAGTTGCAGAAGAAAAAGTTGATTCATGATGATTAATTCTTAAATGATTTGTTTCTTGATCTCTGTATCTAAAGTTGTATCCACCTTCAGGAGCATAATTAACTGGACTTACTTGTTGCTGATGAAAAGGGCTTTGAAGCTGAAAACTTGATCTTGTCCCAAGGTTTTGTGGATTTTTGTAAGTGGATTGATGAGAAAATCTTATATTATGTTGATTCTGTTGGTGGTAGTAATATGACTGACCTGATTGACCAAATTGACTAAGTTGACATCTATTACTGAAGCATGGTGTTGTTTCTGTTGCAACTTCAGGTTCAAAAGTTTTTTGAATAGATTTCTCAGTAATTGAAGCTTGGGTAGTTGATTTTGTAATAGGAACAGGTGTACTTTGGATTGGAATATATGCAGGCTCCTGGGTTATAGGTTCTGAATGGCCTGGCAAGTCCCCTCTGTGAGGCTCAAATGGTTTATTAGATTCATTCGAACTATAGGAAGAAGAATTAGGTTCAATATTTGGATTCTGATTGGATTGTCCAAAATAGGAATTTTCAGTTTGTTGCAGATCATTTATGTTTTGATTGACTTGCTGTAGATTCGTATACCTTGAAACTGGTTTGACCACAGGATAGACTGTTACTAATGATTGTTGATTTGGAATAATTTCAGTCAACTGCCTGTAAGCATTATCATATTGACCAATAGGTTTATTAGATCCATGATCGACTACATTCGAAGATGATGGTCTAATTTTCTGGGGTAAATTGTGTATGTATTGTCCAACTGGATGTTTGTTTCTTTCATCATATTGACGATTTTGCGTTAAAGGAGCCAATGTTGCCGAATTTCTTTGAGTATCGTCGTAATACGAGTTTATTCGTTCGAAATTTAGAGAAGATCGCCTTCCGGATTGGATGTCCGGACTAAAATTTATCTGCACTGCTGACTGTTGTGTCGAATCTCTGTCGTCGCGCTCATAAGAACGTCCAAGATTACTTTGCTGCTGGACAAGGTCCTCATTACTTTCAGTTATTGTTGAAACGTCAGCTACTCTCAGCTGCTCGGAATGTTGAGCTTGTCCAGAATTCTCAAAAAACCCACTCCTTTGCAATGTCAGGTCTTCCAATTGTTGAGAATTCTCCAAACTCTTAAATGTCGTCAATTGTTCGGCAGGGCTTTCGGTCACCGATACATACTGATGTTCATGTCGTTTGTGATGATCTTCAAAACCGCTATTCCCCAAAGTGAATTTACCAGCCGATGAATCAAGTGGCTTTTGTATTCCCTCGTTCTCAATAGATTTCCCATGGATTTCGAGTGTTTCTATTTGAACTGGTTTCTCGGAACTCTGCTGCGGTAAATTTTCAATCAGCTTTGAGTTTTCCTGTATTTTCGGATTATCGTAGAAGCCACTCTTGTCAAGAGTATAACCATCATTGCCACGCACAGATCCGAATTTGTCTGGTTTAACAATAGGTTTCACAAACTCTCGTGGCTCGTCAACTACCAGCCTCTGATCAAACAACGTTCTTCCAGTAGACGTTGAAGGTTGCTCTCGCTGTAAATTAGCAGTTTGAACGTGCTGAGTCCTGTGCAACGATCCTCGCTGACGATCATCCACGCGACTACTTTGCTCGCCGTCTTCAAAGTTTTCCAATCTTTCGAATTTTGGTGTTACTTGAACCGTCTCTCTTCGTGGTTTCTGATACGATTCAAAGTCTTCATTTTTTTGGTTCTGAACATTTTGCTGAGACAAATCTTCGCTCTCTTGCTGATCATACATCGAAATAGAACGATGATTGAGCTGGTTTCTCTGAGTTTGATAGTCGCTAGAAATATTTCCACCTTGCATCGAGTCTTCAACTTGCCGTTGTTGTTGCTGTGCATGATGACTTTGCGTTTCAGCTCGTTTTCCGAAGCTTTCGCTACGGATCGGTTGACGATTCCGAGGTAATTCTGCTAGTCCCGTGCGTTGAGAATAGTCAAGTTCAAAGTGGGGATCAACGTATGATTGCGAATAGTCGTCGTCTTCGGGCTTATAAGTTCGGTGTCTCTGGTAACTACTGCGTCGTGGCGTGTATTCGTCTAAGCTGGATTCGTGTTGTTGGGAGTAGTATCCTGAAATAAAGTAGACTCAGTATTCTTGACAAACGGATATTCTCTTCGAATGATGCAACAAATTAATTGACTGAATTTATTTGTTCGACAATTCATGCACCAATAACACCTGATTAGAATCACACTACGACGTTTGTTATGAATGCTTTTGCGATATCGTTGAAAAGATGAAAAGCACACGTTACATTTTCTATGATGCATGAATTGACTGTTCAGCGATCGTGACAAATAAAATCTATAAAAAAAATAAACAAACTTGCCTTCGATCTGTGACAATACTCGGATGATGATACATTGTGATTTGCACTACAATGTTAGCCGTATGATAGGAACTAAATATCGTTTTGAAGAATTAAGATGATTGAATCGTGTATTGATTTGGTAAATAATAATTTAATTAATAACATTGAAGTGACCACCTGAAAGGATGAACATTAATAACGGAAGATTGTGAAAGAAATAAATGTGAGAGCGCTAGGTAAAAATGATTTATTGACGTGTATTTATTAGTGTCTTATAAAAAAATTACAAGTCGATGTATAAGTTCAGGCTAAGTTGATTGTAAAATGCGAATGACAATAAAATGCGTTTGTTTCTAAATCCATGATCATACTAGGTTATTCAAAAAGACCTAATGATAAAATTATAAGTATATAACAAAAAATACTCGAGAAAAAGGAGAGGATTGGCAGTAGTTTTACATTAAAGTTACGTTAGCTTACAATTAAGAGTTAACAAACGATTTACAGGTATAATTGTAAAATCTGCGTTTGCGCATGTTTGTTCTTCTAATTACCTCCGGCTTCGCGGCGTACCCTTGCGGACTCGACGCAAGGTTGATTGGCGTACTGTTCGACGCAAGTCACTTGCTGTTGACCCGCAGCGGGAGAAGCAGAACCAGCTGCGTTTCCTCTAGCTTGATGCGAAAGCTCGATCTCGGTGGATTTGCTGTGGCTAATCTCGACGTTACTTATGTGCGGTTGCCTAACATTGGTATACCGACCAGCGGCTTGCCAAGATGAGTTATCTTGGTAACCACCCGACGATGTCAATTTAGCGAGCTCTTGCTGGAAGTACTGGTAGGATTGTTCGAGATTTTGCTTCAAATCCTCGGCAGCTTTCAACACTCGTTCGTTATGGTATTGACTGCTCTGTTGGCGCAAATTCTCGATGTTTTGGCGTAGATTATTGACGTCGCGTTGGAATTGAGCGTTGAGGGTGTTTTGATTGCTTTCGGTCAATTGCATGCTGTAACTGGCCAAACTGCTCACACTACTGACCAGTCGGTTGAATTCCTGGTTCATCTTATTGTTGATTTCCGTGACATCGATGTGTGGTCCAATCTGGACTGGTTGATACTGGTGCAGCTGTTGGTGGTGCTGCTGCTGCTGTCCGTTGGTCGTTACACCGCCAGATCCACTGGCTGATACCTCGTGATGTTGCGAGCCACTGATGTGCACGTCGTATTTATGCGACCAGCCGTTACTCTGCGATACGTCCACGTTCGAAGGCGCAACCGTTTGTACTTGCGGTAGAGACGGTTGTATCTGTGGCTGAGGTCGTTGTTGCTGTTGAACGATCAGTCTCTGTCGTTCTTCTTCTTGACGCTGTTGCCAGACTCGTTCAGCTTCGAGCTTCTTTTGTCGCGCCTTCTCGGCTTCGAGCGCTTGCTGCTCGGCTATTTCTCGTTGCTCCTGTTCGTGCTTCTGCTGGGCTAGGCGCAACGATGCCTGGTACTTCTCTTCGCTCTCTATTCGTTCCCTTTCCAATCGCTCGTTATTGAGTCTTTCCTCTTCCTGAATCAGCCTAAGCTGCTCTGCGCGTATTCTTTTCTCACCGTCCTCGATGTGAGAGTTCAAGTTTTGCACGTAAGTCTCGAACGTTCGACTCATATCCTCGACAAATTTACGTTGGTATTCGAAATTGGCGCTGTCGACTCGCAAGTTGGCGATTTGTTGATTGATAGCCGTGACCTGTGCGCTCACTTGAGCACGGAACGCAGCCAACGTGTCCTCGTGATCGTAAGTACCGTAGTCGGCGGTGACGAAGTTCGTGTAAAAGTTGTCGATATTGTTGCGCAATTTGTTGCACTCCTGCTGGAGCCTCTCACTCTCGGCGACTTGCGGATTGAGCGTGGATAGCGATGGCTGATAAATCGGCGAAGTCGAGTAATGCGGATGCGCGTATTGGCTGCCAAAGGTGCCACCGCCATTGCTAACGTTATCGCTGATGCTGTGAGAACTCTCGAACACAATGTTCATGATCTCTTGCTGCCTCTCTTGTACTTGTCGTTCAAAGTTTTGCTTGATACGTTGCAAGCGACGGTATTCCTCGCTGTTTATGTCTGCCTGGTCGCAGAGGCTGCTCACCTGGTTGCTCAAACGCTGAGCCTGACTTCGGAAATTGTCCAAGGTATGCTGATTGACCACGCTACCAGTGTTGAAGGAGAACTTGCCCATGAACGCGTCCATGTCCCTTTGCACGTCCTGGATCCTTGGCTCGAATTGAGTGTGATGAATGATTTGACTGTTGGACTTGGGCTCGTGATGGGCATTGGTACCGTAGCTGTAACTAGACTCGGCGTACTTTTTGTAACTATTTGCCGTAACCTCTTGAGCGGCTTTGTAGTCAATTTTGCCTTTGCGATCGTCGGTCACGTAGCTCTTTTCGGCAGACCAGCTACCTGGGCGATCCAGAGTCGAGCTACCGATTACGTTACCCTCGTCGAACGACTCCAACCTGGCTGGATGCGTCGAGCCATAGGCCGAGTCGAGGCTACCGGATGACCAACTGCTACTGCTACCCCATTTCGAATAGCTACTGTAACCGCCTGCGTTTTGACCTGAACCACCGGCTACTTGATGTCCGGTGTAAGGGTCGCACAGAGTACCGCAGTTTGTTGGCGCAGTCAGAGCCTGGCTGGCCAGTGCGCTCATTAGCAAAACGGCCAACATCGCTAATTTCCTCTCTCTCTCTCTCTCTCTCTCTTGCGAGTAATCCTTTTTTTTATTCCTTATGGGCGTACTCTCTGAAATAGATAAAATACGGTCGAGTCACTATTTTATACCGAAAGATGCAGGCCACAATTAACGCTCAGTGCTTTATCTTGAACTATTCAATAATTTACCACGTGCACAGAATGTGATAATGTGTTTCGCAAGCTCTCACTCTCTCTCTCTCTCTCTCTCTCTCTCCCTCGAGCTTTCGCAATCTCCGAGCTTTTTCTTTGACACGAAGAGAGATTAATAGTGGACTTTATCGCACTACCGTTCGACACTTTTCGTGATCCATTCACAAGAAAAAAACATCACATTCGTGTTCAAGTAAATTTAGAACCATCGACCTATCTTTTTTCTTGTATCCCGAAGCTTTTTTTCGGCTTGACTAAACTTTATATTTTTGTCAAGATTTATCGATTGCTGCTTTTAGTTTCCATGAAAAACACGCTTATAGTTATTTTCAGTTTCTTTTTTTGGTCTTTATGATCATTTATATTTTTATATGCAAGCTTCAAAGTTAAAGTGCACTTACAAAAGTTAATTATAAAAGTTGAATTTCATCTACATTTTTGGCATTTCCAATGGAAAAAATATAACAATCGAAAAGATTGGTCGAAAACTCTGTAAATAGATGTTGTAATGTGAATCAGAAAAAAAACTTGAGTAATAGATCTGTTTGACATCAATTAGATGTATAATAATATAACGATACAAGCTTTCATGTTAAGTCCAACGTATGGTTCAAGTAAAGGCGCTAGATTAAGGAAAAAATCCGAATTTACAGTTGCAAGTTAGATAATCATTGACAAAAAGTAACTATATCGAGTCAAGGTAACTTTCTTTCGTCGGTCTTTGTAAAAAAATTAAGTAGAAAGCCGTGCAAAATTAACGGATAATCGTACGATCGGCAAATTAAATTATCAACTAAACACGTTACGAAACTTGTGACATTGACATTTTAACCCCTCGACACAAACCCTCTAGAAAATATTTGATACGTAGGCTTGAGAATTACCTTATCGTCAAGAGCGATCGTAGATTCGATGAGAACGCAAAAAGATGCGCGCAGCTATGCGGCAGTGGCACTACTATACTCGAACTGGGATTGTCGCTTGGTAGAGATACATATAAGTCAAGCGGTCAACAGCGGATCATTTATGCTCTCAACCCCCTCCTCGCTCTCCTCCATGACATTGAAGGTTTTCCCTCGTGTGAGTGTATAGTCATTCTTTCTTTCCCTCCCTCCCTCTCTCTCTCTCTCTCTCTCTCTTGGCCTGTTTGTCGCTCCCGTTTGTTTATCGCCGCGTGGTTTCTACGAACGTGTTCCTCCGTGGAAAAGCAGGCGCCGCGAACGCCGCCCTCTCGTCAATTCATCTCTCCGCGACGATTGATAAACGCCTACTTCTTTTCTGTTTTTTTTCATTCAAATGATAATTTCAAATAATTGCCCGAATTCTGTATTCTTTGAATGAAGAATCAGTTTTACGAGATTCTACTTAACACGTACAGTGCACATTCGCTATCTTATTTCTCAAACAAGAATATACGTGGATGAATGGCCAATAACCGCGATTAATTTTAATCTAAACTAAAAATTTCTAATAAAGATACGTGTACATTAACAGCCAAAAGCTATCTCGAATGTCCAAGTTTTAACCATTTGTACTTTTGTTTTGAGATGTTCTAGCCTTGACCAAAACTTGACGAAATGACATTTATTCTGAACTGAATACTCAAATGTTTTCGATAATAATACTCCACTTGGTTTTGGTGATTCCAGTTTGCTTTCTTTACGATATTTTATTTGCGTTTAATTAAAATCAAAATATTGCAGATTAATTCAGCAAAGAAGAGCGTATTGTCCAATGTTTCACATTGGAATTCATATTTTCATATTTAGCGTCAATTAGAACTCTCGTTTGTCATAATTATTATTCAATTGGTAAACGTAATTTGTTTATTCTCGGTTATTTACAATTTTCGTTTGGAAATAACTTTCTCTTTCACGAATCGTCGGAAATATTTAAATAAACGCGACTGTCTTACGCGTCCTGCTCTCCAATCTGATTCAGACCTATACAAGAGTACAAATTTTACGGTAGCTATAGCGTCAGCTATTCATTCGATGTATCTACTATCTTTTGGGTCAAATGTGTCGAAATACATTGGCTTATAGAAAAGTCGCAGTTCACTCTATTCGTAAGTATTCGATTTTCAAGTTGAACGTATTGAATCTATCCGTAACCTTCGATAAATAGCATTCGTCTACAACTTGAATATTACCATACGTGTATTTGTTAATGTTTATTATAATCCAACAGTTTGAGTTTCTATACGTTCGTGTCGAATAATTTGAGCTGTAACAGTAACGAACGAATAAATAATATTCTTGGGGTTTCACCTGCTCTTGAAATACCTTTTCTGATTTGATGAAATAATTTCTAAGAATAATAATCATTAGTCACACGTATCACTAATGTTAAAATGATTCAGGTGCCGCCTACGAGTTCACGGATTATGATCGCTAAATAGCGCTATTCAGAGTGATTTTGTTCAAGTAACTTTTTGGAGCAAAACGTTATCAATTTGATCGTACGTGTCATTATCGATTGTTGAATAAATCTCTTTCGTTCGTTTATGTCAATAATGAACAATTCCATGTAACTTGAGGACTAGATTTTTAACGAACATTGCAACTTGTATTCAAATTCCCACCGCGTCTCTCTCTCTCTCTCTGATACGTGCAATTTGTTTTCATATCTACATAGTCACAAGTAGATGCACAATGCTTTCGGGCAAAAAGCCTTCGCACGGTCAAATTCTCAAAATTCCAATAAATCATTACAATGGACCGCGGCGCGTGGGATCTTTCACCTTGGAGGTAAAGGCGAATAAAAAGAGGAAAATAAAAGTCATACGCTTGGTGCTTGACAAAGTCGGCGATGAAGCACATCATAACTCCTTGTCTCGCGATTGACACACACGCTCTCATCTAAATAAGGTCTAGCGGATTTCCAGAGATTGCATAATGATCGAGATCAGATGCGTTGGCTGCTATTATTATTATACGTCCGCTTTTGGATCAACATATGTACTGCATCGTTGTTGTCGATTCCTATTCTGGAATTTCCTTTGTACATGTGTGTCGAGAGTATCGGATATCTGTGAAAAGAATACGACGAGCGAAATTAATGCATAGCTCACTCAATTGGCCGAAGCAGGATACGTTGAATAGTCTTGTGTGTTTGTTGATTTACTGGTAGTAATCTTTAGGTTTTTTTTGTTACTAATTTAAACGTATAATAAGACAATCAGCGTTTTCGATGATTAAAAAAAATTACAAGGGGACTGTCATGCAGAGAAAAAAACCAAATATGGATATCGTATGGGAGGAAATATAACTAATAGCACTGGAGACGAGAAAAGACCAGACCATAATGCATCAATCTTTAAATAGCCTTACGGGAAGAAATGTCTCGATCTTTCTCGTTAAAAGCTGCCTCTCGCTCTCTCTCTCTCTCTCTCTCTCTCTCTTCCTTTACGTATATATATCGCGATACCCTACTTTCGATCGTCTCTCAGGGATGCGATCTTCGATTTGGTTACGCATTCCCAACTAACCAGCAATTTATGTATTTTGTATACTTGACAGTGAACTGTTGTAAAGAAGCCTGGCCTATTTTCGTGAGACTACAAAACACCATTGAATTTCAAAGTTGCTTTGATCTAATCGCACATTGTTTTCAATCCATTCTTTTTAAATTCGTTAAATATTCTGTTCGCTAGCCAGATGCTAAATTAGGATATTAACTCTCAAGGTCAGCTTTCAATTTGAGCTATACACGTGTGACGTACTCAGTTTGATAAATAATATCACAAATATGATATTAATTTAGTTGTATATACGTATATGTAACTGTAACGGCAACGTATTTCTATTGGAAGCTAACTAACTGAATTGAAACTAAATACTGGTTTTTCCATTTAACACGTTAACGTTCGGTTCAGACCATTGTAACTAGTCGATATTCAAATGGACTTCGAGGTAAAACCAACTAATGAAACTGACATTTCATTCGGATTATTACTCGTATAGAATGGCTTCTCAACAAACATTACATTGTTATTATTTATTGAACGAACAAAATAGACCAAACGATTCCACGAACTGATAGAAATAATCCTGATGCAGATCTCGTTGTACCAGCTATTGGGTTTTCCCAGATTTACTTTGACTGTATTTCGCAAGCGATTTATAATACCGACTTACCTCGCGTATATCTTTTTATTCGAAATTGATTGTAATTTCTGTCACGAATTTGGCGCCAAAGAATATACGTATGTAAACGCTTTACTTATTTTCCACGACAAATGCATTGTGAGATAATAAGCCCAGTGAATGTGTGCGTGTGCGTGTGCGTGTGCGTGTGCGTGTGCGTGTGTGTGGGTGTGGTTGAGTTGTCGACGTTGAACAAAAAAATTATCGCGTGCGTGTATACGACTTTAGCGTGATTATATACGACTCGTTGCTACGATATTTTTCATATAGACGAAAATTGTTTTTTATTTATGTACGTATTTCGTTTATAGGCAGTGAGAGTTATGCAAATAAATTGTAGATTATCGTTAACACAGACAACACGTGGCATAAATTAATGAAAAATATCTCAGACTACGTTTGCCACTTTGTAAAGATGAGTCCATTCTGAGAACAGCTTATCTGAACCCTTACAAAAATGTTTTTAACGTATGGTAATCAGAGGATTTCTTTTTCTTTCGTTGACGCACATTAAACTCTGCAATGTGTTTCTTCGTTGAATTGTTTTTCACGCGCTCGATTGTCTCGTTGAAAAGCTGAAGACAATGACGAGGCATTTCCCTCCCCCAAAACTTTGAGCGAATGGCCCGTACGAACTTGTATGTATTTTCGAATGTGTGAATACAAAGTCCCTGTATACAACGACTGACCTCGTCGGAGATAGACGCGAGATTCTATCGCACGCATTTACAACGCCACTGTTGTTTCCACAAAAACATCCAATGTATTTTCCCATTTTCATTGTTGCTTGTGCTTAGTAGATTCTTAACTGATCCGCAGATTATTATTTGCCGGAGAGATAAGTTGAACAAGAAAAGCGTATGAAAACTAATGTTTTCCTTGAAATCTATATTAATACACTCGTCTACTCCATTTGCTTCGTAAGAAATCAAATAATATGCGTGAAAATTAGTAACCGCTTGTTTAATATCCTTGACATTGTTAACGCTCGTAGAGCAAATAACGACCTATATCAAATATGTTCTGCGTAATTTATAAAGATTATTACAATTTATGGGCTTACTCCGTCTGGACGAGCCAAGACAATGACGGATTTATATTCCACACTATCGGTACATTTTGTTTATTACATATTCTTTCTCCGATATTTTATAAAAATTCAATTTCATTTATCAATGATTATTCATACTGGTTCGTTCAAAGCGTTTGTTACGCTTTTTTTTGTAATAATTCTTTATGTCTACTTTATACGTGTTGAACATGAACGTGCTCGTCAACTTGTGCAACGTCGCACAAAATATGTCATACTATAATGCACCTTCTCAACGTATGGGTATTTGTTTTTATTCCCTTAACTTCCGTTGGAAAGTCGTTGTTCCGTTGGATGAAAGATTTAAGAGTCGCCAACCAATTTGTGTAATAACACGTTGAATGCTCTTTGATGTTCTAGAAACCGAGCAGCACCATACGATTCTTCAACAGATCGGATTATTATACACTGCATAGCGATGACGCTTTGTTCGCGGCGCAACAAGTTTTCAAGACCACTTCAGTTTGCAAGAAAATTGGACCGCGTATGAAAGATATTTTATTTGCTCTATTTAATAATCGCGTTCTATCGTTATTAATCGATAGTTACATTAAAAAGTAACGTTCGTTAACAATTGAATTACAGAGCACAGTAAGATCGACAGCGTGATACTGAACAAGAATCACTTTGAGAGTTTTGTGCGCGAATTGCTACTAGTCAAACAGTATCGCGTAGAGGTGTATGTAAATCAGGGTTCTGCTAAGAACCATGACTGGATACTCGAATACAAGGGTTCACCTGGCAATCTCGTTCAATTCGAAGATCTGTTGTTTGGCAACACCGACGTCGCTGTCGAGGCTGCCGTCATTGCTGTCAAGTTTGGCTCTGAAACATCCTCCAAGGTATCCGATATTACGCCGATTTTTTACGTTGAATCACTTACGATCTAATCGTATTTGCAAAAACAATATTCAAGATCTCGTAAATGACCAAAATATTTAACAGGTTGTTGGTGTCAGTTGCATAGACTCCATCAAATCGTTGATTTCGGTATCTGAATTCAAAGATGACGAATCGTTCATGGATCTCGAAGCAATAGTTGTATCGCTCAAGCCGAAGGAATGCATCTTGCAAAGTAGCGAAAATAATCCAGACATTCAAGCTGTTAAACAGGTAACGATTGATGAAACATTCAAGTTCATTTTAAAGTTTGTAATTTATCGTTTAACATTTTATTGAATTTAGTTGATGGAACGTAACAACGTTCTTGTGACTCCAAGGAAGAAGAACGAGTTCAACACGGATAATCTAATTCAAGATTTGAATAATATAATCAGATTTGCCAAAGGACAGCAACGCAATGCTCAAGCTATCCCACAAACCAATATGAAATTGGCGATGGCTGCAACGGCTGCTTTAATTAATTATCTAACCGTGAGTACAGTTTAGAAGTATTAACTGTATTGTGAAATGAATGCATGTCGAATAGCACTAGACTAGCAATGGTCTATTTAAACATGTTTTTTTTTTCATAAAATACCTTACGACAACAAAGACTATGTTTTACATAACGTTGAACGTTAACTTTTATAAAAATCATCGCTGATCTGTGTTGCCTCCAATTTATGCTAACTCCTGGCTAACTGAACTTTGAATAGTCTTGATGATGTATTCCTTGATATGTTTCTAAAAGTAACAGCTGAATAACATTAATTTGTACTTTTATCCCAACAACCTTGTAGCTCACAAAAGATGATGGAAATTTGCAACAGTATTCAATCGAAGAGATCGAACGCAGTCGTTATCTTCGCTTGGACAGTGCAGCGATAACCGCCCTGAACGTCGAGCCCCGTCCCGACGCAGTCCATGTATCCGCTGGTTCAAGCATCCTCGGCCTTCTAGACAAATGTAAAACGGCTCAGGGGCATCGGCTTCTCGGCCAATGGATCAGACAACCTTTGCGCGATCTTGCTCTTATTAAGGAACGACACGAGGTGGTTGCTACTTTTCTCGAAGATTCGGAACTGAGATCACTCATTAGCGAAGATTGCCTTAGACGCGTGCCGGATCTACAGCAATTAGCTAAAAAGCTTGCAAGAAAAAAGGCTGGACTCTACGAGTGTTACAAGTACGTATACAGTTATAGACTTTTAAAAATCAAAACCGACGTCATTTCTAATAGAATATTTTTAAATAAATTTTTTATTAATTTGTTTATAAGGTTGCTATTATAGACGATTGTTTGTTATTTTTCTTTAGAATTTATCAATGTATGACTCATCTACCTACTTTACTGGAGAAACTCGAATCAGTATCAAACGTTGCTGCCATCAAAGCTATGTTCACTGATCCGTTAAAAGAGCTACTTGAAGAGATGGACAAATTTCAACAGATGGTTGAGCAAACGATTGATCTCGAATCCGTGGACAAAGGTGAATTTTTGGTAAAATCAGAATTCGATGATGATTTAAAAGGTGAGTTTTGTGTCATTTCTAATCATAATAAGACTATTTTTATAGTACTTAAACAACATTATTTTACAGAATTGAAGACCAGTATGGACGAGAAAGAAGACAAGATACAAGCAACATTAAAAAGAGCGGCTGATGATTTGAATATGGAGGCGGGAAAATCTATCAAGCTGGAAAATAATCCACAGTATGGATTTCACTTCAGGATTACTTTGAAAGAAGAAAAGTCTTTAAGACATAACAAGAATTATAACATATTGGATTCGATAAAAGGTGGTATCAGATTCAGAAGCAAGAAATTGGAGCAGTTGAATGAAGAGTATATGAATGATAAGAATATTTATACCGACAAGCAAAAAGAAATTGTTAAAGAAATTATGGATACAGCAGGTTTGTTAAATTAAATTTTTAGTACAATTTTTTTTTATGGTCATTTTAATGTATGGTAATTATAATTTGTCGTTTATATAGCTGGTTATGTGCCTCCAATAAAAATGATTGGCAATGTCGTCGCAATCCTCGACGTATTGAATTCATTTGCTCTAGCAGCGGCCTCCGCAAATCAGACGTATGTTCGACCTGAGATGTTACCCAGTGAAGCACAAAAACTTCATCTTGTACAAGCCAGACACCCATGCTTGGAAACACAAGAGGGAGTTGAATACATTGCAAATGACGTCCACTTCACAAACGGTTTTACACATTTATATTTGAATTTGCTTTTTCCTGATTAATTGTTCACGAAATAAATTTAACGACTTATATTGTAGATAGCAGATTTCATATTGTGACTGGGCCCAACATGGGAGGTAAAAGTACGTACATCAGATCCATTGGCGTCACAGCACTGATGGCTCATATTGGAAGTTTCGTACCTTGCGAAAAAGCTACGATATCGTTACTTGACTCTATTCTAGCAAGAATAGGGGCCGATGACTCGCAAATCAAAGGTCTTTCTACCTTTATGGCAGAAATGGTCGAAACTTCAGCAATTATAAGAGTAGGCTGATCAATGGTTATTATTAATTCATGCTGCTATAGAAAAACAGTTTGCTCATTAAAAAAAAACCTTTCAGACCGCTACTGCTAATTCATTAGTGATTATTGATGAGCTTGGTAGAGGAACTTCAACTTACGATGGATGTGGAATAGCTTGGGCTATTGCTGAGTAAGCTTAGTTACATTTTGCTATTAATTTCAATAAAATTCACAATATAATAAATAATATTACTGTCTAATTTAGGCACTTAGCAAAGAACATAAAGGCATATTGTCTGTTTGCTACACATTTTCATGAAATCACGAGGCTTGCCGATGATGTGTCCACTGCCAAAAATTTCCATGTAACCGCTCTTATTGGTGAAAAGTTGACTTTGTTATACAAAGTCAAACCTGGAATCTGTGATCAGAGTTTTGGTATCCATATAGCTAAAATGGCTAATTTTCCTGAAGAAGTCATCGAGGTAAATATTTTAATAAACGAAAATATTTGAAGAAATATAATTCGTGAAAAAACATTATTTAACAATATTTTCATAACTAGTTTGCCAAACAAAAACAAGCTGAGCTAGAAGATTTGCAAGGTGCAGTATTTGAAGGTTCTGATGATCCAGTTAACAAAAAAAGAATCATCACAGTAAGTCCTAAGTTTTTCATTAATGAAGATTTTAACGTATACCGTCATTAAACAATTTTAATAATTATTTTAGGAAGGTGAAAAAATGATCTATGACTTTATGACTAAATGTAAGAATGTAGATGATTCCTTGCCGGTCAATGAATTAAAAAAGAAACTTTACGATATGAAGGAAGAAATATTACATCAGAATAATGCTTACGTGAAAGCACTTCTGGGAATGTAACAAATATGCGCGTTCATTTTGATAACTTTACTATGTAAGAACGTTACAGTATTAATATGTATTTGCTATCTTTTAAATGTTTGTATGGAATTATATTTATTTTTTATGGTTCAATAAATATTCTAGCTCACTTTTTGTAACAATATTTAACTCGTTATATATACATACATTACACAAACTACATGGCTCCGCTCGTCTAATAGTGCCTGTGAAACTAATCAAAGTGAATCATCCTTTAGTTCGCATATGTGTGCCTATAAAAATCTCTGTGATGTCATTGATTACATTAAGTGCTATCATGCAGATGTAGCGACCTATATCTATATATTCCGTAATCATCTCGGCTCTACTTTACACTGTTTGTAAACTAAATGCGTCATGCATGAAAAATCAGCTACTGTTATCAACTTTACATTTACTTCTTAAATAATTTTATAAATATTATGTTTAAAGTATTAAATCCCTTAAGTAGTACAATAAATTATTCTGTAATTATTTATTTATAGGTAAAATTTGTTTCGAGTTTCAAAGGTCTATTTTTCATTACTACGATAGATTTTCAACCATGTATTTAACGAACGACTAGTAATAATTATAATGAGATTATATTTAATTTAAACGTAGATTCGGAGTTTATTCATTTGTGTAAAAATGTTTGCCCTCAACGTTGGACAAAATTAGCATACAATATAAAAATCAATATATCGACAATACCGACAGATGGTAAGTTGCGTGCGCAGTTGGAACGTTTTTTAACGTAGTAACCTTGAACCTGACTAGTGTATTCTCGCAGATTTCGGGGAGTGTCAAGTCAAGAGAGAAAAGAGTCACGCTGAACGCTGGACGCTTCAGTCGCTTCAGTATTCGAGTTAGCGTTGTTGCTACAAGCAGTGGAGCGAGCGCAGACTGCTGGACGGTATTTAATTTCGTTCGTTCATTCGTACTAATTTTTATACGTGTACGTCTAATTTTTTTTCCTAACAAACGACGACTGTCGTTTACCCTCTGTCACCTCGGCTTGGTGTACATCGCGTATCGATAAATATACACATCACCTAGAGCTATGGATCCCGCGGTCTTCCCCGAAGAGATCTGGATCAAGATCCTACTCGAGTGCGACGTACCTGATATCATAGCCTTCGGGAGCACCTGCAAGTACCTACGCAAAACCTCCGACACGGATTACCTGTGGTGAGTGAGGTTAATGGTTTTACGTTGTTTCGATCATACGTACTCTTATTCCATTTACTAGTTGTTCTTATATACATCCAATGCTATTTTGTACTTTAATTGTAGTACTCAAGGACGCTTCCAAAGTTATTTGCTAATTCGTAATTAAGGCTTTTAAATGTATGAACAACATTTGCTCTTAACGTTTAAATGCTAAATAGCCATCATAACAAGAAATTAATCCTTAAATCAATTTTTTTTATGTTTTTTCATCTTCCTTCACAACAAATAACATTCAGAATTGGTGGTTAAAAATGTTCATGCTGTGACAGTAGTTATTATATTAGTAAACAAATTATATGTTGAATATAATTACCTGTAGTAATAACTTTCTTAAAGCATATTTCTTTTTTCAGGAAAATGAAATGGCTACAGCTTATATCAAGAGTACAATTTCAATTCCCTGACATGAAGTACCTCCAAAATTTAAGTGTCAGCTTCAAAGCTATGTGTTATCGACTGCACATGATTTTAACTTTGAATGAGACCAATGAGAATTCATTTCCAAAATGCTGTAACTGCAGTAGTTATACATGTCAGAGAAATTGTGTTGAAGGTTCCAGCGTTAAAGTAGTTATAGAAATAGGAAATAAGTATACATGGGTAATTACTCCTAACTTTGGTTTGAGGAGACACTTTTCCATGCTTGGCTTCCCTAAATACAACAGCGAAACTCACAATCAAGTTGAAAAGCCACTTCCTCCACCTGTACAAAACATTCCTAGTAGTAGTTGTCGAAGAAAATTGGAAAGCAAATTTGGAACAAAGAAATCTATTGTTAAATTGTTGAAGCTTTCTGAGCCTGAAACCACTAAAGATCCACCACGCAGTGGACCATTTTGTGTATTTTGCAACTCAGTCCAGCTGTATAGAGAAAAAAGAAGAATAGAGTTGCATCCTAACGATGCATCTTGCTATACTAGATGCAATCCTATTTATCAAAAATTAATCAATGGTTACTGTACAGACACAGAAAAAATTTTAGGAATACCAAATATCAATTTGTTTAACCCAGCTGAAGCACTACTCGTCGATGGAACATTTTCAGTTCTCAAAGATTTTGTAGATCATTTGTTTCGACAAATGGGTTTAACAGAAACATTGAGAAAACCAAATGCTGTTCTGATGTTTTGCGAACCATTGGCGATACATCCATTACTTAGAAAACAACTTTTACATTATTTATTTCAAGAAGTTAAAGTAGCAAGGTAAGATATTTATATTACTCTGTCTAATTCAGCATACTAACAACAATTTTTTGCTAATCCACTTATTTTTCTATAGAGTTTGTTTAGTCCCAAAGCCACTCGCAGCATGCGCTATGATTGGAGTAGAAACGTGTATTGTTGTCGATAGTGGGGCTTTGAGTACAACTGTGGCCGTTGTAATTGATGGTCAGGTAATGCCAAATAGATGGAGGCTTATACCTGTTGGAGGTTGGCATGTAGCATACTATCTGAAACAAGCACAAAATTGGCAGCCAAAAGAATTCCATGAAATCCCTATATCATACTTGGATTACCCAACAGTGAAAGAAAGATGTAGACTCAGTGTTGACATTAGAAAAGAAGAATGCAGAACAGACAGGCTATACAAGGGTGGACAAAATAAATCTGAAAAAGTAGATATAGATATTAGAGTTGATACTTATGCAAATTGTAAAAAAGATTGGGTATGTTTCTATTAAATGACTGTTCATAATATGTGAGGATAACATATAATTTATATTACAGAAAGTTACATTGGGGACAGAGTTATACACAGCTCCAGAGCTGATGTACATCAGTATGGATTTACCTGAAGTTTTGAAAGAAGTTACAACAGGATTGCCAGAAGAAATAAGAGAAGATTGCCTTTCTCGTATTCTTCTTACGGGTGGAAACACAGACTTAGCAGGCTTTGAGTTACGATTAAAACTAGATTTGAAAAAAGTTCTTCCTAAGTATGCACATATCTTGGAGGTGAAGAGTTGTCCTGGTACTCACAGCTGGAATGTAGCAATGGGGTCGACTTACGTGCCTTTAGCTGTACATCCTGGTAAATATTTTTATCGAATTTCATAACAATATAATCTTATCACATTTGATAATAGTTGAATTAATACATTGACAATTATTTTTTAGATAAAACACCTCCTGAGTACATGAAAGGAACTCCTTTCTGGTTGTCGCGAGAAGAATATATTCTTTTTGGATGTGAATCATTATCAAGACATTAAGAAAAATATCTTTGGATGAAAATTGAAAACTCTAAGGGCTATTTCAAAACAACTTTGATGAAAAACAAATGCACGATACGAAATTGTGCATAAGAATTACCAGAAAACGTTACCATCTTTTAATATATTCTATCCCAAGCTATTGATACGTTTATAGGGATGATCTTTTAAGATTTATTAAATTTTCTTATCACAATTATGGAATAACTTTTTAGGACTCTTTGAGGTATGTAAAAAGAATACTCTCATGATTGTAGATATGACCGGCTTAAAAATGCTTGTTCTAAGACGTAAAAAATATATTACGTAGTTCTGTTTGAAAATGGTGATTTCTCAAGGATTTTCTTAAAAGTACATCGTTCTATCTAACTCTTTCTTAAAACATTTGTAATTGATTTCAAGACTCTCATCTGAACGCGTATTAAATAATGGCAATCAATTTCACTTTCTTAACATTCCCATAATATTTATTTCTTTGATTTGAGCCGATATCTATTCATTGAAGCACTTTCTTTACCAAAAACAAATAGCATTTACATTATAGAGCAAAAGGCTGTTTAAAATTTCATCAAATGTTTATTTTGATGTTTATTGTTTTAAAATATGTTAACTTTTAAATTATTGCTTTTTTTATTTACTTATTTAGAAACTGCATAATAAATCAACAATCTGATATGGAATTGAATCTATTTTTAGTTACTGAATAAGTTAAAAATGTATGTTTTACATTGTTATAATATTCTAAAAATAACTTTATGATATAATTTCTATTGAAATTGATAAAATTGATGAATACTTTTATACATTATTAATGGTATGCAGCTTATGCATATATGCTATAGCTACTTGAAACGAAAAAGATTGTAATATCAGTAGCAGAAAAAAAAGATAAAAGAAACGCGAAAAGCAGACAAAAATGTCATGTTACATCAATGAGTATGGACGATAAAGTTGTTTTTAAGGCGAATTTGTCCCTACATTTGACACATGTGAAATGCAAAAAAAAACATTATTTATGAGAATTTTTGTCGATTGAAGCAAAACATTTAAAACATTTAAATTTGGAAAGTTAACCACGTGTTTGCGAGTTTGAGCGCAAAGATAGTTGATATAAAACTTTTTTTGTAAATAAGACAGCTGAGCGAGTGTCCTTTAATTATGCTTAAAGTAGTATTGAGAGACAAAAAAAGAAATAAAATATAACTATGTGATACAGAACTTACAATTAGTATTTCTTAAAGAAAAAAAGCAGAGAATGCGACATGAATGTGGGCTATTTCTTAAATTTATATCGGATAAAATCTTGCCAAAAGAAATATGTATGGTAAACGAGAACGATAAAAAAAGTTACATAGAGGAGTTTCTAGTCACATTTGAAACTTAGAATTATAAGAGAGTTTACTTCCAAGTTAATATATTCAATAACACAAGGTACGATCTTGAAGTTAGAACATTAGCTGTAAAAATAAAACTCTAACTCTGTTAGATTTATAAAGTAGTTTTAGGCGAAAAAAGTATAAGCTAGCTAGACCTTCAATAAGAAGAAATTCGACTTACTATTTATCCAGATATTTGTGCGTCACTCTCAAGTAACAAAATTGTACTACAATTACCATTGCTCTACCTAAGCATACATACGCAAAATAACATTCTGCTAACTACACATTTCTTCGTAATCTATTGTACTCCGAGCCACAAGTTCTACTTACAGCTGCTTTGTTTGGAATTATTTAAAATCAATAGCTACTATTAATCGTAGAGCGGGAGTAAATAGTTAACAATATTAAAATGTTGTTTATTTATTATGATGTTTGATTTTTTTTTATTATAATAGTTTTATTATGGTAACTGTTTGAAGCTGCCCCACATAAATATTCTCTGTATCTTGTCAAACACGGCTTAAACAAAAATTGTTATACGAAGTTTTTTAGCGTAAGCTACTAGTAAGCATTGCTAATATGCTGACTAAAAAAGCTATTTTAAAAATAAGTCATGCCTAGACATGTGATTGCTTGTTATGACATATTTTCAATGTATTTTGCTTCTTAAATCATTTTCAGTGTTTATGCGAACTTAGTGCGTGTTTTCTTCACAAACGTCGGAGTAGAAATGTTATTATTTTCTTGATATTTTAATAATTCTCAAAAAGCCTTTGGGAATTCAAATGACATAGAAGTATACGATTGAATGTTATTCATAGAAACGATGGGATAGCCAAGTTATAAAAAAAGGCTTTTAATCTGATCACGTGTACTGACTAATTTAAAATTTTATATTTTTGTATCAAGCTTTCTTTTGAGAAATTGTTGATGTTTGATTATTGGTGAGCATTGGACAAGTAAATATTCAACTATTTATGAGATTAGCCATGGAGTCAGTAATATATAAACAATTTGTATGAAAATATTGAAATATAAATTTCTGTTTAGCCGTAAGCATTAAAGCAAAGACTCAATGTATAATTCGGAACTTTTTATATGAATTCAAAGCATTCATAGATAGTGTTAGATTTGGGCACTGTTAAAATACCTTAGAATAAGTTCGTTTATTATTGTCATATATAAAATACTTTTTATTGGTAAAAATTATTAGTAATAAAATTGATAAAATTTAAATATTGTACTGTTATTCTTCACCTCACCCACTACGAAATAAACGCTGATAAATATAACAGGGACCAATAATTTAAGATTCTCATGGAAGCGTATTTCTTTTAATTTGTAATACAACATTTAATTATAGTATATTTCAATCCTAGTGCGAGAACTCAATTTCATTCGCGTTTAGATGTAAATGTACTATGTAATGATTATTATCGGCTATTAATGAAATTTTTTGTTGAAAATTTTTTTTTCAACGAGCTTCTCCTGGCTTGTGCTGTAAATCTGCCAAATATTTCCAAGGAAATCATATTGCCAATTCCATCAAAGTGTGAAGATCGCCCACCTCTTTTAATAACGTTTCGTTATTTTTATTGCGACTTCTTAAATAACATTATTTAACTATGTACATTTTGTTTAGTTTTTAACTAGAATTTATTATAATTGTACATGCAAAAATAGATTGTAGTACGCTTAAGACTTTTCTGGCGATCATAAAAATACCGACACTGAGGTGCATAGAAATTTCATAAAAGCATAAATTATTAACTAAAATAGCCAATAAAAAAAGGTATAATATACAACTTATCACCTTAATGACCTATTTTTTATCCATACATATATACAGGGAGAACCGTGCTGCATTCTCCTATAAACTATGTTCAATCAAATGTCATTTTTCGAATCGGATGTTTACGACGTTATATAAAAAACAATTTAAATATCCAACGACTATCGGATAACAAAAACTATGAAGAATATCTTAGAATCATTAATTATGGAATAAATAGAGATTACACAATTATAATGATTCAGAATTTATTTTTTTATTACTTATCACAAAAGACAGTGTATGACGTGCAGGGGTTTACAAGCGTTTTTTTATGGTAACCAAATGTTTAACATATATTATGTAAAAAGGCATTCAATGTAAAAAAATCCCATGAACATTTGCACACAAAGTTGTTGCTATGATCGTATAAGAAAATTTTTTTTTTCTAATGTATCGCACATATATATATATATTAACGTTTGATTTTTATCCAATTATTTACAACATATTTTATAACGTACTACTTCAATGAGAATATCGGTTGAGATGAAAACTATGAAAACTATTTTGTTTAGCCTACTTGTTGAATCATAACTCGGCTTGATTATCATTGTCTATGTTTTGTTTTGATAAACCTACTAAAACCGTTTTTACCGTGATTTCATCCAATAACTTAATTATCAAAGAAAAATATGACATTATTTATGTACGTAGATCTATTTCAAACTGTATTCATTCATTTCCTGTTCATATCCAACAAGTAATAAATACCGTCAAAATTATATTCAATTCTCAAAAGCGTAGATTTATTTGAAATAATCACAAACTTCATGAGAAATTATGTACAGTTTTCTCGATAATTATGGAACAGAGCACAAGTCGGATGACGAGAAAACGATGTAGACACTGTACCATGAAACTGTTCTATACTTTCACACACCATACTTGAATTTACTTGCGTTAATTCTAAGTAAAAGTTGAGTGGTATCGATGACCAATCAGTATAAAATATATTTAGTTTAGAATTTTTACAATTACAAGCAGTACAAAATGTGTGTTGCCTAGTTTGTTAACTTTTCATGATTGGATTCAGTGAAATTTTATAACGTATTGAGCAAACATTGCTACGTCGAATATTTTATGTAGTCTATTGTAAAATTATTAAAGATCATTTTGAAAAATATTTTTGAATATATACGTACAGTATTTTATATCAAAATTTATCATTATCTTCAATTTGCTTTCTTAGAAATATATATGGTTTTAAAATAACGTGGAAACAATATACTTGTTTAAGATATCAACATAAGTATGAAGACCGACCCAATTTTGATTTTTATTTAAAAGTAAACTTAATGTCATACATATTAAAAACTGAGATTTTAAGACGCACTGCGACTTGTTATTCAATGATTGCATACTAGTTATTTAATAGCATTATAAGCTTAATTTTTTATCTTGTCTATTACAGGTGTATAATCTTATTTAATTCATTTATACAAACTATATACAAGAAATAATATTTATCCTATACACACTTACTCGATTAGTTCCTCTGGTAGTGTAGTTTGAACTTAATCATTTTTGGTAGCTGCAAGAATGCATTAGTGACGAAATTTAAAACGATAAAAGTGTTAAATAATAAAAATCAAACAAATATTAGAAAAATATATCATTTTCTTGACCTAACACCGATATAAAATAAGTTAAATGACAAAATACACAAACAAATATTAAAATAAAAATAAAAATTTATCTAAAAACGCAGTACACAACGTTTTGTAAAAAAAATAATTATAATGCATTCTTGCGCAATGGAAATACGATTAGTTGCTGATCGCGATAAAAAATTGTAAGGAAAGCTCGTACGCTTGAGGAATCTATAGATATTTAATGGCAGCTCGGCAGATGTATGCTGAGAAGAAAAAAGCACGTTCAACACAGCGCGCTCAGCAACAAATCTATGTGGTTAACGTTAACTATTGAACAGACGACAAAGCCAAAACCGCGAACGATTGGCCATATCCAATGAAAACCCGTGACCTAACAGCACGAGCTCTTGGCAGGTTCAGCCTCGACGAGATTAAAGTCCAACCCGCCAGGTCTGGCGAATCCAGTCTTAATACCATCCCAGCCATCTTCGAGTTTATACTCGCCATTCTGTATCCGATTGTAAACCTCCTGCGTAACAGTTCGAAATGCTTCTTCGACGTTCAAACCAGTCTTAGCACTTGTTTCCACGTGATGAACATTGTATTGGTCGGCGAACGCTCTTGCTTCCTCTTTCGAGACGGCACGCCGACCGCTATTTGTCGCAAGATCGAGCTTGCAACCAACTAGGCAAAATACTGGTCGATGGGGCTCAATGTGACGACGTGCCTCCATCATCCAACGAGGTATGTGCTCGAAACTCTCTCGATTGCACACGTCGTACACGAGGAGTGCACCTACGCTGTTGCGGTAGTACGATTTCGTTATGGACCTACAAAGAGAAAGAACGATTTCTTTGAGACCTTGGGTATTTCCTTTACGGTGACATAAATATCGTATCAATGAGATACGTTAGCGTTTTGATTCTACACCAGCTGCGTATCCAAATGATATTGGATTTTTTCTTCAAAATTTAAGTTTACGGCACAAGTCAACGAAAAACGCGAAAAATTACCTAAATCGCTCTTGTCCAGCCGTGTCCCAAAGCTGCAATTTGATCCTCGTACCATCTTTGACTTCGATCAATCGGGCGAAAAAGTCCACTCCTACCGTTGGATCCGACAGCTGTGCAATAATACGATAATTAGTGTCATTAAAAGCGATAGTAGTCGACTTCTAACTAGGTTTAATCGAATGATTCCTATATCTCTCTCTCTCTCTCTCTCTCTCTCTCCCCTCCTCCCTCTTTGTCGTCTCGCTTAAGTAGAAATTATGAAACAAGCAGTTCACCATGGTAATTGCCATTACATAATATGTATTATTTACACTCGTGGTTG
The DNA here is from genome assembly GCA_030064505.1 of Chouioia cunea. Taxonomy (NCBI): domain Eukaryota; kingdom Metazoa; phylum Arthropoda; class Insecta; order Hymenoptera; family Eulophidae; genus Chouioia; species Chouioia cunea. Next base: position 9,849,564 of record JAOPFQ010000004.1, on the reverse strand, counting down.
CCATTTAATAGTTTTCATGTTGCTTGTGCAATATGCGTTTACCGTGTAACGTTCCTCTTTTTCAACAAATAGCCAATACGATAGTTAAAGTTCCAGTAGTTACATACACTGATACCAATACATTCGTTCATTGCCTTAATAATAATAGGTCGATTATACAATTACCTAGTTTTATACACATTTCTATTTGTTTTTGTAATATTTAACAATTAACGAGTACGGCCTTCAAACTGCAAGTCAATGAAGCTGTGGCATGGGAGGTCAATTAAACAAGTACGAATCATACGTGCAAATGACGCTCATACATTTGTATAACGGCATTATTTGTCGTCTATCTTCCAGTCTGAAACTTTATCAAAGGCAATCAACATTTTTTAAGTGATCCCTCTTATCGCGCAAATGCAGTACATAGCTTCGTTTTATCTGACGTTATAGTTGTCGGTTATGACTCATCTTCGTAAGACAAAACAATCGGTGTGCATGTTTCTCGTAATTTGCCTGGATAGCTCGATCAACTTTTCGAAAATAAGATTGGAAACAAAATTGCTTTATGATGAAAACGTGTAGAAGATAAAACAGTTGAATTAATAAACGTGATAAAAATTAGCCCGAAGAGTACATGACGTTTATATGCATACGTTTGTTAATTGGTCAGTGCATTGGAAATGACAATTATAAACTTGGAAATAGTGACGATTGCCAAGTTTCCTTATGTAAAGTTAAATAAAGTCACGGTGGGTACGCTACTGTCATTGACCCAAAATATTTTCAATGATATATCACCGAATCTCATTGAATCGCAGTTTATTACGAAGCAGCAATATTAAATAAGATACTTTCGTTTTAAACGCATACTGACAAATCTAGCGATAAAATACGAAGCCATTAATACAATAAACAAAAGCTTCGAGACATCGACGGTTTTATCATATCTCGAATTCCTTTAACCACTTGGTATCTCAAAGTATTTTCAAGATTTAGTCGGAAATACTGCATAAACAAACGCGAAAAAATGATTCGGAACACGAAATTATATCAACAACATAACAAGCAACACGCTACATATAAACCTAAGTAAGTCTCCGTTAGCGCGCTATTATTAATAATGCAAATCGAGAGCGCGCAGCTCTTACTGCGATGACTATCCTATGTATGTGAAAATGACGATCGCATTGAGGAAAAGCAAGTCTCTCTCGCGAGTCGGCATGCATAAAGTAGGACTATCTTGTTTGACCAAGAGAAAATATAGTCGCGATCATGTGGGGTGTTGCTGGGAAGTCTCGTGCATAGATGCTTCTTTTAATTAATTTTGTTAAATATCGAAATGATTTAAATAAAATATAATTCTAAAAGCAACGTTGCCACATTATTGAGATAAATAGTATCGATTGTTTTGCTCTCTAGCCAGAACCATACATAGGCTCTAAAATAATTTAATTATGCGGCAATCTCTTACCGTCGCAAATGAGTTGCCCATTTGCCATTATTGACCCTAACTTTGCACTACGTTGAACAACTATTTTTATGATCTTTATCCAATAGATTTGATGGTATTCGTTAAAATTATGCAAAAAATGCAATAAATATTTTTCTATTGCGCAAAAATATGATTATTAAAGATTAGCTTCTTTTTTTATAAGCTCGAAAATACATAACCTCGCATTTCCCGTAGTAATTCACGCTTGGACAATAGGCGCTTCATGTTTGTCATCAAACGAGTTGTAATACGCTTATTTCCAATGCTCGAATAACGAGACTGTTTGGTTATCAATCAAAGTCATCTTTTCATCTAGTCCGAAAAAGCGAAACTAGCGAGATATGATCGAGAAGACATACGGCTCGAAAGAATAGCAACAACCACAAAAAGACAAATATCGTATGTATCCCCTTTACTACGTAGAAGCTAGTCGTAAACAAAGAAACGAAATACAGCTCGTAACTTAGCGTCCCACAACAAACTGAGAAAGAAGAGAGTGAGAGAGGGGGGAGCGGAGGAAAAGAGGGGCGATGAAAATAGTAGAGAGCATGTGTCATCGTTTTGCGTCGTTACCTCGGCGAACTTGCCATCGGTGAAGTATTTGAGAAGCGAACTTTTACCCACGGTGCTGTCACCGATGAGAATGAGTCGGAACTGGTAGTCAAAAATCGGCTCCACCATTTTGCACACCGTCAAAACACACGACACGCACCTGCACTTCAATCTTCCTCCTCGTGATCGTTCCTCAACTTGCTCTTCTTCTGACTGCGTCGTTATTATACTTGACACTCTCCCACGGCATCAAATCTAAGTTGTGCTAGCATAATTAGAGTTGACGGTTGAATGACGAAACTGAATATCCGCATGCACGAGGGGAACAACCCCTATGGGACAAACAACAACAAGGCACACGACCACGCGACGCTTGTGTACTACTAACGCTGCCAAAGCGGACGACTACTCAGCGACGACTACCTGATATTTGAGCCGTTTTCTTTTTAATTCTTGAGATCGCCTTCTCTGCACGCTAGCGTCCTGCACGCTCGCGTCGGTTCGCTGGCGCCGCCAGTGTCCAATTTCGTAAGCTTTTGTTGCGCAGAAATCATTTGAAAGAAAACCTCAAAATAGCGTTTGTTATAACGATGCAATGTCACGCTATTAACAGTAACTAAAGTACTTCTCCATGACAAAATCAGTGCGAATAATTTTTAAAAGCAATGCCGATGAAAAATAAACGTTTATATTTTAACTCGTTAAAAATATATTATGAACACATTATTATACCTGCTATAATTATAGATACTTTGATTTAAGGATTCGCGTAGATTCTTTATTTTAGTATGAATTTAAACGATCAATTTAAACTGAAATAAGATATTTTTTATTGAAAAGATATCTATTTATTTTCGAGATTTCGGAACAAACTTTAAGTTGCTACAATTCTCGAAGAAGAATCGATCAATTGAATCTTCCGAACGGCGTGTTCACCACATGTGTCACATTGTTGTCACAACAATAATGACATTCGTTAGCCCCTAGAAAAAGAAGAGTGGATTAAATAATTAAGTTACGTTTGCTTGTATAATACATATATTTTACGAAATGACCGAAAAATCTTTATTAGAAGAAATAGCAAGTTTAAAGGAAAAATTACGAGAAAAAGAAAATAACCTCGCAGAATTGCGGCGCGAAAAACAAATACTGCAGCCACATGGATTAAACAACACTGAGATTTCAAGATATAGTAGACAAATTTTTTTATCTGAAATTGGGGTTCCAGGTAAATCTTTTTATCGCATTAAATTCAATAACCAACATGAATTGAATGCTTGAATTTCGTTTGAACTCACTATAATTTTTAATGCAACAAGTAAGAAAATTGTTAATTTTATTGTTACTCAAGGGCAACTCAAATTGAAAAACGCATCAGTATTGATCGTTGGAGCTGGAGGCTTAGGTTGTCCATCGTCATTATATTTAGCTGGAGCAGGGATTGGTCATATTGGTATTGTGGACTACGACGATGTTGAAATTACAAATTTACATCGACAGTTGTTATTTTCAACTTTGGATGTAGGATCACCCAAAGTTGGAGCTGCAAAAAATTGCCTTGAAAGGTATAACAAGTCAATATTGTTAATATGAGAGTCGAACATTTATAATTAACCGAATGCATGATGACACCTGTTATTAATTTCAGGATAAATGATAATATTAAAATTACTCCGTACAAACTTCAAATCGACAGTACCAATGCATTAGAAATTATTAATCAATATGATATTGTTTTGGATGCTACAGACAATGTAGCTACCCGATACTTATTGAACGATGCTTGTGTCATTAATGGAAAGCCTCTAATATCTGGATCAGCATTACAGTTTGAAGGGCAGTTGACAGTATACAATTACTCTGGCCCTTGCTACAGATGTATTTTTCCAAAACCACCTCCTCCCGAAGCTGTTAACAATTGTGGAGATAGTGGTGTTCTTGGAGCTGGTAACAATTTACTAAATTTTATTTATGTAATAAAATCAATTTTAAGTCTTATTAATTTTACATTTACAGTAGTTGGAACTATTGGTGTACTGCAAGCATTGCAAGCTATAAAAATAATTTTGGAACTCCCAGGTATTCTGTCTGGGAAGCTGTTACTGTTTGATGGGATGGATACGACTTTTAGAAATTTGAAATTGAGACACAAAAATCCAGATTGTGCTATCTGTGGTAATAATTCTACTATCACTAATTTGATAGATTACGAAGAGTTTTGTGGAGCAAAAGCTAATGACAAGGATCCAATGTTGAACATTTTAAATACCGATGAAAGAATAAGTGTTAACGAATATCATGCTCTTAGTACACTATCGTCTAAACCATATTTACTAATAGATGTAAGATCAGAACAAGAATTCAAAATGTGCCACTTGAATGATTCAATTAATATTCCATTCACAACAATAAGTCGCCAAAATGGTATAGATATACTTAGAAAAGAAATTGATAAGGTGGATTCAGACCTGTCTAATGGTGATTATAATTCTAAATATACATTTCAAAAGTGAAATTACATTATTTATAAACTGAAATATTTTTGTTTTCAGTTTTTATCCTTTGCCGCCGTGGTAATGATTCTCAAAAAGCTGTCAAAATTTTAAAAGAATCATTTACAAGTTCAGATTTGAAATTTAAGGATATTGTAGGAGGAATTCATGCATGGACACACAACATAGATCCTAAATTTCCAATTTATTAAAAAACGAAATAACAATATGAAAACAATTTTATGTTACATTTTGTACAATAATGTAAATATTGCATTAATTAATTTTAATTAATTTTTTAACATGCAATATGTATATATATTTTTATGTATAATTATTTTATTTGTTTAATTCTTCTTTGCTTCTTATATAAATTGTGATAATTCATCATTATTGTAACTTGTTTCTGGGTGTTTGTAATGTATAGTAGGCTGGGACCGTAATCTTTCAGCTGCTTGTTCAGGGGTCAAATCTCTTTGAGATTGACATAGAAGTTCGTAGCCTACCATGTGCTTTTTGATTGTAGCAGAACGTAATAGGGGAGGTAAATATATTCCATGGAAAGTCCAATGACTATTATCTTTACTGTACTCTTGTCCAGTGGGTGCACCTATAACGAAGAAAATTATATTAATGATGCTGTAAATTTATTAATTTGCCTCTTATATTTATTCATACCATGCCAACCCATTGAATAAGGAAAAGAACATTGGAAAAGATTATCGTATTTTATGGAAAGTGACTTCATAACAGCTGCAAGTGATGTCTGTTCCTTTTCATTCAATTCCTCCAATCGCGTAACCTGTCTCTTAGGTAAAATCATTGTTTCAAATGGCCAAATAGCCCAGAAAGGTACCACAACTAACCAGTTTGCTGTTTGAATTACTATTCTTTTCTGCAAATTCGTTTGCCAAATGTATTATTTAAAATGTAGTTAACAATATCGAAAGATACTTTATTTATGTCTTTACCTTTTTAGAACATTCTTTTTTCATGTAATCATAAAGCATTGGAGACTTAGTGCGATGATAGTATTCTCTCAAATTCATATCTTTTATTCTAGGTTCATTGGGTAAAAATGAACTTGCCCATATTTGGCAGTGAGGGTGTGCATTGCTACAACCCATTAAAGCTCCTCGATTTTCAAAAATCTGTACCCACGTCCATTTTTTTCCAAGATCTTGCATTTCATTGATCCACCTTTTAAAAATTGCAGTAATGCAATAAATACAAAAATAATCTTTATTTAAAAAACAGATAACAATTTTCCTCACTGCTTGATGACCTCCTTAATTTCCTCTATTCTCATCAAGGCTATTGTCACATTAGATTTAGGATGAAAACACATAACTTTACATGTACCTTGAGCTGATCCTGTCCTAAATAATTCATCCTCATCTTTTGGTGGATCTGGTACACTTTCTAACATTGCAGGAAAGTCATTGGTAAATGTATAAGTCTTGTCATATTTTGGAGTTACCTGAGATTTGACAATTTTATCGTAGAAGTAACAAGTTTTAACATTTGAAAGTAAATAAATTTAAAGTTAAATTACAAACCAATCCACTAGCTCGTACATTTCCAGGACATAGTGGATTATGTGAATCATATTCAGGGGGATCTTCATCAGTACCTGGTTCTACCTGCCCTCCCCATGGTCGCTTCATTCTATGTGGAGATACTAAAACCCATTCACCTCTCAATGGATTATACCTACAATGCTGATGTTCTACAAAAAATATGAATGATTATTTCTCAGGTACGATCAGGATTTTTTGGAAAATTAACTGTTACTTTTACCTGAAGGATCAAAAATTTCCATATTGTTTATGAGAAAATGAGTAGACTGTAAAAGAAGAGAAATCCCAAATGACACAAGAGTCTGTGCAGAAGGTATCTTAGTCTAACGAATCAAATATTACACTTACTTTTATATAAATATAATCAAATTGAAATTTTATAAAAAATCTGTTTCTTATCAACAACACGATAGTCAAGTTAGTTGTAATCTACCAGTGGAAGATCACAAAATGACTGCTATGATGCCTTGACAATGTGCTATGAAAAAAGAATTTACGATATCGACAATATAAATATCGCAAGGCCATGCACACATCCTCATATTTGTTTGACGGCTGGTAACTTTGTGACCTCTTACATGTATCATCCTATATATTCAAACGTGCAAAGCGCGTGCAAGTTAGGAAATCGAGTTTATCAAACATTTTTCTTCGTTTGCAAAATCCATAATGATGTTATATCGTTGGGGAAAATTATTAGATAACAGATCTTATCAATTCACGATGTTTTCATATAATTCAATTATCAGGAATCGACAGTAAGATATCCCGCTTCAAGTTTAAATTGAGTACCACGTATTCGCACTGTCTCTCTGAAGCGTTAGTGTCCGTTTAATAATATATGTAATTATGTACGCATGCGTGTGCGCGTGTTTATTAGCATGTGTCGCTTCAACTGTTGAGATTTTTTGGTGAAACTGTTGTAAAAGTAACAAATCTATTATTTAAAAAATGTCGAACCATTCAGAATCTGAATCAGAATATAATTCTTCAGATGAAGAGGTAAATTTTCCTGATATTCTCGTTTTGAAACAAAAAATATATTATTTTGTAAATTGTAACCTCAAAATTTCACGTGTTGATTTAGCTTCGAGAAGCTTTTGCCAAAGGGTTATTAAAGCCAGGATTGAACATTATTAACGAGAAGAAAAAAGAATGTAAAAACAATATTGTAAGTCCTTCCTTTTTGATACAAATGAATTTTACGAATAGCCTTCAACTCAACCAAATATATTTTATTTTAGCGTGGTATAAATCAAATCTTAAAAAACTTTAGACTTCAGTTGCCATGGATAGAGAAATTAGTATTAACAAATACTCCTGCACCTTTGGCTCCAGAGTTAGCCCTACAAATTCATGATCAAGAAACTCGTAGGGCTAGACAACTCCAAGGAAACAAGAAATTACCTCAGTTTAGTCCATCCGAAGATCCGGTTTTGAATGATTTCAAGCGAGAGACCATGTTTCACAGACAAGCACAAAGTGCAGTTATTGAAGGCATTGCCAGGCTCAAGTCACTTAACATTCCAACTAAAAGGCCAGATGACTACTATGCCGAAATGGCCAAGTCAGATATACATATGCAAAAGGTGAAAGAAAATTTACAGAAGAAACAATTAGAAGCTCAAAGAACAGAAAAGATAAGACAATTGAGGCAACAACGTAAGGTTTCAAAACAAATGCAAGTGGCGGATACCTTAAAGAAACATGCTGAAAAGAGGAAATTGAACGAAGAGGTGAAGAAATATCGTAAAGGTATCAGAAAAGATCTAGATTTCTTAGATGACAAGAAGAAGCCAATGTCTAAAGGAAAAGATGGAAAATTCATGAACAAAAAGGCTGTGGAAAAAAGGAATGCAAAAAATTCTAAATTTGGCTTTGGTGGTAAGAAAAGAGGCTCAAAGAAGAACACTAGAGACAGTACAGCAGATGTCTCAGATTATAAACGACCAGGAAAGCCTGGAAGATCAGGCAAGCCAGGAAACTTTGGTAAAGGAAAACCAATGAATAAAGGCCAAAAGCAGAGACCTGGAAAAAATAGGAGAGTACAAATGAAGTCCAAAAGGAAATAAAAGTAGAAAAATTATAACTTAGTGATTTATATGAAAGAATGATGATGAATGACTTGTATGTAAGAACACGTTGTTAATAATTTGTTTTACACAAGATAATTAAATATAACTATACGTATTTAACGCTGACTGCCAGGGGTAGAACCCTAGATCTCGGCAGGTGATAGATCAGGAATTACAGAGCGATATTGAAATTGCTGGAAAACCGACTTTTAGTACCCAGCTTATTATCCACATCCCCTGATAAGACCTGCATAATTAATAAAAAATAAAAATAAAAAATATATATTAATTGACATTTATTTGCCCAATTCAAAGTTGTAGATAGTTGTTCTTTAATTTTAATTAAATGTCCCGTTCATTAATATTGAAAATTTTAGAGTTTTGGATTATCATTTCTACTTGATTTGCGTGTATTTATACATTTACAAATAATTATCAACTTATTGTTGTACGTATACGAACTGAATTCTTATTTTGATAAATAAGAGAGAGGGTTTTGGATCTTTTGTATTTTTTTCATTATGGAAAAAGGGAATTGGTGCTACGATCACTTTACTTCACATAATAATTTATTAATTGATATACGTAATAGTAATAATTCATAGGTTCATATTGAAATTAATGTTAAATTTTTCTATAAAAAATTATTCATGACAATTGGCGGTACTTTAATTGTTAAAGTATTATTTATCGCAATAATAGTACGAGAATTATAAAATGTAACTATGCTTCGTCATATTTCCAGTGATCTTTGCTACCTTACATGTTTTGGAAAGTCAACTAATGTATGGATATAGCCGAAATGTTTTTATTTTTACAATCGATTCTTAAATATAAAACATTCTATGAATGGTTTTTTCAATAACTAACGTATTACGTACAGTTTCTCGGCGAACGATAGCGTCCATACAGGGTGTACGCAAGAGTTCTCAACCAAAGAAAATTATCTCGCGTACGTTTCTTGCAATAAACTCATTTTCCGGCTTATCCTGCAAATATTTTATCCTTTCCAGTTTGTAATATTTTTGGCATTCTTTTACCGGCAGAAACCCCTGTATAAAAATATCGCAATTTAACAGAAGGAAAACTTTTTATTTATCACTTGAGTGAAATATCAATCAGGATAGTTATAGACCTGATAGGTAGTAAGACGATGAGTAATCTAGATCTGTGACCATTGCTGGAAGTTTCGGGAGGTAATTCTTAGGACGACGCAAGCGATGAATTGGGGAAGATCCGACAAATATCGAATTCCCGTTTAATCTTTTTCTACCTAAATAGTCGTTATTACTAATCTGCCGTGTACTTGTAACAACACTGCATGCCTATCAGATTTGTAAATGAGTATCATATTAATTGTTATTTAATTAACTGTTACAGTTATTACTATTATAAAGACATATTCACATTAAATTACAATGGAACACAATATTGCAAGTAGTCATAGTAGTACAGCCAGTCAAGAAAAAAGTACCAGCAGCTCTGATGACTGTGATGAAAGTCTGTTAAGGTTTCCCAAACGATATAAACAAACGGTTAACCCAGATTATCAGGCTGACAACCTGTCAGACTTGACTTGTAGAAGATGGACTCTAGCAAAGTTGGAAGCTATAAATAATAATGGTAAATTTCAACGAAAATTAGTTATTTGAAAATTATATTTGTCGTGCGGATATATAACAACTGTTAACGTTGGTATAGATGGTGCCCCGTTAACAAAAACAGGCAAAAAAGGATTTTAGTCTACTCAAGTAATTTTAAATGATTTATCTCCGAAAAATAGATTTAAAAATATTTTGTTACGCGGTTTGATGTGAACCGAGAAATAACCAGAAAGTAAATGATTAAATGTGTACGTATTAATTGCGTTTGTTGATCAAATGAAAATGATAAATGCTGAAGGCGTTACCTTGTTGAGTGATGACGGCCAAGAATTTTTAACCAAATTTTACACGCGTAGCTATGTTATAGACGTACATTCAAGAAGTCAAAGGTATACGTTATGTCGTTAGGCAAGTTTCAGACTTGAGGACAAACGAAAATGTTGCTTATCGGAACTTCCTTCTTTTGACGTAATATGGTCTTTTCCTTATGAATATTGGCACGGGTTACTCCTCGGCGACACTTTAACAACGTGTAACGCGTGAAAAAACGACACCTCTGAATTTAAAGTTAGTCCAGCAGCAGTTAACTCGGTTGAAAAACGTTTTTTGAAAATCGCACCAGTTCGCGAAAGACACAGACTTCCAAGAATCGTCGAATCCAAAAGCTTCGGAACTAAAGTCATGGCTATTGTATTACAGTTGATTTTCTTGAAGAACAAGGAAAATATAAAGGTATACAATGTTACAAAAACTTTTTCAATGAAAATAACCGCTACCTGCGGTTCAAAAACCTCATAAAAAACGAGAACATATTACAATGTTAAACAGGCTCAGATCAAGCCACTATTCATTGAACGAAAGCATGCACAGGGAAAAAGATTAAAATATTCCCCCATATGCAATTGTGGCTTCTTGTCCGAAGATATAGAACATGTTGTTATTGATTGTCCTAAATACAAAATCCCTAGACACGTCTTAATAAACAAAGTTAACAAGAACAAAAAAGAATGGCCAATAGATATCACGTGAATGCTCAAAGATCCAACTGGTGTAATAGCTTGTTTCGTCATCGAGTTTCTCAAGACAGCCGAACTATACAAAAATCCAAAGCCGAATTCCCAAAACTACAGTGTTGTTAATCGGTCGCAAAAATCAATAATCGCTAATTAAATTAAAAAGAATTTGAATTTAAAACAAACTACCGCTAATAAAAACGACACCTGGTGATGGCACGGTAAATCTCTGCTTTGCACACCAGTCAAAGAGAAGTGTATTACAGTTTGGCATGCTCTGACGGTATTTTTAATAATGAAGCACTGCAACATTATAGCATACTTGTAAACAATTGACATTCAGAAACACTATTCAAATGGATTTATCTTTTACTTGGAATAATTTTTAAAGGTATTTTGAAGCCATTTTAATTTTTTTTTAACAAACCTTTTGAAGCAATAGGCCTCTGTTGCAAATATTAGGATTCAATTGAGTAGCTATCAGATTACATCGGATTGGAATCAGTTGGCGGATTGACTGTAACTGCAGCACTTAAGTCGATTAATTCACTATCAACTTTGGAACAAATCAAACAAACATTCAATTTATTGACGTGTATTAACAGTCAATACTGATTTTCCTCGTTAATTTCATTAAAAATATCGAACATCTTGAATCCGATTAAGAGGAATTCAAATACAACGAGTAAAATAACATTTGAAGTGTATTCGAAGGCAAAAATAATTCGAGACGATTTAACAGTATTGGGTTTAACGCTAACTTTTAGAGTCGAATGAGATTCGTTTGGAATCAATTGTTAATACCAACATTTCTGTCGGTCGATTTAATGATATAGAATTGATTAAATGGTATTCGATCGGATTCGATTGTTGTTTTTTTTCAATGTTTTCGTGTTAGCAGGGTAGGCTTGTTTATTTTAGAGGCATGTTGCTATATGCGAGGTAGTTATTAGTTATTTAACGAATAGCCCACCTGCTCGATCTCCATTAAGAGCTTACTTACGTAGAGCCATTGAAAGTGTTCTTGGTCGAAGCTCAACAGCACTGTGCCTATTTTTACTCTATTAACGTTTTAAACGGCCGATCATTGTCACACCGCTCTGAAGTATCGTTATTCGATTATTGAGCAGTAGAGCAAGACAAGATACATTGATCGACGTTGATTCAGCCGTACTGAACAATTGCCAGCCTGTTTATCATAGCTAAAGACGATTCTTGATCATTTGAAGAGTTGGTTATCGTGACCCAGTAGATTGCATAGAACTTTCTTCCTCTTGAGCAAGCTATAGCAGAACTGTATAAAAAGGGTATTGGATGACGTGTACGCAATCTCCAAGCGCACGCAACGTATCAGTGCATTGGGAAAAAGTTGAGCGTTCGCACCCTCCATGTGCACGCAGCGCTTTAAAAAGATAACTATTGGTTTTCACGCGTACGCAAAGGGGGAAACAGTTTGATTTACCAAAATGACGCGTTATGCCGCGTATGCCGAAAAAAGATTCCGCACCACTTACATACTTTGGCTTACGAAAGCCGGAACATTTTTTCATTGAGTGAAATATACGCAGGATATTTTACTTCGGTTGAACATTTTTTACGTGCGCGCTAGCGGCTCCGAAACAAACGGTGTCACGTTTTTTGTTGAAAAAACGTTCCACTGCTTGTTGGTGTACTGCGTAGTTTGTTCTCACGAAACATTTCGAGTGCAACGTCAAACGATCATCATGGTACTGATTCTGCAAGTCGTTATAAAAAACAAACATACAGTGACTGATTCTAACCAATAGTATGTTCGAGAATTGCAAAAGTTCTCGTGTATACGTCACAGCTACAGCAACACAAGAGACCAATCCACAGTGGTACCTCTCGAATTCGCTCAGTCTCTCCATTGAATCCGAAAGAGCCATCGCAGAAGTTTATCATCACCAGAGCAAATGGCTCCTCCGTGTCGACTACCAGACGTCGTCGAGTCTTACGCGTAAGTACGCACCCTCGGTCACGGGCTACTTATCGACAGTGCTATACATTTTTTGGCGAGTCGCGTTTATTTAACTTTTTCTGTCTCTCTTGGTGCTTTAACCGATTATAGATGAAGTGTATTCGATCCATTTTGACCCTCTTTTCGCTCTCCAGGTATTATAAGGCTGGAGTCTGTCGATACGGGAATAACTGCAGGTATCGTCATTCAGCGGCTGACGGACCTGACGATGCTTTTGTTCGACCTCGTCGCTCACGAAGACCGCCCTTGCGAGTACCACGGAAGTGTAAATATTCCCTAAACGGCTATGGAAATGGGGCAAACAACAACAAGACCATCGGAATTTCGACAAAACGTCACCGGGAAGGGATAGCTCGTCAACTTCAACTTCAATTTTCGAGAAATATGTAATAGAAATAGACACCCATCAAACGATATCATAATAAATCAAACCTTTTCAATTTAATGTTTCATTTTATCTATGTACAGTTCCGATACCTGTCGTTTTTTAATCCAAAATTATATCCTCTCTAATGTAAGTTGTTGAGGGTACAAGGTAGTCCATAGTCGATAATTGCCACAATAATTGCTTTGTAGATTAGGAGGAGCGTTGCTGGATGGCAGCCCATCACGCTATGCGAAGAGTTTCAAAGATATTTATACCTGGCGTGATTTTGGCGATAAGTTGTTGTGAATGTGCTGACCAGGATAGTTTGGTATCTAGAATTAAACCCAGAAATTTTGCTCGTGTGATGACTGGAATAGTGACAGTGTCAACTGTTATATATATCTGTTGGAGGTGTCTTCGTGTTTGTTGGAATGTAGAACAATGCTTGTTTTGTTTTCAAGTTACAGCGAGAGTCCTATTTTATTAAGAAAAACGTGTAGGATTTGAGTGTTGCATTCGAGAGTTTTGAGAGCTTTCGCGGGGCCTTTCAAAGAGGTGATCAAGACGATATCGTCGGAGAATTGAAGTGTTTCGCATTCGACTAGTAGGAAGATTAATTCTCTGACGCTGATACTGTAAAGAATAGGACTTGAAACGCAGTCTTGAGGCTTTTCTTTTTCTTATAGTAGGGGGACCTATTATTTTGTTGTTGATGTTGAAATAGATGGTTCTTTCGGTTGTAAGGTTGTGGTAGAATTTGCAGAGAAGTTTTGGAAGGCCAAGGTCTCTTAACGCGTATACTAGCTAGTGTGGTCGGGTCTAACCGTCAAAGGCACTTTTAACATCTGGGTATGCGACTGCAGCGTAGATTCCTTTAGAGAAGTTGGTATAGATTTTAGAGGTGAGGATGGGCATATGAAGTCAATCGTTGTTTCTTAAGCGGTGATGGGTTTGGAGTTGTTTTTGGCACAATGGGCTCCCAATGATCTGTGACGGAACCTTTTGATGGTTTCGAAGATGTTTGATATGGGGGTGAAGGGGTTGATTGATTTATAGAATTCTAAAAAGACGGTAACTTTTGCTTGTTTGAAAGTTGATTTTGCATGCTTTTCGGCTGCAATTAGGTCGGCTATTAGGTTTCGATTGTGGCGAAAGTTTTTTAAAACTGTCTTTCTTAGCTGGTTGGCTTTGTTCGAAACGTCGGTAGGGCTGAATCTCGCTAGGCTTGGAAAAACCCCACTTTTGGGAAAAATTGAGGCTCACATGTTACAAAGAACCCGTCTCGTTGTCACCATCATTGTAGTAGGGTCCGAAAAAACCCAAGCGTACTTGTGAGCCATTAGGTACAAAGAAAAATGTGATAAACATGCGTGAGTCATCGAAAACCATCCTGTCTTCTATCGTGCGCGATATAATTTAAGAATAAGTGAGGATGAAATTAGAGTAGGCAAAAATATATGTACTTGCGACGTTAGCAATAGGTATGCGTGCGAATTGTACTAGAAAAATAGCTAATTGGTTGTAAGCGCAGGAGTGACATGCCTGTACTTAGAATACAATTTATAATAATTAACTGTTTTTTGTGGTGAAAAGAGTTGATGAGGTTTTAAATGTTTGCTAATTCTGGAAAGTTTCATAGTAGTGGTAAGATCATTTGAGTCATGCTTAGGAAGAGTTGGAATGCTCCCTTGCGTCATTTGGAACAGGTATGAGTTGATAGTTGTTTTCTGGATTAATTTCAGCTGGCGAGTCGTTGGGATCAACAACGTACTAGGTCACCACATCTGCGATTTCAAGGAGGGGGGGGGGAGGGTATTGGTTGGGCGGAAGTGGTAGGTGGTTTTGGTTGAGTCTTAATTGGATACCTGTAGGTGGGATTGAGGTGGACCTGGTGGAGCAACTCTGTATGTTGTTATGGATGATGCGAGTTGTTAGTGGTGGTTGAGAGAGTGCATGGCTAGAGAGTTTGTGTTGTTTGCGAGGAGCGAGATTTTTTTGGAGCACTGTTTTTGATGGATGCTTGCGTGGCTTCACGATTCGGCATATTATTTTGAGCAGTAAATCTGCTGACTTTTTGTGGAAGTTGTTCGAGTCACGTTTTAAATTAGTGCATTAAAAGCAGCAAGTTTTGCCTTTGTATCCGGCTCGCAGGTGCCCATATGTGCTGCAGTTGAAACACATTTTTGTTTTCTTGTCCGTCGAACTATTTTTATTAAAGATTTAATGTATTTTTTTCAGCACACGACAATTTGTTTCCATTGGCATATCATTATGAATGTAATTTTTTAGTTTTTTTTTTAACCTCCCGGATGGGCTCTGCCGTTGCACGCTACCTCCTCATCCCCGCCCTCTCCATAACGAATGGGATATGATCCTACAATTAGATAAATGTAAACCAAAGTATGTGGTAATACAAGATAGTATATTTTGTTTTTGAAGACTACACTATTCTGTACTTAAACAAACTAAAAAATTAAATAGAAATAAACTTCACTTTATTGAAAGAATTACATTTTCAATTTCCATACCATTATTTTTGTAAAGCTAGTATAACAAAATAGAAAACAAGTAAATATTTGTTGTACATTACTATAATAATAAAATTCAAAACAATGTTTAAGCTTTAAAACAGTCTTTCTCTGCTCTTAAACATCCCATAACATCTATTGGATCACATTTTTGTGTGTGTTCCTTAACAGTTGGATTATAAACCCTCATGAAAGGATTAAATAATTTTTCTTCACCAATTGTACTAGGAATAGTTGGAAGATTATTTTTACGGCGACAACAGGCCCAATCAATTCTTTCTTTCACTGCTAGATTATTTGGTTCAACGTGTAGAGCATATTTAAGATTGCTAATCGTATATTCATGTCCACAATAAACTTTCTGTAAATTACAAAATGAAAATTAAGTATACAAATAACCAATTAAATATTGTTATTAAAGTAATTATCCAAATTAATACTGTTTCATCTGGTAGTTTTCCTAAAATATCATTCAAAGCTCTATGCATTTGAACAGCGGTTCCTTCAAAAAATCTTCCACAACCTCCACTAAATAGAGTGTCACCTGTAGAATACTTATATAGTGAATAATTGTAATAATAATTTGTTTTTCTGAGACATGCATACTCACCAGTGAAAACTACAGGCTCTGAACAATTTTTAGTCACATAGTAACATATATGGCCACGAGTATGGCAAGGAGTATGCAGGCATTCAATTTTCAAACTTCCCATGGTAATTACACTTCCATCACCAACCTTACACGTCAAAGCTTCAATTCTATCATCACCTCCATAAACTTGTAAGTTTGGTTTGGCACAAGTTATACTTTTATTTCCACCAGCATGATCCCAGTGGTGATGAGTGGTTAGCACTTTTGTCAAATTGCAATTGCATTCCCTAACAGCAGCTAAGACGGTATCTGGAGCTACTGGATCAACAACTGCTGCTTCATTTGTATCCTCGTCAATGATCTGTTGAAAAATAGTTTTTTTAATAGTTGGATATCAGAGCTACAAGTATTACAATGTGATATTTCAACATTAAAAATGTATACAAAAAATATAAATATTTATTTAATAGATATCTCAACAATTTTCAATTAACAATCAAAAGCAATTGGCTTACAAGGTACATAAAGTTGTCCTCTAGGGCAGGTAAAATTCTAACTTTCATCTTGTTGTGATCCACAGAAATTGGTGAACTATGAAGAAGCTGTCTGTGATTCAAAAGTGGAGTGTGTCTTGCTAGAATTTTAAATTAACCTATTAAAATTTACAATATACAATAATAACTAACGTATTCAGCTATAAAGTTCAAAAGTTCAACAAGTTCATCAGAAGAATATGAACAAAGTGAACACTTATAATTAATCAACAAAAAACGTTTATACCGTTAAAATAAACAGAAGTCAATCCTTTTTTCAATCGAGATGAACAAAGTGATAAAGTGTTTTTTAACATTGCAAATATTTGAAAATGATTTTATTATCAAAGGAGAAGAAATTTTGAAAATTCCGAAAAGGTTGTTTCTCAACTAACAAATGAATTAAACATTGTTTTTAAAGTTTGGCTTACTTCGGACATGCGTCTATAAGAACCGAATATATCAAGATGCCGGTGCACTTGCACTGAAATCAGCTGATTAAATTTTTTTTTTTGGCCACACGATAAAAATTAAAATTCAAACACCATAACCTCTACGAAAATGTAAACACACGCCTGTTTTGCACATTTAGTATATTCTTTTTAATTTATAATTAATAATGTTTTTAACATAAGGATATTGTAACTTATTTCGACATGTCTGCCGGAAGCTCTGAAGAACTTATTATCCTAGATGACGATAATTACAAAGGTAAATTGTTTATAGTCTGAACATCAAAGCTATGCTTCTATTGCATTGAGAAACGCAAATTCAAATTTATCATCTGTTTAGTTTGTCTTAATCACATAAATTCGTACTGTCAAACTACTATTATTGCTTCAGAGAATAAATATTGATTGGTCTATCTACTTTACATACAAATTTCATATGCAATATCAATATATTTTTGAGTTATTTTTACAGTGACTTCAGAAGATGAGATAAATGCAATTGACTATGAGTTGAGGCAAATTGAATGCGAGCAGCAAAAACTAGAAGATCGCAAGAAGGTTTTGCTTGATCGCAAGCAAAAGTTAAAGGATGAGGCTTTGCTTCATAAGAGTTTAAACTTAGCCAAAAAAGATTGGACTATGGAAAATTTCTCATGGTCAAAGAATCTAAAAAAATCACTGACAGATGTGTTTAAAATCAAAGAATTGAGGCCTTTGCAATTAAAAACTATGAATGCTTTTATGTCAAACGAGGATGTAATACTCATAATGCCAACAGGTGGTGGCAAAAGTCTATGTTATCAATTACCAGCTGTGATAAGCAGAGGTATTACAATAGTAGTCTCTCCTCTGGTAGCTTTAATGGAAGATCAACTTCACGGTTTGCAAAAATTGAAGGTGAAAGCCATGATGCTGAGTGCTAAAGCTCCTAAAGAAGACGTTAAAATGATCATGATGTCGTTGATTGACAATAAATCTGATTTACGACTAGTTTATGTGACACCAGAGTACATGGCCAAATCGAATCGTTTCATGAGCAAATTGCAAAAGGCATATGAAATGAAAAGGCTAGATCGTTTTGCCATCGACGAAGTGCATTGTTGCAGTCAATGGGGTCACGATTTTAGACCAGACTACAAATTTTTAGGGATCCTCAAATCAATGTTCCCCGGTGTTCCCATTCTCGGTCTTACGGCGACGGCACCGGCGAAAATTATTGTCGATGTACAGAAGATGCTTGACATCCAAGGTTGTCTCGTTCTAAGAGCCTCGTTCAACAGGCCCAATCTTTTTTACGAGGTTCGTCGCAAACCGTCCGACAAGGAAACCTGCCTGGAAATGATGGTTACTCTTTTAAAAAGCAGGTAGGAATTTCGATGTGAATGATACTGCCTATCTCCGTTGATCACATCTGTGAATGAATTCAATAAAGATTTTCAGTTCAGCGATAGCTCATATTGTTGCTAATTGTTGCTGAATCTTGAGGACTGACGATTACGTTAACGTTCCAGGTTCGAGGGCAAATCCGGCATAATCTACACAACGACCATCAAGGAATCCGAACAATTGACAGCGGACTTGCGAGCTCGCGGTTTGAAAGTTGGTTGTTACCACGCCATGCTAGAACCCGAATATCGTACCAAAGTTTACTCCAAGTGGATATCTGGCGATTATCAGGCCGTGGTAGCAACGATAGCTTTCGGTTTAGGGATAGACAAACCGGACGTACGTTTCGTCATCCACCACTGTCTGTCGAAGTCTATGGAAAACTTTTACCAGGAGAGCGGCAGAGCAGGTCGCGATGGACAAAAGTCGTATTGTATCCTTCTCTATCGGTTGATGGACGTGTTTAAACTCAGCACCATGGTCTTCCAAGATAAAGTCGGCTTGCAAAACCTCTACAAGATACTCGATTACTGTTTGAACCAAAGCAGCTGCAGGCGAAGTCTCATAGCTACGCATTTCGAGGAGTCCTGGTCGAAGGAAGACTGCAAGGCGATGTGCGATCGTTGTAAGAAGGACAAGCGCAAGAAACAACTTGATATAGCGCCTCATTGCCGTCACCTCTATCAAATAATGACGCACGCGGTGCAAAATGAACAGAGACTCACGCCGTTGAAGCTTCTTGACGCCTGGTACAACAAGGGAGCCGCCAATCTGAGAGTCGCCAGTGTACCTACACCCAAGTTTCCTCGCGAGATTGGTGAGGCGATTGTTGGACATTTATTGACCAACGGTTACCTGCAAGAAGATTTTCATTTCTCCGCCTATAGTACAATTACCTACCTCAAAAGAGGACCAAAGTCAGGTTTGGCTATGGCTAATGATCGCAAGATCATTGTGGAGCTGGACGACCATTGAGTCAAACGTCTTCTAGCCAAGCTAAATAAACTTGAACCATTCTTACGCGTTTTTACGTGTACATCTACTTTGTAATTTTAATATTGCTAATGTAATGGAATCGCGTCTTGTTATATTTCATAGTGAAATTACGTAGAGAGGCGTTCTTCGCGTCGACGCTTTTGTACGATCTCTGAGACGATCGATCAAATCAAAGACACAGCTTGTAACAAAACATCGTTTTACACAAATAATATCGCTTGCAAGTGTTGATACGACGTCAAAAGGAAGTCGTGATACATTTGGGCACATGTACTTTTTACGTATTGTTCAATAGCATTAAGATGACGTTAATTAATTATTTATTGTGTGTAACCTATACATTGTTCGGTAAAAATTTCAAATATTTTATCAAACTTTTAATAATTATTCATCATTTATCCTTTACTCGTACGTGTTCTAGCATACGTCGTTGCAAATATTATTCGTCACTCTATAAAAACTGATGCTAAAAGTACCCGTATCTACCCGTCGGACTTGACCCGTCGGTTCGTTCTACTTACTACGTACATTTTACTGTACCGTTATTTATTATATCAAACGTACATAAGCATTCGTTGACTAATTACGACCAATTTGACGAACAACAGCTGCCTGTGAAATATTTGAACGTCACTTTGTTTCCACTTCAAAATTTAGCGTCAAATAAGTTCTGTTAAAATAAAAAAAATATTACAATCGGTAAACGATAATGTTTTGCGAATTAGTGTTCGCTCGTTTGTTTTTTCTAGCTTCGTATTGCTTCGCAAAATGGTAAAAAATAAGATAAAATAGAACGCGCGGAGATCGTGAATCCGGAAGCGCCGTCGATCAATAATACAAAGAGCTCCCGGAGCGGCAGAGAGAACGTATATACGGTAGCGGCACTATGGTAAAAGCGAGCGAGTTCCACAGTGTCGGTACTCGCCAGTAATATACACCGCAGTCGCGGACGTGCGTTCGGCACAGCACGGCGTCGTTGAAGGGCGAGAATGTATTGATCCCGTTGAAGACTTGCCGTTGCTGTATGTTGCGTGTTGTTGGGGTGTGTGTAAGTGTTATCAAACGTAAAGAGTGTACTAGGCTTCGTACTTTTCTTCTTGTTCTTTTTTTCTTCATCAAGTTTCTCATTTCAGTGAGTAATCCTATAGTTTGTGGCTAATCTCCCGCACCGAGCTTCGTTGCACCAACTTATTAAAGTTTTCGCGATCGCTTCGTCGTTGTTTGCATATTTCCATCTCGGCAGAACGTCTCGGGTGAGTGACGTGCAAGAGAGAGGGAGAGAGAGTAACTTCATGAATGGATAATGAGCTTTTTTGTAATAAGCTCGCGTTTTCGTCAAAGGAGTAAACACGTGCGTGATACTGTCTTTTTTCTTTCGAAATTTCGCTACCGTCAATCTTGATCGCTCTTGGGTTTGTTTAATTTCTCGATTTCGTAAGCGCATAACCTCTGTGAACCATTGGGACGTATATTGTATTTGCATGGCACACAAAGGGAGAGCGAAACAAGAGCGCACCCACGTCGATACAATAGGCTTTCTGTCCTCATCGCGCGCGGCTGTTATCCACAGCTCTTTTGCTCTCTTATTTCTCCGAGGGTGGTTTTTCTCTAAACCTCGTGGAGCTTTCGTTTAGTTCCTCTTCGATGATCAGCTTGCCGTTTAAATGCTATTTTAGCCGCACGTGCATGGTTTTCAACACTGCCACTTTTTAAGAAATGCAAAATACTCCGCTTTGATGTCATTTTCGAGTTATGTCGTACAGAATATAAAGAATAACATCGAATGTCGATGAACGAACGATACGCTTTTGAAGGGTATTTTTATGGAAAGAAGAAACGATCTACGTCGAACGTTAGAAGTAGTGCTTATTTTGAGAAATGTATCGCTGCTCGCAAACATATAGACTCGTACATACGTGAACTTAATCTCTCGGCAAACAGGTTTTGACAATACCAGTTAAAGATTAAATGCAAATAGTGAGAAAAGCACTAAATGAGCGACGTTTATTTTACTTTTTGTTTCGCAAGTTACACACCGGAACAGCACTCTGTCAACGTAACGTTCGAAAGTGTACTTGGAAATACATTTATTCGACCACTTGCCAATTATAACGTTCAAAGCGATCATAACGAAACATCAATTCAAATCATTCGATATTTTTCACGAGATAAACACAGCGAAATTAGTCGTTATAGCGAACGCAAGCGACTCCACCAAATTCACACGTTCAAAAATGTAGACAGGGACAATGATAAAGCAGTCGCTGCATCTAACGCATCCTCTTTCCAAGTACCCAAATAAACAAGGTGAGAAAACGGGTCGTGAACAAAACAAGGGGACAAAACGGAGGCGTTGCCCACGCGAAAGTCGATCGAACGAATGTAAAAAACTAATTTTTAGAACCGGTGTGCCCGGCGCGAAATCCTTAGAAGTTCCGACAAACTGCGCGGTGTACGTATACACGTATATCACGAGAGATATGCACTCGGAGAGCTATGAGAGCGGAAGTCCTATCGAATCGTTTATTTTTAGTTTGGCCGTACAGAGGCACTCGCACGAGTGCCAAAGCACAGTCTTGAAAACGAACAAATACACGTACACACCTCCAATAAAACTGGATAGAGTAATCGCAACAAAGTGTGTGCCGTGCACGTTACGGATCGAGGCTAATTAGAACTAGCGATAAGATGTCTTGCGTGCGGAAGCGTGTTTCTCCCTCTCTCTCGGCCTTTTCTGTATCTTTGAGTTGCTTAATGCGCAGCGATGTGTGTAAAGAATACAGTTAAATTTAAATCTGCTGTGCCGAGTGAACGTTCACTACATTGTTGATTGTTGAGTGGTTCGAGCTTATACAGCTACTTCGTTTGCTTTGCGAGTAAACCCTTGCCTTGATTTCCCAGTTGACTAAAATATTTGCTACATAAATGATCTTTTTATTAGACACGTCTATACCAACGCGTTATTCTAATCGACTTGAGGAAATTAGTGAAATTCCATTCGTTGAATCGTATAACTTATTTCTTGTTTTAATTTTAAATTTGAATCAATCGCAAATCCGAGTAGAACGTACCATTTGCGTCAGAAGCCGAAATCCGAAAAAATACGTAATTACGCGGGGAATCTCGAAAAAAGGCCGCGCGTTTAAAGCGGGATTATTCCTTCCACAAATACGCAAAGTACGCGCAACGTGTTTTTTTACAGCGATTAATGCGCCTGGCCGTGTGAGTTTTGGTCGTTACGGTCGTTGCGTACTTTTCGTGCAAAAATCATTCGCTTCCCAAGCGTCGTGTCAGCGCTACGCCAATATGCACGACGTTACTATTGTAACAAGTGTTATTCATGTATAAAGCGCGTACGTCGCGTATGGATATCGTTCGAAGTTGAATGCAACGATCGCCGTGCCCGCTGATAGAGAACGCTCGTTGGTCTTTCCAGAATTCCACGTCTCCTAGCGAGATTTCACGAATCGTGCAAAAATTATTCGCAATCTCGATTTTGTTTCTTGCGAAACAAGCAATAACGCACAGCTAGCGTTGGCTCTTTCTCTGCCTCTCTGTCGCTTGAAAAAACTCGGGTGCAAGATAGAGCAAAGACATAGAAATACCGCGGAGCTAAAGAAAGATAAAAGACCTTATTAACGCGCTCTGTTTGTTATCCGGCACAGCGAGAAATGCGCTGATCTATTTACCGTAGCGTTGAAGAGTGACAGCGGATACTTAGTTTGGCAATTAGACAATCGGGTTGCCAATCAATTCAAATCGATCGCTTTTGAACTTGCATTTCGCTTACGTACGAATGCTTTTAAAACGACACTGATGCAACTATTTGCGTCACTTTCACCACTCGTCATCTCTGTATCTCGATGCTTTGCTACCAAGTATACCGATCGTTGACCAATTTGAAAATAACGTTCTACGTCAACTGCGTTTAGCAATGGTAACGCGCGTACTCGCTTTAGTCGCGAACGGACTGCAGCGCGACGAAAGCAAAATCCGACGTTTATTATACGAATTGGCGCAAACAAAGCACTCAAACGGCCAGAAAAATGACGATCGTTCGGTGATGTTATCAGGAGAGGGTAAACAAGCGTAAAGCGGGGGAGGATATGGACATGGGGCATCGGGCGACTGCGCGATGTCAAGTTTCAACAGTAGTAGCCGCAGTAGCAGCGGGAATAAACAGTCGTCGCGGGCGGGCGGCTTGGCCTGCAATACGCGAGAAAGCCGCTGCGAGCTGAGCTTTTGCGCTATGCCATTGCCCAGTATTCTCAAGAAAGCAAGCAGCTACATTCTGGGCGAAAGCTGCCACGATACCCTTCGTGCCATGTACCAGGTTGGTTCCTACATCCTCTTCGCCGCATGCCGCGCGACGCGTGACTCTCGCTGTGTCTAGATTTGCGCGTACGTTGCCGTCGCTCGGTTTTTTGTTTCTCGTCTACGCGAACTTACGAGTCCGCGCGAAGCCCGTAACAATTACGGACCAATTCTCGTCGTTACTCCCCGACTTTCGTTCGTTCTGCTCCTGCAAGTCTACATCGAAGTTTCTTTCTCAGAGTTGTCACTCTCGACTAATTGCAATGATATTCGTTGATCTAATCTCCGTTTAATCGGGCGATTGTTTGTTTTTCTTTCGTTTCAATCGGCTGTACGTGTACTCGCAACGTTTGAGCGCATTACACCGTCAAAGAACAGAGCAATTGACGCGATGATACTTTCACTAGCGTTTTGGAAGGAGACGGGTAATACCGCGCGAGTGCAATCGACGTCAAGCTTTGCTTAACGCTACTCGTCGGTTTTCGGTTAACAGTTCAATTCGAGTGATGCTTCGATTCGTGTCTTCGACATTGATTGCACGAACATTCGCCGCTGTACGCTGTAATAATATTTCTCGACGGTACTGCGCAGGACGGTGAAACGCTTTTCTGCAAAAACAACGTGTGCGTACACCCACCGACGTTGCTGCGACAACATTGCGACGTAGTTCATCATCCGGGCTACATGACCGTCATCTGTAAGGTCGATAAAATATCGGGTGTGCCAACCCTTCATCTCAACTGGATACCAAATACTACGCTGCGCAAACATCCCAACACGTTAGAAAACGCCGCGGCTAAACGGCTGGAGACTGCGAAAGAGAACGCAACGCGTGTCGAGGAAGCAGGTCTGTATAACAATTGCTTTTCTTTTCTTTTCTTTCCTGTTCTTCCTTAGCAATCCGCATTCTCGGAACATTCGAGAACGTTGCTGATCGTGCGTATGCAAATTGAAAATGTAGCATTCGGCACGTGTGAAACTAAGCGACTAACGAAGACGACATCTAGATCGATCGACCTTCGTAACGATAAAAGCGAACGATTGATGCGCGGGTCTGTTGTACGAACTGCAACTTGGGGGAACAATTGGCTTTGATGGGATTACGGCGTAATTAATGAAACGTGTCTCGACAAAAGTTACGAAAGGTACAGCAGCCTTAATTTGTAAAAAGTACAACGCGAGACGACTGTCTTTCTCCTTGTTAACGTTACATTCGATCGTTGCGACGAAGGTGTCTATTTTGACTTTCCCTCCAATTATTCCACGATGTAACACAACAAACGGATTTCCGTAAACAACGAGTGAGCCCAATTGAATGTTTCGAGGTGTTTTCGAATGGGTTGCGCGCGAATCAATGAAATACTACGCAATTAAACGACAAAACACTGTTTCGTTGTCATTGCAGGTCAAACAAAAGTCGACGACAAAGTTGACGTGTGTTTGGAGGCAAAAGAGCCTCCAAACTCGACGGATTGCGAGCGTGTGTGCTCAGGCGGTGGCGGCCGCCCCGAGACACCGATAGCGAGTCAACCAAGCAGTAATGGTTTTGAGCATAGAACTCCGGCGCCGCCAGCATTCGTCAGGTCAGACTCGACTGATTCGAGGACCGAAGAAAATGGTACGAAGGATGATACGGCAAGTGTCAAAAGTCGTAGTATGTCGCTCACGTCGATGAGCAGTCTGTCTATCGTTATTTCCAATGACGGTGAGATGCTTTATTCATGCTCTAGTTTCTTTTATTCAAATTTAATTCGCAAATGAAAACTCGGACTAGAATTCACTTGTACGACAAAACACTGCATGTGTTGCGGCAAGATGCAAAAGTGCACGCGCGAATCAACAACGTCGATAAACGAAACGCGTAATTTTAAAAACCACTTAGCACGTTCGAAATGTCTTGGCGTAAAACTATAGTCCGATGAATCTTGTCTCAGCAAATTTTCCTTTATCGAATGATTCGACTGATACGCGCTCGTTTATCTCATAAGAATCGCAATTGCAGAGGAAATCCCCACGTGGATGCGAACTCCGGAGTTGTTGGCGTTGCAGCACAACCTTGCCTTCCCCGAGAGTGCAACAGCATCGCCAGTAGCAGTACGTCGTGCTCATCGCTGTCGACGTTTCTGCGTCGATCTTGGCCAGATGCGTTCGCTTCGATTGTTCTTTTCCGATCCCGAATGCACTTCTGGCCAATTGGTCGTCGCTAGTCGCGAGAGTCAATACAAGATATTGCATTTCCATCACGGTGGCCTCGATCGACTCGCCGCCACTCTCCACCAGTGGCACCAAATACTCAATCCTGGCTTCAGCAGTATTGATCGACCCAACGAGGATGGATTACCTTACAGGTGAGCCACGCGCACACCTTTGCAGCGGTGCGAACGTACGTCAAAAACGTTCGTTTCGACAAATGTAAAACGAACGTTTTACGCTTTGCTAGGCATTTCATGGTGTGCCGTCCAGAAGTGAGCCGCGACGAGTTGCATCCCGAAGAAGGTCACGTGCCAATGATCACGTCGCTCGCCTGGAGAGATTTACTCAACGAGCGCGGTCAAGTCGAGGATGATCTGACACTGCGGAAAGGAGTATTTTTCGGAGGTCTCGAACCTGCCCTCAGAAAGATCGTTTGGCCGTTTTTGCTGCACTGTTACTCGTATCAAAGTACTTACGATGATCGAGAGCAGATCGACGCGATTCGAAGAGAGGAATACCAGGAGATACAAAAGCGCCGTGGTACGATGGATCGCGAGGAAGCCGAACAGTTTTGGAGAAACGTTGTGTGTATAGTGGAGAAGGATGTGGTTAGAACGGATCGAGGGAATCCTTATTACGCCGGCGAGGATAATCCTAATATTGAGATCATGAAGTGAGTCTATCGTTTGGAAAACAGATTCGATGTTTTAACTTTGATGTTTTGGACTCGAATACCGTTGTGTTTGACGAATCGTTCGAATGATTTTCAGAAACATTTTACTAAATTACGCGGTATACAACGCGAGGCTAGGCTACACTCAAGGTATGTCAGATCTGTTGTCTCCGCTATTAGCTGAATTGAACGACGAGGAAGCGTCGTTCTGGTGTTTTGCCGGTCTGATGCAACGCTCGGTAGCCGTTTGCACGCCAACCGACGTTGACATGGACCGCAATCTTTGCTACCTACGAGAACTTCTTCGGATTATGGTGCCAGATTTTTACGCCCATCTCGAGAAGCATACCGATGCTCTTGAGCTCCTCTTCTGCCATCGATGGATACTCTTGTAAGTTTTCCGTTTGTTTGCTCTTTGCAGAGACTCAGATTTCACGGGATTGATCCGACGATACGTTTTGCTTTCCTTAACGCGTTGGTTATGATCGTCAGGTGTCTAAAGCGAGAGTTCCCGATGGAAGTAGCGCTGATGATGTGGGAGGCCTGTTGGGTGAACTACCTCACGGATCATTTCCACTTGTTCCTCTGCCTAGCCATAATGTGCGTCTACGCGGACGACGTTATAGCTCAGGATCTTCGTACCGACGAGATGTTGTTGCATTTCAGTTCACTGGCCATGTATATGGACGGGATTTTAATCCTAAGAAAAGCTCGTGGTTTGTTACATCAATTTCGTCAACTCGACCGACTACCTTGCACTCTAGCCGGCTTGTGTAAACAATGCGGACCTGGCATGTGGGACAGTTCGCACGATCCCGTTATCGAGTGCGTTGGCCACGGACAAGAGGAAAAATGTCCGCATGCAGAGAATTACTCGCGATCGAGGGATCTCGAGTAAATTTCATCGCGAGACTTTATATAGTGCTGCTTAAGCTCTTCTTCCCTTTCTACTGTCATTCGATTGTATCTCAAAGTAGCGAACGGTTGCGGAATAACTTTACTACGAATGCATTTGAGTTCGAGAGCGTCCATAGAAATAACCATTTTATTGGCAAGTTGATTGCGTCATTGGATCGTATCAATGAGGAAATTGCGGAAGTATTTGAGGCAATGAACAAGTGTTAAAAATAACTGTTTAAATCTAGTGCATTTGTCAAATGTCACGCTCAATTGGATGGATTTTAGAACAAACGTGGATCAATGTCTTTGTTGGATAATATCGAAAAATAATTTATACGGAATTGATTCTGAATAGGATAGTGGATTGTGCGGATGTTAAGGTATATTCAATATATTTATTATAATGACGAATCAAGTTGTTGAACTTTATCAAACTTTAGTCAAATTTATAAACGATAATTATCTTCGTAAGAAGATAAAAAGAGTATTTTTGAAGACAAGTATACCAATTGAAGTGAACGAGAGTCGATGTTAAATTGTTTAAAAAGAATAGTATTAACTGGTATTTTAACCGAAACACACTAGCGAAACATCAATAAATATCATTGTTGTAATCATCGGTATATATTGTTGGACTTTTAAAATTACGTCGACTGCAAAGGAAATGGTTATTTCTTTGATGAGTAAATATGTTACAGCAACTGAAATGAGTTTATGGTGAGTCATTAGAGCGGACATTTTCCGATAGCTGCAACAGGTCTAAGACGATAGCTTAGCTACGTACGTTATTTGACAAGCATATCGAGATTATTCGGAAAAAAAACGTTTTCAACAGAACCTTTAACGAGCGTTAGATGTTCTTAGTGGCCAAGGAACTTTTAAGAAAAGGCACTAACCATTTCACAAAGTGTTTCTTATGTGTTCAAAAAATCACGATTTTTCTACGTAAGTAAAAAATATAGCGCACTGTATCGTATGCATTTAATAAGCATCCCAATTGCCTAAAAAAGCACATTACCAAATTCTTCTGTCTTCTATCCACACATCTAAGTGTTTCAGAAAATAAGCGTGTGAAACCAGTAATTATATATATTCTTTGGTGTAAATAATTTTATGTTAATATTTTGAAAAAAAATATAGATTGTTGATATAAATCTAATTGAAACTATTTTTAATCATGACCTCATGAATAATTACATTCTTATCATATTAGACGATACGATGAATTCAAATGAACAAATAATCGGTAGCATTTGATTCGATGTCACGATTACTAATAATGAATAAAAATAGTTACCAATCATTCTGTCGACGTATCGTTATATAGATATACAACTGGAATGTACGTAAAAGTATGGCCTCGTAGAATAACACGTGAACATTAATAAAAAAATGTAGAACGTTTAAATGAATTTGAGAACTTTAGGTTAAAATAAGACTGATATCAAAATAGTATATTTACGGTGGGATTCAATGATTGTACGGTGATTGTATTGAGTGTATAGACTATAAGACATCTTTGTGTAAAGTCAATCGGAAAGATTTTCCTTTGTCGGTAATCATGTATAACCGTTTCTCAGTGGTATGTTCGAGAATTCGGACAGTGCGCAGATCGTATCCGTACGAGCGTGCGATTTATGCAAGATCACGATAATTCTCGCAAATTATATTTTACAGTAAATACGTCATATCATCATATTTGTCTTATCGTAGAAGCGCAAATTGAAATGTAGACGCTATATTACAGAGCCATAAGTTACATCCGATAATCATACGAAAGGAAACCACCGATACAGTTTACATCGACTAATTGAACCTTCGTAAAATTACATATATTATATATTTGATACGCCGGTACACGTAAATAGAATAGTCTCTAACAATAGGAAAACTTCAAAGTATGATTAAAGTGCCAATTTCGGTTTAGAGGTAAAAAACGATGAAACACTCACGCTAAAAAAACAGAAAATCACAATTCAATGTAAATCAATTATACTAACGCAAGTGCAAGTGTGATAATATTTGTTGAGCACTGGGTCAATTTTTTTTGAGTCAATCTAGTCAATCCCGAAGCTTTTAATTTCAAACGATCGAATAATTCGTAAGCACGACGGGTAAATACATTGTTGAAACGCGTTTTTAAGCATGACTCTGGAGAAAATGAGCTGTCAAAATAAAACGAATCAATAACGCATGTCATCCAATGTTGTTAACCTAATACATTCGAAAACATTTAATTAATAACGACAACATATTTTTTCTACGATAAAAGACGATGTGATTGTGTCAGTTATCATCTTATCCATATCGCATTCGCAAAAAATAGAAGTGGCCGTTGTTTGTGGGACTCGCATATTATATCGTCATTATGATCTTTGTCGTTTCATCGATTATCAACATTCGTAAATAGATTAATTATACATTGACGAACCAATTTGTTTAAAATAGTTTTTTCCTCATGTATCACGTTGAAACTAAATCAAATCCGTAATACAAATTTTTGTACGATGCAGCAGATTAAAGTTGGCAGTGGCAATTTTTCGCTTACGTTTTTTATTGGAATAACACGAAAAACAATCTGTTGTTGAATAGAAAAAAATGCACCATGGAGAAAACGTATCGACCATCGATAGGGGAAATCGCAGCTACCTTATCTTGTTGGTCTGTTTAAAAATAATACGTTCGTGCTGGCAATTTTTCGCGGTTCGAAATGGTCGTGAATCCTGTGAAAATAGGTAATACGTTGTAAAAATGTACGCGTGTAAAATTTCCGTACCTGCCGAGGCTGCTCTATTTGTTTCTTCAAGGTCACGTAAAAGCACTAATTACTGGATCTTTGTGTACCGTTTGTAGGAAATTATAATCTTTAATTTTCTGTGGTTTTAATACGTATCGATTGGCGTGCACGTCTACGCGTGTTGTGCTCGTGAACGCGACTTTTATTTCCGACGATTCTTTCGGTTCTACCGACGAACACGATTCTCATTATACACCTCTCTAACCGACAATGGCGCTGCAATGATCGCTGACGACGATAAAGCTACTTTATACGGTATACGTCGAGTTTGTTAGGTGAAATATTTGTAATATGGTGCAGTAACTTTAAGACGTTGCACATAATCTCTGTATGAATGTATACTGCAACGATGAGGGTCCTTCGAAAGGTAGCAATTTCTTGGGATTGTTCGGTAAAGAATGTTTTCATAAAATTCTATTTTGAGCATCATACGCGTTCGATGATTTGATAGGGTAGGCTTTCTCGCGAGGCGACAAGTTGACAGCACGAGCCCAAGGAGATGAAACGAACGAAGCAAAGCTTTTTAGGCAGCTGTTGCGTGCGCAAATGGCGAGTGCGTTTGTGCAAAGCGGTTGTTTCTTCATCGTTGACGAGATACTAGAAATACAAGCGATTTGATCTGTACAGCTCCTCGTTGAAAATCCCAGAAGCCAGGCGTCCCACCCTCTAGCCCAAGAATTTAGTCGATTCTCTCAACAAATGCCCATTGCTTATATTTCCAAGACGATTATTCGATACTTGCCATTTGTTGGATTAGGTCTTTTTGTTAAAAGCAAACCATGGTTGACTAACGACAACTAACGTGTTTTTTATTTAAAATATCCATTAACAACACTAGTGATTGCGACATGTAAGTAAAATGCTTTATAACAGCGTTAAATGTAACTTGCGAAAAAGATTCGTCGATTATAGTAAAGGAATCGTTAAAATAAACGTATTAATTATGCAGGCATACGCAAACGAGAACGTTAATCGCGGTAATTTCATTCGACACGGGTCAACGATCACGTAGTAAACTTTTCGAATAAACCTGGAATCGCGATAAGGCGTACCAAAGAGCGCGTGCTGAATCTCGGTTTGCTAGCGTCGTGAGCAATTTCAACTTGGTGCGGGTTTGTCAGCTTCGCTGCGCTCTCGCGCAAGCGTCCTCACGACGGTGTAACTACTTCACTGCACCTCTATCGTTCGATATCCCCTAACTGCAAACGGAGAGCTACGTTTAAAAATAAGTCATAAAGGTACAAATGATTTCAGTTTGCAAAGCCTTCGGTAAGGAGCTGATGTTGCTTTTAAACGTCTCTGCCACAACGAGTTGTTCGGCATTCGTGCGCAGAAATTCGATGGCCTTCCGTGTGATCTTGGGCGAATGATGCATATCTGCCAACAATAAAATGTCGTAAACGTTCTCAATGTCCAATCGCTGTACGAGCGTCTCCTCGCACGTACGTTTGAGCGCTCGAAGCTCGTACTTGTCGGCCGCAAGTAAAAGCTCTTGCGCCATTAGCTCACTCATGTCGTCAATTTGACCAACGTAAACGAAATGCAGGAGCTTTTCCATCACATCTACATCTATATCCTTGATGGTGGTTTTTCCGCAACGACTTTCGCTCATATCACTCGTAAACATTTTCTCAAAGACTCGACTTCGAGCAGACAGTATCGCTCGATGAACGTGGAATTGATGATCTCCTACGACAAACGTAAAGTCACTGAAGGTGCTGTTGTTCAACAACTTTGAAAAGTAATTCGTAACTTGGGTATCGTGAGAACGCTGAATCGCAACGAGCTCCGGGTCGATTCCTCGATCGATGTAATCGTCAAAACACATTTCGCAAAGTATTCTTAATTCACCGTTTGGTAGCAATTTCGGCGTATTCCACAACGTACTTTTTAATATCAAGTCTTTCACGATTCCGTTTGGCGTATTGACGGTTTCTTCAGTTAGGAATAATCTTTTGATCGAATGTTTATTCGATTTTTCGTCAAGGACCGATAGTTCGAGCGTGAATTTGATATCCTTGAACCGTTCCTTGTTATACAAGAAAAGACGAACGCTCACGTAATCTTTGCTAACTGCGTCGCAACCAGACGAATAAATATCTAACGCCCATTTATATCGATTATTTTGACCTGTCCAGAAATGTGGGGAGTCGTTGGAGTAACCAATTCCACGATAAACCTCACGAAAGTCTGTTATAATCCACGTAAACTGGTATTCCACCTTCGAGTAGATCAATGTTTTCCGTCCCGTTATGTGCCCAAATCTTCCCATTATTCGGACGAATACCGATTATGACATTCGATCGTTTAGTTGCGATGTCACCGGCCAAATCAACAAAGTCCAAGTTGGTACAAATTAGCGCAAACGAGAATGTAGTCTAGTTCAAAGCCGATGCCACACTTGTACACGGCCCTACCGTTCGACAACACTGCCGCTGTGTATAAACACATTGGCGCTTTCCGAGCGACGAGTACGATTCGACGTACCCAATTGTTTTCACGTTTGTACGTATAATTGTCTTGACTTCACTCACGTTCGTGGTGGTATATTACGTATATTCATCACGACGGCTCACACCGCGGATTGACGGAAAGACAACGTCAAATGTATCAGCGATAGCTTTCGCGCAAAATCGGGAAAAAATCCCAATCCCAGCGAAAAGCGCTTCGTTCGATACACATACGACGTACGCTGACGGGTGATTCTACGAGGTACCGCGCAGCAACCCGCAACTACAACAAGTTTAACGCCAACGACCATTTGTACATCCGCAATCGGAAAGCGCGACGATTCCGCGCAGCGTTCGCATTGTTTTGGCGAGTACTTTTACGCGCGGTGGTCCCAAGGCATCGCTCGACGATTAGACGGACGAATGACGTTGCGATTGATTGCTGTCGTAAAAAAAGGTCAAAGGTATCGAAGAAAATGTATTTATTGCGATGAAAGATCAATTTCGTAACGACGAGGTACAGCCAAGCAAACCAACGATCACGATGGTTTCGTCATAAAAACACAAAGTATGTCGGCAAGTAAATCGGCGGAAAGCGATTTGACGGACTGCTTAAAGTCGTCCAATTCGGCGAGCAGTTCCGCGTTGCCAATGAGAAACTTGACGGAGGCATCTTTGAGCTGGCAAGCACCGTAATCGTCGGCCAATCGAAGACACTCGTACACGTTGTCGATGTGCAATTGATCGACGAGCTGTTCCTCGCACTGCTGCTTGAGACCGTCGAGTTCGTACTTATCGGCGGCCATTAAAACTTTATCAGCGAGCTCTCGCAGATTATCTACCTGGCCGACGTAGACAAAGCGCAAAAGCTTTTCTATAACCTCAACGTCCACGTCCTCGATACGCGCAAACTTGTCGCTTTTTTCGCGCATGTCGCTGTCGAACATTACAGCGAACACTCGGCTGTGTGCCGCCAGAATGGCCTTGTGCACCGGGAACTCGACGTCCTTCACTTTCAACGTGAAGTCGCTGAACTTGTCGTTATTCAGCAGATTCTTAAAATTGTCCATTTGCGCATTGCGACACTGAAGGACGGACAGCGGAGTGTCGGTCATCTGCTCGTTCGAGAATATTTGATCGACCACGTCGTCGGTGGATATCCGACAGGCTATTTTTAATTGATCGTTCACAAGTAGGTTTGACGTGCCGAACAAATAACTTCTCAACACGAAATTCTTAAACACGCTCGTCTCCTCGTTTAACCTGTCCTTATCCAACAAGGCGTTGATCGTTATGTTCTTCTTGCCCTTTTTATCGATAATGGCGACCTCGAGGTTTAGGTGTTTGAACAACTTGGTGTTTTTATCGTAAAGGTAGACACGAATACCCGCGTGATCCTTGTTCTTGATGTCGTAGCCGGCCAAGTACAGATCTATCGTCCATTCGAAGTCAGCGTTTTCGCCAGTTTTGAATTTCGGCGACTCGAGGTATTGTCCAACTTCGAGGTGACGGTTTCTCACGTTGTCGATCGTCCAAATGCACTCGTATTTCGTAATCGTGACACACGTCCACCCGTACCTTTTAACCGTCTCCATTGTCGAGATCGCGACAATTCCGATAACTGAGCTTGAACTTTTGCCTAATTCAATATTGCGCTTGCGGCCTACAAAAACGGTTAATAATAGTTCTTCTGCTACGTAGCAATCATTTCATTGAGCAACGCGAGTATAAACAAAACCAAACAAACCTGTCTTTCTTTTGCTTTCGATCGCGCATCGATTTTTATCGAGCGAGATAACGCGTATGTATTTTGTTAGTTCTTACAGCGTGCAAGCCGACCGCAGCGCCGTTTTTTCATATCGCCAGAGACCGCTCAGCGGTGTCAAACTTATGACACGGCTATTGTTGACTCGAGACTTTTGCAATTGTGTGCCATTTTTGGTCGTCGACGACCGGTTAACTCGCACACTTTCAACGCGTAATCTTGTGATAAAATTGTGGTTGGCTCTGTTTTCGCTACATACCGTCCTAACAATAGTCGTACGAACAAACTCATAGACAACGTCTCAAGTCGGGACTAAGCGATCTTCGTATTTTCCGAATAGCGCGATCGTCGTCGATGAGCATCGTCAAGCTCCACTCTCCGATCCACGAAATTAAACAGCGACCCTTCGCTCGGCACTCTACTGGTTTTCCGCTTGCAACAACGACGCGACTGCGGCCCGTGAGCAAAGCTCAAGGTTCTCCTTCATTTAGGACGTTCGTAGAAATCTGCAGTGGCATTTTTCGTGATCGGCGAAATATTTAGGGGAGACTCAGAGATAACTCTAATAAGGAAAGAAGACCTTGATTCAAAGTGGTACGAGTCGAAGGTAGACTCCAAGATCGAACCAAAATAAGAGCGATTCGGCCACCTCTTAAAACTCGCGATACCTTTAGACGTTATCGCGAGTCGAAATCGATGTGCGAAGATCCGTTCAAGGCTCCACTGCTTCAAATCGACACCCATAGCATACACGCGTTATAATTGTAAAATTTTTCGTTTTGTTACAACAGCGATTTAGATATTGTCGCGCAACTTTTTTTAATTAACGACGCTTTTGCGTCACGATCTACTACGTAACACGCGAAACCGTGCAACTTGACGATGACGATATAAAGAAAAAACACATTTTTCATCACTTGAATAACGACAAATGATAATGGACTTTTAAGAAGACCGAGTTGTAAGATTTGAACAGGCGTTATTTTATACTTTTACGTAATGTTAAAAGGTCGATGAGGATTTCAAGGCGCAACAGGTAGACCGCGTTTACGTACGAGCGAAGCACCAACGATTTGAAATTAGACGACATTTTATGCATTTTGCGTATTCAAACCCATCGCGCTAAACGGCGATCGTTAATTTAGCGGATTGATTGCAACACCGCTGCTCAAACTGTCGTTACCTTTGAGTAATCGATTATTATGGAAACACAGCGATAAGCCACGCGCTTTCATTCTAGGCTAGCGCGCAATCTCCAGCGTCCCGCTGCACCAGAGTGTCGTATTCAACCTCGTACCGCAATGCATTAGATGCTAAGCGGGACAAATCGAATAATCGCTCAAACGAACCACCAATGACAATTGTCGAAATGCAAAATAATTGTCGACGCTACTTGAAAAAACAACGAGTAAAAATACATTGGCTTTTTAATTCGATAAATCTACAATGCTCAGGCGTATACGAGAGATCAAGGATTACGTAAGGTATCGTAAATTTGAATCCACGGTGCTGGACTCTACGTCGTATTAATATTCATCCAAAGACGATTAACGTAAAATGTAGTTCGATGAATTAAAAAAACACGAATTTGCACTTCAAACAAATTAATTTATCTACTCGGCAAATACGTTATTTCGATAAAAATTACGAGACCGACGAACGTGGCCTTACTGTTGACAACGTTGCTCTCACGCGAGAAAACGTTGATATAAAATGCAAATAAGCATTGGGCTTGCATAACGAAATTCACCACGTGAGTTGTCGCGCGTAACAACAAGCACACAACACTACAATAGCTGCTCTCCATTACACACTTGGGAACTTTCACTTTTGAGCGCATTGCATAGCGTGCAGTATCGTTGTCGCGGAAGATACACACGGTGCTTTTAACGCAAGCGATGGATGTTGAAAACTATTTTTTCGAGGGGCGGGGAATACGCGCAGGCCTACAACAAAGTCAGTGAGAAAAAACTGACTTTGTGTAATTGATTATGTTACGTTTACGTGTTTTGATACTAATGGCATTCACTCGACCTTGGGGACCAAAGATCCGAGAGGTGTACGACAACACAGAGCGCCGAATAAAAAGTCAATCTATGGGCAGGCGCGCGCGAAGGAGAGAGGAAGAGAGAGAGAGAAAGAGAGAGCAAGTGCGTAGCACACTTTTGACGGGAGATACATCTGCGTAGACAGAGTTGACCTTAAGACGTCGCCGAGTGGTTTGACGGTCAGCCACGGATCGACGAACCCCTACCTCTCTAATGAGCGTGCGTTTTGTCGGCTTGTAGCAATCGTGTGAATACCCAACTGGTATAAAAGAGCCGTCCAACGGCGAATCGGCACAGCATTCAGTCTTGCTCGGTCTCAAAGAGATCAACCAGCAGTCAGCTACCTACGACTCGAAAATGTTCAAAGTTGTGATCGTCGCCGCCATGTGCTTGGCCGCTGCCAACGCCGGACACCTGGGTCTACCTTTGGCCTACAGTAGTTACGCCGCAGAACCAGCAGCAATTGCCTACGCAAGTCCGACCATCGTCAAGACCGCTTACGCCGCAGCACCAGCAACGTCGTACGCTTACTCGAGCCCTACCACCATTGTCAAGTCCGTGGATCCAGTTGCTTACAGCAGCTACTCTACCTACTCGAGCCCAACCATCGTCAAGACCCACGCCGCCCTCCCAGTTGCTTACAGTGGCTTTGCCGCTTCTCCAGCGCCAATCATCAAGGCTGCACCTTTGGCTTACGCTGCTCATGCCACTCCTTTGGCTTATTCGGCGCATCCCGTGGCACCAATTTCCTATTCCGCTTACTCCGCTGGTGTCCTCAAGGCAGCTCCTCTTCCCTACAGCGCATCCGTCTGGTAAATAACTTAGCTTTATCGTCGAACGAGCTTCGACGTTGTGTTGTATATATCGCTGAGGCTTATACCATTACTCGTGCCATTACTCGACATCGACTACGTCCTATCGTATCGTCGCTAGTCTATTCGATCGTTTTCATCGATGTTTTTGTAATTATTATTCTTTCTTATCACTGTTGTCCTTCATTATTCTCCATCTCGCAATAAATTATTATTCGTAAGTCAATCCAATTGTCTTTTCTATTCCAACAAATCTATCCCGTTTTATCGATGTACCTTGCCGGTCGTGCTTACGAGTGCCTATTTATCCACGAGTAACCAAGCTCACGGCGCTCCAATCACCTGGTTACTATTCGAGTATTATTTTTACGAAAAATAACTACAGTCTACCGTTGATAAAATTACGTGGTCTTGGAAACGTGGAAACATTTATCTCGTCAGATTGCGCGACGTTTGTCGTCGTCGCGTTAATTTCCGTTCGACGATCGAGTCACTCGACGTACCCTGAATACGTTTGAAAGTAAGATTTAACATATAAACTTGATTATGCATTGTAGATTGAAGATATAGTTATCGTCACGTTGACTAGCCAAACATTCTTACGTAATATTACGAAATTTGTATTTTTCACGGTAACAAATACGACTGAGCGTATGGTGTTACTACAAATTAGTGAAATATGGGAAAGAAACAAACTCACGCTTGAAGATTGACTTTTCATTTGTAACTATCATTCCCATTGACTATAAAAGAAAATCCAAATATAACTCGAGCAAGGGAGCATGCTTCAACTGACATATTATAGTGTCAACGTGAAAATTACCTAAAGATTTGATATCGATATAAACAAGTGGGTAAATTGAAAAAATCACATTGAAAAGTATCGAAACCAATTACCTATAGTTAATCTTACAAGAAAACGCCCATTTGTACGCGAAGCATGCTAAATGTCAACTTAACGATATCTTCTCTACCCAGTACTCGTCGTTTACTCGAGTTTTCAAATACTGATTCGCGCGTTCTTTTATATTAAAAATATACAAAAAGCCATAAATCATTGTGACACGTACAAAGTCGCAAAACTTAAACGGCAGAAGATTTTTCGGATAGTGGATGTCACATACGCGTGATAACACCTAATAACGTAATCCGCAGCGCAACTCAGCAAGAAGACAAAAAGTACGCGTCTGCATACGCGGGACAGACCTGCACTTTTGACAGCTGAGAGTCGTGTCGCATCTAGCTCGCCTTGTACTATTCGATTAATTAATGTTTGCCCTGCGTGAGCTCGACACAGCCAGCGCGCGCAGGCTCTAGCAGCCGAGCAGCAGTAGCAGCGTCCCCTCTGGGCTACATTGGTCGTCTATTACAGTCGAGGAGCAATTGTATGGTATTGCACTATTTGGGTCCAATTATTCGGGAACGCTTTCTGGACGAACGAATAACAAATTGCGAGCTAGATGCCCGAGGTAATACTAGGCCAAACAAATAATACATCAATTTTCCAGCGGGTTGAGCTGCTAAGTCACTCTACAATATGAACTTTCCACATCAGCAACACCACCAATCCGGCTCAACTACGCCCTCTTCCGTAGGGGGCACGCTTCATTCAAGCGTCTCTGCACACGTATCTGTAGAAAACTGTAAGTTTGACATTGTAAAGTAGATACTCGGTATAAAG
This sequence comes from Chouioia cunea, assembly GCA_030064505.1. Classification (NCBI taxonomy): domain Eukaryota; kingdom Metazoa; phylum Arthropoda; class Insecta; order Hymenoptera; family Eulophidae; genus Chouioia; species Chouioia cunea. The sequence continues at coordinate 9,810,285 of JAOPFQ010000004.1, read as the reverse complement.
TAAATAAGTAATCGATCCAATATGCAAATATTACGTTTATTAGTTCAATTAGAGATACATGCCATTGTTATAAGCAGTAAATTGGTTTTCTATTGTAAATCTATATTTTCCTTGTATTCAGCGAACGACACACACTGTACAAAACGGACTTGGCTTTTGAGAGTATTCTTAAAGTTCATTGCCATAATCACTCCAAGAGAGACTCAAGGTTTACTTACGTGAATAAGATACTTGATCAGGGTTGCTTTTAACCTGCATAATATCTTGATCACGTACTGAATAATCCAGAGAAGCATCGGTTGCAATAAGTTACACGCGATCATTATTATCGCTAAAGTGATCTTGAGCCCCACAAAATAGAACGCCAATAAAACGAAACACAAGAGAATTGCAAGCATCTTGATACAGCACCATGTTGTCATGGACGTATAGTTTTTGTCGCCGCTGTCTACCAATCTACATTGCCAACGTGAATTTCGTGGCTCAACATCGTGATAATTCATAAACGAAGATGGAAATAATATTTCGTTGCGTCGAATAAACGCCTCGTGCGTTTCGTAGTCAAAATCGTCTTGATTGGTAAATGAAATACTTTGCTCTGCCATAATTAGAGAGAGGGTTACGAAACGCCTCGCTGTGTTAATAATTTTTGGCAATCAAATAGCGAACCTCTCCTGAACACTCCAGAAGTTATACTGAAGGGACGCCAAGATTTTTCCAATGACTTGGATCGCTTACGGTTAAGCCGGTTGCTGTATACCGTTTTACAATAGCGCCACCGTCAATGGTAATTTCCACTAATGGCACTTGGGGGTTTCCTTCTTCATTCTCGTCGCAGGTCACGTGCGCAACCCTTGATTTATTTTTCAGAAAAATAACAAAGGTGCAAGAGATGTCGACGTATCCGATGTCAATAGGATTGATGGCAGCGAACATGAAAACTTATTACTAATTAACGTACTGCGTATACCATTATTGATTGTATTAGTTATTCTAATTCCATTATTAGTTTGTTTTCGATAAGCGTTGTTTCTAATAATTGAGTTATACATATCAGTAACATTAAAGTGTAAATATATTATCAGAAATAATGCAGATACCATCTTATACGGTATGATAGCTAGATAAGATAGAATGATAAATCCGCACGTAAATACGAATTTAGAACAACAAACCTAGTTGACAAAAAAGGGAAATTCATCAACATAAAACGGCAAAAGGAATCTGTAACAATAGAGGTTAAGCATACGTTAAGGTAGTAGCTAATGCAGCGTGATTATACGTGCGAGGTAATCCCCACAGCTGTAAATCACTCGAACTGCTGTTAACCTGTCCCGGAGAATGACTTGGGCCGAGGGAAACGCTGAATAGACTTAATGTAGCGTTAGAGTGAATATGCGTTGTATAACAATTAAAAGAGAAAACCGGTTTCAATGATCTCCGTTGGATGTGAAGAGATTTTTCTGTCGCTCCAGAAACAATAATATAATTTAAGAACTTAACCAACCCTGAGGATCGGAAAAATGAACCAACCGTCGAGATGGACTCGTATTCGCTGGTTGCGTTCCCCAATTCACGCTTTAGGCGAGGAGAAAATGACGGAATAGGCCAGTATAGCTAAAAAAAGGATCCGAACAATGAATACGCGAATGATCAGAATCGATAGAAAGATGAAACATCTGACATCCTGACGACCTGACTCGATGAACCGACACGAACCGAGTTCCCATATGTAGGAGATTCATATTTCATCTGACTTCTCGGTACCTTTTATCGAGGAGGCTTATCAACTGTAGGTGGCTGTTTCAGGTGCATGCACGTTGGGACACGTAGCGTCTATACTATATCATAGTGACATAGACGTCGCTATAAATCAGTGATACAAGAGAAAAAAATAATAGTCCTCCTTTGGAGCCAGTGAGACAATCTGTCGGCGACAGTGAGTTGGTCTGTAACAGTGTACAACGTCATGATGTACCATCCGAAGCTCACGAGCCACTTGTTTAGCTTCTTTGTCATCCTGGATTCGACAATAAAAAATTCGGCATAAAAATGTAGGTTATGAAAATGATGCATATATATTGGCATATTTATAAAAAAATGATGGAAAATCACTCTTTAGTAAGGTGAAAATTATCGTTGTTTAACTTACTAGCTTGTGTATCCAAATGTGTTTGGCATCGACTAAACCTATGTAATTTGCCAAATGTTTTCGTATTTTGTGAAATGTCAAGCAGTCCTCGGTTGATAAAATTGGTTGAATTACTATTGGCTGAAGTATTGTCCAAATAGATATTCACGTTTCGTAAACAATATTGCTCATAGTTGGTCTAACTATACAAGATCTATGCAAGCGACACAAGCTGCATATAATAAGCAGTTATAATAAAAATTTACAGAACCATAGTGTTAATGCAAAACTCTCTCTGGATGGAATTGGCTCCCGTAAGTTGCTTTGTTAAGCGATGATCAACTACAGTAGTAATTTGACCGTTTGCGTTGAGAATATTCTAGAATCCCTTGCGGAAAGTTCTAGATTTTTCCGTCGTACAAAGGAAGAACTTCCATTTAGTCATCCAAGATCTTCCTCGCTTTCGTTCTTTCGCAAAAATACCAAAGACGTGGTTTCAACGTGATTTCAACATAATATGTAACAGTTTAGAGATTTTAGGAAATAAAATCAATAAATTGTAATTCTGAGGCAATTCTTATAAGATTGTTACTTGAAATTGCCAATAATTTAATAGTCGTCACATATGTTACTGAACGCACAAGATTTTCCGCAATATAGCGGCGACCGCGAGTGCTGCCCGCTTCTACGTAAACCTAATTAATATACCCGCGTAATTTTCATTAGATATTTTGTAATATTACCTGGACTAAGCACGTCATGAGTCATTACCATACGGCGCACCATACAAGTCATAAATTTAACGAGCACATGCACAATAGAACGGTAACAATTTATTCCCAGTGTCCGTCAAAGAATCTGGCTAGACACGTGATATATAGCACTTGTTGGGTCGATAACAGAACCTAACGGATGAACCGTCTCCGCGGTCAACAGGTAGTAAGGGGAAACAGGAAAGCTCTGGAAATGCATGCAGGTATCCGCAGGTACTTACAGCTGTAAATCGTAGTAATGATTGATAAAATAAAATTGACACGCATAGTAAATTAAAAAGAAAAGATGCAAATCTAACATAATTATAATTGAGTGCAATAGTTAGAAGATCGAATCAAAACTACTAAAAAACAACGCATTTTTTAATTTTCTTTACGTCGGCGTATGTACGCACGACGTCTTATTCCTTCCGTTGGTTCATCCGGTCATCGCACAGCGTCCGAGCTACTGACCAATCTCCATAAACGGCTAAAATGGCTAATTGTCTAATCGAAGCGGCTATGTGAAGCTGGCAACCAAGATAGATCCACCAAGTTGAGCAATATACCTATCGTTAGGGTTTTTAATGCTAATTTCAATAAACTTAATCTTGAAATTGCTAATTTTTTCGTTTTCGAAAAATGAAAGAAAATGTTTAGTTGCTGAGCACATTTTTGAACCGTTATTATTCGAAAACTATTAAAGCTAAGGTATTTTTCGACATTGCTATTCAATGCTAAGAATTTGCTAATATTAAACAATTATTTTCAAATTCGATAGCATTGATATTTTCCGAGGAAAATCCATTGGAAAATTTCTCATTCATAGGGTTTACTCAACAGATAACAGCCGAAAATTGTCACTAACCTATCCTCAAACAAAACAACATGATTCTTAGAACACTGTTGTTAGAAGACTTTATTTAAGTAATAAATAATTATTAGACTTTAGATAAGTATTCTTATATTATTTATATTTTAATTTATATTATTTTAAAACAGTATTAAGCTTGTGACAAATTTAACTGATTTTAGGTGTACAAGAATCAGAAAAAAATATCAAAATTATATTGACAAGGATTGATTTTTTTGTTCAATATTATTAAAGCATGAAATGAAAAATTGTAATGCTTATTTGGAAAATCCAGTAATATATTCGTTTATATTTATTAATATGTGTAATATCCATATAAAAAATTGTGACGAATTTGTTCATTAAATGTAGCATTTTCCTGATGTAGAGTTGGTGGATTTTTAAATTGATCTAACAAACAATATATTTTTAATCTTCGTATTAATTTTCTAATTCTTTTCTTTTATGCTTAAAAATATACAACATTAATGATATATTAACATTTTTAGGGATCAAATCACTATATCTTTTTTCCAAGGCCAAATCATCTATTTCCCAGCATCCTTGTAAATAATTACGAGCATAGTAATTTACATGGACATACGAAATCTTACAACGATTTTTATAAAAAAAGTAACAAAAATCCTCCAAAAATTATAAGAATTAGTTTACTATTTTTTCATCAAAACCAATATTTGCTAATTTCCTTGAGATCATTCTGTATGATAAAAAATGTGTCATAATGTGCAGATATTTGAAAGAAGTTATTAAAGTAATCATTCTCACCCATTAAAATGTATCGATCTAATAAAAATAAAAATGAAGATTAAATTGCATTCAGATCATAATAAACTCTGTACTTGAAGCTTGTGCATTTGATCACTGCTTTTTCATTGAATACACACAAATATAACCGTGATACTTTTTTCTTATTCTTCTACACCTAAAACCAATTAAATTTGTCACAAGCTTAATACTGCTTTAAAATAATATAAACTAATATTAGAATAATATAAGAATACTTATCTGAAGTCTAATAATTATTTATTACTTAAAGTCTTAACAGTGTTCTAACAACCATGTTGTTTTGTTTGAGGATAGGTTAGTGACCATTTTTCGGCTGCTGTATGTTAAATAAACGGGTGCATAATCCGCATGGATCGTACAGCGAATACGGTATACTGTGCTATGAATGAGAAATTTTCCAATGGATTTTCCTCGGAAAATATCAATGCTATCGAATTTGAAAATAATTGTTTAATATTAGCAAATTCTTAGCATTGAATAGCAATGTCGAAAAATACCTTAGCTTTAATAGTTTTCGAATAATAACGGTTCAAAAATGTGCTCAGCAACTAAGCATTTTCTTTCATTTTTCGAAAACGAAAAAATTAGCAATTACAAGATTAAGTTTATTGAAATTAGCATTAAAAACCCTAACGATAGGTATATTGCTCAACTTGGTGGATCTATCTTGGTTGCCAGCTTTACATAGCCGCGTCCAAGTGTCTCATCGTGTGTCCGAAATAAGCGCTATCGGTAGTCAAGCCGCACGGGCAAGTCCAATCGGTAACATCGGCTCTAAACGCATTCTACCTTACGTATTTAAATATATGTTACAAGCCGGCAGAGTCCCACTCGACCAACCGAGCCAAGTATAGTTAACGTTCTATCTGCCCAGATGGAGCTTTCTTCAGGCCATAGCCAAAGTTTCAAGAAAAATTGTAGTCCTGTATAACATTCAAAGTTGAATTTAAGTTATGCTTATGATTATATACCTTATTAAACAAATACATACATAATAGTACTAACGGAACACAAAAGTATCGTCGAACGAAATAAGCCCACCAATTACACGAAAACATTGACAAAGCGAATCGCTGCTAAATAATGGAATTATTTGTCTGCTATAAATAAGTAGATGGTGGCTGAATGTGCCAAGTAAAAAAACGTTCTTTTAAACTTCAATTATAAAAATTCCGAGCAATCGGCTTTCAACGCATCGGTGTCAAGTTTGTAGCCGCGTTCCGATATAGAACACAAATCGGTGCACGCAAAAGTAGCCGTGTAATTGAAGTATACTTAGTCCTTCAAGTGCGAACGCCGACACATGCACTGCTAACGATGACTCATTGTTCTTTTTACGCTCTTTCCGATAGTTTGTCTGAATCATACGGCTGTAGGGAGCCTTCGCTATCGCATTCATGCAATACCAAGAATTCAGCAGACGAATCGCCATGAATTCATCGATCGACCTTTCAAATCCCTGTCTGCAGATTAGCACTTACCTCGTTGTGGACTTGTGTGCACTCGAATGCATTTTCAGATTACATTCGTCTACAAAACTGCATATTAGGACTAACGATGTAGTTTCCTCGGCTATCTTTCGGTTACAAACAAATATGAATGTATCGTCGACGATTTACGATTTTGGTGAGTTCAATTTACGACTGAGAAACGTCGATACTTGCAATGATCAGCGTGTTATACCGAACACGGGTTAAGCAGGCTAATGTTAGGAAGCGTAAAAATAAAAGTATTAACCAGTCGTAAAAATAGAGGAAAAAATAAAAGCGACTCGGAAAAAGATCGTCTGCGTACAAAGGGGACAGGACGTTGTCGAAAGGTCATCTGTCTATTGTTTTGCCATACATTAAGAATGACGGTCTCAAGCGACTTTTGATTTATGACCACTTTCCAGACTGTTTCGGAATGCAAAAATCAACCACATCGCGGGTTCTTTTCACGTTTGGTACGTTTGTACGAAAAATTAACTATTTAAGAAAACTATTTTTGCGTTGTTTAATGAATAACTATCCAATAAACTTTCCGAAAACCTTGAGCTTTACCGTAATAATTACAACAACGCGAGTAATATTTTTTCAAAATGTATTAAACTACGCTGGAACATGCCATAGGCAGAACGCGGAGGTAGTTTGTCAAACGGAAAACTGTATTTTTGGTTCCCTTGTAGAAATACTCGCATTTTACCTTGTTATTATGCACACATTACATTTTCTCAAATCGTTAACGGAATGTAAAAAGTAATTATTGATCTGATAAAAATGAGGTGGCTAACATAACGCCACTACCATAAGCAATTAACGGGAAAGTTTCCAGAACGAAAATTAATACAACGACAGGCTATTTTTTGGTGGCTGATTTTGACGGATGGAAAGAAAGATAGTTTATTTTAATATAAAATGCAAGCGAAAGCATCGTTTACTTCTGACTCGTGTCACATAAATAAAGGATGACGTTGCCCTTTTATTTTCATTTGTTTGCCGTATAAAGTTCTATTATATTTCGAGTGCACGTGTAACACGTAATTGAAGTCGTGCAACGAATCTATCGATACGAACGACATATCAGTTCGTTCCGGGCAGGAACACGTGGCAATAATCTTCGATTTTACTGTAATAACTACATACGATTCAAAATCCCTACATCTTCTCTCGTATTTGTACGTGAAATTGGTTATCTTGTGATATTTTAATATCCCTTGAATTTTGTTTAAAATTGTCCCGTTTTTAAGACGTCTCAAGAAATACCCTGGAAAGTTCGGCAATCGCTTGAAATAGTCGTTTCGTCTATGTTTAATCCCATCGCAAAAACACGATAACATTTCTTGCTTGACACGCGTCCGCACATCCACGCACCCTCGGAGTTGATCCTCGGTGGGGTAATAATCGAACGTTGTTATAACTGCAAACAGTTTTACTGAAAAAATAGGCGTCTAAACGAGTCAAAGACAATCTCCAGAATAACGCGATCGTTTTCGAGAGGAAATCTCAATAATTCGTGCCAAATCGTTGTTTCGTTTATCGAAGTTGTCAACATCTATACTTATAAGACGAAACGCGCATACATATCTCGAAATGTAATACATTTTATATTTATTACACAAATATATTTTACACCGATGTAAAGTGAAGAATCACTCGACGAAAACGACTTTAACGTACACTATAGGAAGGAGAACACATCGGAAATCGTTCCAAAAACAAATTAATACATTCAGCCGAACACAGCTCGTAAATTAAAGAACAAATATGAATTTCCTTTCGTCATCAATCTCAATTTGACTCGAATACATTGATAGTGAAACGCACAATAGTAATATATTTATAGTATAGTCAGTAGAAAAGGTACAACGATGTAAAGTATAGTTGAATTCGAACTCAAACAAAGAAATTCGCAAGTTTTAATCGAGATATCTCGCGTGCTCGTTGCATAGTGAGAAGTTTAATTTCACGTCAATAATAATCTCCGGAGAATGCGCGTGCATGCGATTGGGTCTTGTGACAAGTTCGTATTTCAGCACAACTAGTAACGTACGAGTACGGACGTTTACGTCTGCGAGATGTCCCGCAACGGGCACCATTCTTGTACAACGTTGGCCAAAGAAACAGCGGCACGATTAATCCGCCGGATCAGCTTACCCCGCGCTCACTGTACTCTTACGATAACTCTAGATGCGATCATAGCTACGTATTTTTAAGAGAGCCCCAGCACGCTCACGGCACGTTGTGGCTTCGCCGTCGCAAACTAGCAGGGACCGAGTAAAGCTCGCGAAAAAGTCCTTCCCTCGATACCTTCGAAGAAAACGGGACCTTTGCAAGCGTCCCCTCTATTTTCTCAACGACTATTTTCAACGCAAATACACGATACAAACGTGCACGGAGACAAACCTACCGACATATCACTTCTACAGGCATACGCTCGTTGCACGGTGGAAAGCCTTAAAAAAACCATTGACCAAAGACACATTTACCCTTGAATTTCGTACTCGCATCTTTTCCAATTTCCGTACGAATCACGTTCCTTGCGAAAAAGTACGCAGCATCGTGGTGAGTTTGGCCAACCGTCGAGCTGCTTTTACCACGGAAACGGCGTGTTTGCCGATTGCTTTTGTTTTCACCTCTACTAGTAACAGCACCGAGATCATCATCGACGCGTCGGAAAAGGTGAATTTCTTGCCGGTAAAACGTGGCAAAAACGAGACCTTTGCAGATGTCCTCCTGTATATTCCTGTGGCAGGGCACGTTGAAACGTTTTAGACAAACGTTTGTTTGAACTTAAACAAATTACGGTAAAATAAGAATGTTTTCGTTCGCAGGAAACAGTGATTCCTGGCAACGAGTAAAAATCTGATTAATCTGACTAGCGAGTAAGGGTACGGATGAAATTCGGATGAAATACCGATATGCGATGACAATTTAATTGGCCAGGTCAATAAACATATCGCTGCAAGTCTGTTTAAGAAAAAAAACGTAGCAAAAACAGCCACTGCCAAATTAACAGGGCTTTGACAGTCTCCTTGACACGGTTTCTCATACCTATGTACGTTACATGACGCGATTCCCACTTGGTGCGGCTGTAATTGGATGAAAAAGGTCACAATCGTTTAGCAAATCTGTTCGTTTTTATACAAAGTACTATACCTATACGTGAGTTTTTTCATTCCCGTGAGACATTTGATTCCTTTGAATCGATGCGTTTGATCAATTACTCCAATTAACCGGCACCAAAATACAAATTTAAAACAATTTAACTTGAGCCAGGATGAATGGGAAAATTGGCTAAGTGTCCTTAACACCCCCCCCCCCGGCCGCTATCCAGCTTGAGTCGATCCGTGGCCCTAATTATCTCTACTGCTAGAGTTGTAATGGTACGCAATTGCCTAAAGCACCTAGGTACGTTTTGTAGAGAGCTGAATGAAGTATCGAGCAAAGGTGCTACCGAAGCAAATAATCGGATTGTTGGTTAAAATATTTGCGGAAGCTACGCGGAGTATTCGCGCAACAAAACCATATTTGGCCATGTTACACGACTATGTTGCGAATCGCGGGAGTATCCGCGTTACCGTAATGCCCCAATTTATCGTACACATACGTATACGTAGATCCAGCGGCCTCGTTTCTCGCGTGATTTAAACGTTGCTTACGTTCGATAGACGACGATACGTACATTTGTACTTGGCCTCGTCTTGGCTGTTGATCGCTATAACGTTCGAGTATCTTTTGTTTACTTTGACGCCGCGTGCGGCTTTGTTCGGCAAGGCTTAACTTGCGAGTCGTTGTTTATTTTTTATAAATATGCAGGTTTGATTTTGCCACCGTTCGGAAGAACGCAGTGAGCTTTTGAAACGTCGTCGGAATCGCCGTGTACCGATGGATAATCGCGTTGGACGCTATCCCAAATCGATGACGAATTTGAAAGGCGTCACGCGAGTCGCCTTGTAATTAGACTTCCTTTGGTTCTTTTCCCTGCCAATATTCCTGCCTTGCCGGTAAACGGTTTTCCCCTCGCGGTTAACTATTCGCGAATAAGCTGCAGCGTTCGTCGTAGGATTAATCCGTGTATACGTTGAGTGTGGTTCGTTAAAAATACACGTTTATTCGATACGCGCGTAAATATTACAGCGATACCATACAGAAAGTTACGGATAAATACAAGAGTTGGTAAATATATTCGTGGCTTTACCCGCAAGATACACAACTTTGAGGATAGCCGTTTTCTTTCGACGTGGATTTTCGGTAGGAGATCGCGCGAACTGTCGCAAGCACGCCATAGCATAGCAATAGCGGGGCTCGCTGGTGAGTTTGGACTAATCAAGTTGGAGGTTCCGTGCGTATCCGTTGATCTTCCGCGCTTGGAAAAAGCTCGATTACAGCGTCTGGTAAGAAAACGTGGCAAATTGAGGAAATTTCGAAAAACGTTCTGTTCTCGAGGAAATACGTTGGCACCTGCGCCGTTACGACATGACACTTGCTTCAGGTTACGGAAAATTGTCGGGGACCCTCTATTTGCACGTAATTGACACGCGCGCTTCTTTGCGCTGAACAGCGAGAAGCCTGTTGCTAAAATGGTTTGCACGGAATTTTGACAATTTTCTATCAAATGTTTTTCGGTTCTAATATTTCGCCTCTTACTCGAAGTGAGCGTTGCCGCCGTATCTTGTACCACCCGCGCGACTCTCTATCGCACGGATGCACGCGTTTCTTACGTAGAGGAGCGAAAATGCTTCGTACGCACCTCGAGCGCCTCGCGCAAACAAGTCGAAGGAAACCACGACTCTCTTGTTACGGTATTGGGAGCAAGAAAAGTGAAAATGTACCTACGTGTAGGCTAGACGCGTGCGTGCGTGTGTGCGCGAAAAGAAATCGCTTCGATATCTCCGTTTTCCCTGGATGGCACGATTATAGACCTCGAAACGTTGCCTCCTTTCGTTTATTTTTCGGTAGTTTTTTATTAATACGTTATCGATAAAAGCGAGGCTTGCAAGGTCCGCGCCACTTTGGCAGCAGCGAGGCATCGCTGTTCAACGTTCAACCGTTTGAGACGTTTAGAAATTTGAATTTGATCGTTGTCCGGTTCGTAGGGGAAACTCGACTACACTTTAGCGATCATCGTGCAGCGTAAGCTCTCGAACGGTATCGCCAATGGCACCGAGCCAAAGTCACGTGGATTATTTTGGCTATTGGGAACTTTGCGTGTATTCCACGTGGGAGCTCGCATTAAGTAGTTTGCTATTCTTACACCACGCACGCGTACGCTGCAGGTGGTTTTCTATTATTAGCTTACGTAGGCTCCGAGAACAGGTCGAGGCGCGCAGCTGTTTTGGCCCCTTTCTGCCCATCCGATTCATCGACGACGGCACGCTCGACTTCCTCGCTTTCTTTCGCTGAAATTATAACAACGAGATCGTCCTGAGTAATCGTTGCGTAATTGCGTTGACATCGCGTTGCGACGAGGATTCCTTAGACTAGCTCTAACGAATCCTCTAACGAATCCTCGTTGGAAGCGCGGGATTCGAACGGCCAAACAAGAAGCCTTCGTTTAAAGAGCTTGCGCTTCGACCATAGTTCTCCGTTGCCAGAGCAACACGCGCTACGGGAGCTGGACGGGAGAGAGGAACGTTGTTTTCTTCGCCTTCGAACACTCGTCAGCGATTAAAACGTTCGAATTTCGCGTTCTCCCATCAAAGCTTCGATCACAACGTGCAATCCATATCTCTTTATCGTCGAAGTCGACGCTCGCGACACAGCGATACCAATACACTTGTTCGACTACAATTGGATCTATCAATTTAATCACGTGACTTTGCAATCGATCAACGATATTCTCCGATGAATCACCAGTTGGCCGAATACTAGTTTTACCTTGTGAACCGCTCGCCGATTTATACAAGTTGCCAAAGATCAAAAAGCTCCGCGGTAATTTTTGCCATTGACGTTCGCGAGACAGATCTAGGTGGGAAGCTACGTGGTGTCGATTAGACGATAAACGTCATCGGCGTTAAGTTATTTTGCAAAACTTGATTGAGTTGGAACGAACGAGTTTTTCCATTTGTCACTATCGCCTTCAAAACGGCTTCCCGCTTTAGTATTGCAACGTTTGAAATCCAAGTGTCACAACTCGAAAATGTTTACGCGCGACCACGCGTAACTGCAAAAGGTTTATTAGAGCAGTTCCTTTAGCACGTTACCGAGAGCGCGTGTCCGGATGAGAAATACACTTGACAAATGTACTTAGAAACATTGAAATTAGTCAACTATGACACACTATTTATGTTCTCCATATTCTTGGTGCGATGACGAATGAAGGTGACGGATACGTGTGCAGAGATAGCTCGAGTGAAAGAAACCTTATTATTTATTTTTCAGGTCTACGAATTCCTCTTGAATTACGTATTTTTTCTCTCGGTGCGAGACACGTGATCGCGCGAAATTTCATCGATTCGTGATAAAAACACTCGTGCCTGCATGTATGTATATATATGCGTGTGTGCGTGTGACGTCTTCACTGACGTGTCACGCTCGGTTCGGCGCGTCAAGTCCACGGAAAGTTATAGGCATGTACGCTATATTATGTACCCTACCACCGCCAGTCTACTTCCATATATGGTAAAGAGCGCGAGGATTGGACGAGGGTGGCGCGGCGGTAGGGGCATTATAGTAGCGACGAGCGACCGCCGGAGCCGACATTCACTGCCAGACTTATCTGCCACTCACGGTGCTCCGTATACGTGTGCATATCCACTGTACCTAGCTACTTTTTCCTTTGCTGAAAAAAGTAAGTAACTTCACGTACGTACCTTCCTCTCGTAATTTCACATTTTCCTTTATCGTTCATAAATATCGCTCTCTTCGTCGTAGTGCTCTAGTCGTCTATTCCTTATTCTACTAAAGTCTCTTTGTCGAAGTGCCTTCGCCTTTTTTTTCCTTTCGGTATACAGTGCGCGAGTGTTGAATGCGTACGCCGGCATTTTTTTCCTATTCGCAAGTTCAACATCCGCGGTGATTCTGCTCCAAAGCATTTCCAAGGCATAGATACCGAAAATTCGGGTGCTTAAAGAATTACAAGATTGATGGGAGATAGCGTATAATGGGTATTTCGGCAGAAAACTTGTATATTATACTGGCATACTGGCGTACCCGGGCGTAGACCGGCTTATCGACCGTTGAACGCTCTGAGCGGGGCTGGGTGCGGCTATACAAGTATATATGTATATCGGTGTGTGTGGCGGGGGGAGGGAGGGGGGGGGGGCGCCGCGCCTCGAAAAATCTTTGCTCGCTCAAATCTCTTCTTTCTCGCTAACCCGTATCCATCTTTTCTTTTTGCGCTCTCTTCTTTCTCTTCCTTTCGCCGAACTGCCTGTACGAGAAATCCTTGACGACGCTTGGCGAATTTTAAAACCGTCGTTGGTCACATGATAGGGAACCCATGGTTCCCACGAGTTGAGTTTTCGCGTGAAATATCCTTGTCTCCGAATATTGAATAGATGACATTAGTTATATGCCGAGGTTCGCTAGCGAGAAACGTTCGGTCGTACATTTAATCGATAGAGTCTTCGAATTCATATCTAATTACGTGCTTATATAATTCAATATCGCTTACTTCTCGGAATTCGCGTAACGTTTAATTAGCACTCAAAATTAGCATTCATTGGTCTTGATACGCCTCAAGTACGCGCAATGAGTCGAGTATACTTTGTAGTACTTGCCTTGAATAAAGCCTTTGGCGGTCCGCCATTTAATTTGATAACTGCTGTAGCAAAGACTACGGATCAATCGCCATTTTTTGTGTTTCGGAGCGTCGAGTATTATTCATCGCGTAGCGACGAACACGCTGGGGCTGAATGTTGTCCGTATCGAATTGATTCATATCGAAATTTCAAATCGCAAAACTTTCGAAATTAAATGTATGTCGGCGCTACAGTGATCGGAATTCGCACGTTTCCTAAAATGTCGATCGTGCAAGGAGCAGCGCAACGTTAGTTTTGATAATTGGCAAAAGATCGTATTTTACCGATTCAAATTTTACGAAAAATTGAGATCAGTATTACAGCAACCGATCGACAAATTAAACAATACGGCCATCGTAAAGATAAAGTCTCTTATCGGCGTATTTTCTCGTTGCTCGCCGTGCCCACGTAACGCTTAATAACGCGTGAGCCCGCCGAGTATACGTGCTGAATCTCGTGTTCAAACCTAATTGTTAGCTGGCTGTAAACGCGATTTGCCGAGATAACATCGTATGCTTGTCCTGTTATTTTTAGCAAAACCAACAACACAATCACCATGTGCGACGACGAAGTAGCAGCTCTTGTTGTTGACAATGGGTCCGGCATGTGCAAGGCCGGTTTCGCCGGTGACGACGCGCCCCGTGCCGTATTCCCATCGATCGTGGGCAGACCCCGCCACCAGGGCGTGATGGTCGGTATGGGCCAGAAGGACTCGTACGTAGGCGACGAGGCCCAGTCCAAGAGAGGTATCCTCACGCTCAAGTACCCGATCGAGCACGGCATCGTGACCAACTGGGACGACATGGAGAAGATCTGGCACCACACGTTTTACAACGAGTTGCGAGTCGCCCCCGAGGAGCACCCGGTCCTCCTCACCGAGGCCCCATTGAACCCCAAGGCCAATCGCGAGAAGATGACGCAGATCATGTTCGAGACCTTCAACACGCCCGCGATGTACGTGGCCATCCAGGCCGTACTCTCCCTGTACGCGTCGGGCCGTACCACCGGCATCGTGCTCGACTCCGGCGACGGTGTCTCTCACACCGTGCCCATCTACGAGGGCTACGCCCTGCCCCACGCCATCCTGCGTCTCGACTTGGCCGGTCGCGATCTCACCGACTACCTCATGAAGATCCTCACCGAGCGCGGCTACTCCTTCACCACCACGGCCGAGCGCGAGATCGTCCGCGACATCAAGGAGAAGCTCTGCTACGTCGCCCTGGACTTTGAGCAGGAGATGGCCACCGCCGCCTCTTCATCGAGCTTGGAGAAGAGCTACGAGTTGCCCGACGGCCAGGTCATCACCATCGGCAACGAGCGTTTCCGCTGTCCCGAGGCCATGTTCCAGCCGTCGTTCTTGGGTATGGAAGCCTGCGGCATCCACGAGACCACCTACAACTCCATCATGAAGTGCGACGTCGACATCCGTAAGGACCTCTACGCCAACACCGTGCTCTCCGGCGGCACCACCATGTTCCCCGGTATCGCCGACAGAATGCAAAAGGAGATCACCGCTCTCGCGCCGTCGACCATGAAAATCAAGATCATCGCGCCACCCGAGAGAAAGTACTCCGTCTGGATCGGAGGCTCCATCCTCGCCTCGCTCTCCACCTTCCAACAGATGTGGATCTCCAAGCAGGAGTACGACGAGTCCGGACCATCGATCGTCCACAGGAAGTGCTTCTAAGCGCCAAACATCACCGGCAACATTGCAGCTGCTTTCTACTGTGAAAGAACTGACGTGAATGGCTTTTTGCAACAATGGAAGCAAGTTTTAATATTTGGCTCTTTGCGACTATCATTTGCACCATTAGCAGAAACTTTAGTTTCGATTTGATAGATTTTTTTTGTCTGCCAGAGATGAACTTATCGCCTTCACCCAATGCGGAGTTTGGCTCTCAAGTCTCGGCTTCGCAACATTCTCTTTGTGTCTATTAAAAAAGAAAGACTGAAGTTTGACATAACTGTTAACTATTATAAGTAATAATAGTGTGTAAGAACAATAGGAGAATAGCTTTTCAAATATTGTTACGACTGGATACTTTTTATAAAGAATTTCAATTCCGAAAGAAACTTTATTTAGTCTTGATGTTTTTTTTTCCTGCTATTAGTTTCCTACTTGTATATAAAGATTCTTTGTAAATTGATCAATCAGATTTTGTTGTTCTGATCCACGCGGATCGAAACAACCTAATCTATTGCGTACATAATAGCGTATCGAGACGCGTTTATCTTTCCTATTTCTTACAGATTTGCTTCGTCAATTGAATCAAAATAAAACAATTAAAAAAAAACTAGCATTGTATTCTTGCTTTGTCTGCTTATTAAATGCTTCGAATTACGCTTCATACTCAGAACTTGTGCTTCCCTCTCCTCCATTTGTTCTCTTTCACTTTTAATTTTAGTTTCGTTTATTCATAACGATTATTACATTTATCATTGTTCTAACCTTTTGTAATCAATAGTATTTATGTAGATCACATTAATAGCCTCACGTTCTTGTTAAAACGTGTTTCGTTCGTTTAGTTTTTAAACGAAATTTTTTTTCTCTTGATCACATAGCAATATAGTATCTATGCATCAATTCGTACATATGTACCATGCAATCGTCATTTTACTATTCCACTCCGTTTTTCTTAGCTGTTCGTATTGGTTTTACAAGTAATTGATTTCAACAATGACATTACTTTTCACGAGAATTGTACGTGCAAATTCTGTGAAAATATAGTCTGATATGGATCACATAAACTATTTGTCGGTTCCCGTTTTCACGTTGTAATTGTACAAGACGTTATTCCAATTAAACATGATTCAAGTTTGAACAATTTTACGCAAATTTTCAATTCTGCTTGATCGTGCCGAATTCAAGGCTGTTTCATTCATCGGTCGTATTTTTTCATCGCAGATTTAGTTGTAAATAATCTTTCGTTATTCAATGTATCATACATACCGACCCATCTGCAATTAATAAAGCTATGAAGATAGCACTGGAAAAATCGTGTCAGCCTTTTATTCAAGTCTAATTCGCGTTAACGTCGAATTAATAAAATATGTCAGTTATCGAGTGATAGCGAGTAATAAATAACGAATGTTAACATATCTATATAGTGAATACGCGAGTCATATCGTTAATACGTATTCGTTAAAAAATATCGAACCGTTACATTTTTGTAATTTATCGAATAATATCCATTAGGTTTAAATATTAACATCCGCACATTTTTCGTGCGACACATCGAGTGGAGCGATACCACGGACCACTGACAACGAATTTGCTGACTCCCTCCCTTAGGTATAGTGCACGTTTTCTTTGTGATATCTTATATTTGCTGTGCGAGTAGAAATTTTGACACCACCGCCGCGCTACTGTCGGATAAAAAAATATGCATTAGACAGCGACAACTCGTCATCGAGCCAGGAACGACTCGGTCTGAACAAAAGTAAGGCAGAATGGGCTGATCTGACGCGACTGTTTAATATCATCAATCGTAAATGTGAACGAGTGCAGCTTATTGATAATACGCGAGTTTCGATGCGGTAATAATAAAACTTGGTAAAATGGCAGAGATCAACGGACAGCAATATTCAACATGGGTATGCATCGAATGCAAAATTCTTATTTGTTTTGGTTTATTTTCATTATATCGCGCAACACAGCACGCTAATATGAACATGTGCTAGTTTGCAATTGTTTCTTTTGTTTTCTGTATTCGAAACTAACACGTTATTTTTTTAAACAATACATTTGTACAAGAATTTAATGTAAATACGCAATTATTTCATACGTTGTTGTTTTTGTTTTATTAGGACTACGATTTTTTAATATAAATTGAACGTGTCATTGTTATTACTATAATTGTCGTAAAACCAATGGACAAGTTTATAATCGAAATAACCTCACTTTTCTACATGGTATTCGTGGTGTTCCATATGACACTACATGAATATCAGCTGATTTTTGTATAGCAATTTTTAAATAGCATTTTGTGAAATATTTCGTTCAACTAATTAAGTTATCTTGCGTACGTTACTTAAACAGCCAATGATAGTATTTAAATATTTACACATAATCACAAAGTATTTAAGTTGAATTTTCGGTAGTATTATATTTTAAAAACTTTCAATAGAGTTATTTCTTGAGCTACGTTTGATTTGGAATTTTTTGCAACAATCTACGTGTAGGTTGGATTAATTTATGTCTTCAATCTCATCGTTGGGACAGGAGCCTTAGCCCTTCCAGCGGTATTCAGTCGAGCAGGATGGTTTCTTGGAACAATAGTTGTAACAATATTAGCTTTGATGAGGTAATTAAATTCTAATTTTTTCTTTATTTGTATGGACTAATGTTGAATAAAAATGTTTCTTTTCAGTTTTATCACTGTTACATACGTGATAGAGACAATGGCTTGTACAAATGCCATATTTACATGGAGGAAAATTCAGCAGCGTAAAAAAGTAGGTCTCATCCACGACTCAGACTCAGACTTCAATGCACCGAAGTCAGAGGTTTCAATTTTTTTATCTATAGTAAATATTAAAATATTATTTTTCCTTTGAAGGAAATATTAATTAGTCTATTATTCTAAAAGTTATTTTTTATATACTTCTATTTCAATGGGAATCATGCTTTTAAAATATTATTCATTTCTTACTCATTCCTAATGTTTAAGTTCTACATTACTTTAATTTTTTTTGACAGACGCAAGGTGAGACTTGTTCGTCTACATCGGATTCCGAGGATACACCTTTGGTGACTCCTACTCCGAGAAGCCCAGAGCGAATTGAAAGACATCGCTATTATGTCATACAAGACAAAATTGAAATGGGAGAAATGGCATCAATTTTTTTTACTAAATCAGGAGTCACAGCTTTTTACATTTGTTTGTCAATTTATTTGTATGGTGATTTGAGCATATATGGAACAGCGATTGCCAAGTCATTAGCTGATGTTGCCTGCACATATGTTCCACAAAACTTTACCTGTAACGAAACTATTCCAGAGGATCAACTTTGTTGGGAATTGTATGGTTTGAATCGATTAGATGCATATAGAGTATTTTTGGTATATACTCTCGCTGTAATTTTATTATACACCAAACAATCTACATATGTCGTGTGTTACTAAACAAAGTTTATTTTTTCAGACTGTATTTGTCTTGGCATTGGGTCCATTTGCATTTTTCAATGTGCAGAAAACCAAATATTTGCAAATTTTCACGTCAGTAATGAGGTGGTTGGCATTTACTATAATGATCGCATATGCAGTGAGGAAACTTGTAGTTGATGGGCCACAAGGAAAATCACCTACATCAAATACAGCTGGTAAGTTATTTTTGTCTTGATTACTGTTTGTAATCTCTTGATTAGTACAATACTTAAAAATATAAAAATTTGTTTTAATTATAGAAATCCCTGCACTTTTGGGCGTGTGCGTTTATTCGTTCATGTGTCATCATTCCCTACCGGCATTGATCGCACCAATAAAGGAGAAATCGAAACTCAACAGATCTTTGTTTATGGACTTTACACTGATTTGTACATTTTATCTCCTACTAGCGCTCACGGGTGTTTTTGCTTTTGAGCGTCTTGATGATCTCTACACTTTAGATTTTGGCCCTAGAAATTGCTCAACCAATCAAAATATTCTCATAGTCATTATTGAATATTTTTTAGCTCTTTTTCCAGTATTCACGCTGAGCACAAGTTTTCCTATAATTGCCATTACTTTAAGAAATAATTTAAAATCTTTGTTCCTGAAGAAGGACGAGACGTACAATATTTGTTTGCAAAGGGTCGTCTTTCCCGTCTTAGCAGTAGTGCCTCCATACTTGATTGCCATGAGCACCACAAATTTATCTGTACTAGTGGGAATTACTGGTTCTTATGCAGGAGCTGGAATTCAGTATTTGATACCAGTTTTCCTAGTATACTATGCAAGAAAACAAGCAGAAGAAATTATTGGACAAGGAGTAAACAATACATTTGCCAGCCCTTTTAAAAGTATCGGTTGGTTAATTTTTATAATTTTATGGGCAACCGTATGTATGCTTCTTGTATCTATCAACCTTATAGACAAACATTTTTCTCCTAGAGATTAAAATAGGTTAATTAAGTAAAGGAGCACAAATTAAAAAAAAACTGTTATTTTGGTCTAGTTCTACTAGAAGAATGGCCTGAATTTAATCAACTATAAGTAGACAAACCCAGATCTGTGTATCTGCATGAAAGTCGTAATACTGTTTGTCTATTACTACGCGTCGACTAACGGTATTTTTTACTGTGATAAAAACTGCACAGTATGATGAGCAATTGAATAGAAACAAAATCATTTCCTTGGGAAATCAGAAAATCACAAAAGAAGATTCTATTTTATACGAATTAGTTAAATAAATTGGATTTTGATCCATAAAACTAATTGTTAATATATTTCAAATGTTTAAAGTATAAGCATTGATTATGAAGCTCCATTGACAATAATCTATGAAATTTTACGAAGCTGAGCCAGACTAAGTTAAATAAGATACATAGTTATTGTATGTAATAATTTTTCGACTGATGCAAAGTTTTGTAAGGGATATATTTATTATGCCGTTTTTATACATTGTTATTTTGATCGAGGCGTATTGGCCTTTAAATCAAATAGGTTTAGCCCTAAACTCTGTTATGTGAATGAAAGCATAAATTGAATATTAAATCTTATTCAAAATTTGCAATACACATTTAGTAATGCGTAGAAAAACGACTAAAAATAGTAATTTTATTTTTGTACTACTTACATTAAATTTGTTACAACTTAAACGTTTCGTTTCGATATTCCTCGCTTCGTTCGAGCGCAATTATCCATTTGTGAATAAATTCATTTTATCGCAAATATATGGAACCTTATTTTTTAATTCAACGCGTGCAAGTCAAACTTTTATGGGTAGAGTATTGAAAAATTGATTTAAAAATGTGTGAAAATAGTTGTAAAAAAATGCGTTGCACTTTTCGTTGCATCAAAATGATAATATACTTCTTTTAACCAATATCTCATTAGTTTATGGATTATAGTTATCTGTTTGTTTATTTGACTGATAATTTTCATACGTTATATACTAATTAACGTGTCAAAATATAATTTTTGTTGATAATAATGATAATATCAATGTTGCGAGATGCTATAATTGTCGATCTGCTAATAATTCACATTTTACAATGTTTCTTCGACACAACATCTATATAATATTTAAGTAATATCGACGATTGGTATTGGATTTAACAATCAAAGGGTTTCTATTACTTTCAACAGAATTACTCAGTGAGATCGATGAAATATAAACAGAAATCGGTAGTTTTACATGACATCGATCTTTAATGTTTTACAATAATGTTTGTTTAGCAAATGTATCTATAATATTAACCAATGGGCCAATCCATTTTTTAAGCAAAAAATAGGCTAGGCTCTATCTTGTAGATGGCCATTGAATCGGCACAAGAGGTAGACCATCAGGTCCATGCTAGTGACCAGCTGATCGCAGGTGCTGGGACAAAACGCTAAACTTATGTCATTATTTTAGGCGTAAATTCAGTCATCGATGTTGGTTGTTTTATGACGTCGTTTTTACCTTTAATATCAAAAAAGAAGAAAATTGCAGGATTTTTGAAAGCTACTAATATAGAATATACACGCATAGATTCTTTGGATATTCTTTGGCAACTTCAATCGCTTTTAGTTGTATTCGCTAAAAATGTATTCCAAGCATTCTCAAATAATGTACCATTGCGATATAGGACTACGGAATAATATTGACGTTGAAATGTAAAAAGCTAATACCAGATTACGTAGAAATTAACTAAATACAATAAACGTATATTTTTGAATTGCAAAAGCCATACGCAAGAAAACTAAAATGTACGAAAGATAAATTTTGAGTAATAAATTGTTTGTAATAATACATCATGCTCTTTCATTCAATCGTTCAAAAAGTAAACGTACACAATGAAAATATCTTTCTGTAAACCCGTTAAATATCAATACCATACGTAATTATCAACGCATTACAAAGAAACAAGCGTGTTCTCATTTTCTTTATCCGTTACTTCTTTTTGGCTCTCGCAAGAAAAAAAAGTATTACAAACCCCTAGTTTATTTATACCCACCTTGATCAATCCCATCCGAAAGGATCAAACATCCAGCTGGAAATCCAGCTGGATTTGCCGAGTGGGCAAACTATTCTCTTGTAACGAAGCGAAGCGTATTATTCCGACTCTGATTGGTGAGTGTGTCGGTAGGTGCTAATGTTATCGCGGAATTAAGGTCTTGAAACGTTAACAAATCAGCGGATTCGTCTCATAACTATCGAAGTGTATCAGTCACGTTTAAGCTTGATATTTTAACGGCAAATACAGTTTGTACAAATTCGCATGGATGACTTTCGATAAAAATGAAGAATATAAACGACGTATACAATTATTGTGTAAAAACCCCAAATGAAACGAACGTATAATAAATGACGTTACTTTGTTGCTACAGCGGCATTTCCCATAGCGAGGGTCGACTTTGGGAAAAGAAAAGCGACGTTTCATCGTTGCATTTGCTTACTCCTCATTTTTACCTAATAATCCGCTTTCTATTGCAGAGGCAAAGAATAGTATTGAATATCGGTGTAAAAACTAAACTGACGAGCGTTTGATTCGCGCGAAATCGTGCAAATGCTTGCGGTCAAACGTGCCTCGGTAATTTTGAAGCGGCTTCCAAATCTGCTGTCCAAGGCTACCGTACGAGTAGATCGTATTAAGATTGCAGGGCAACCGCCCGTTGGCACAGCCATACGGTATATTCCGGGCTGAAGGCTCTGTGACATTGCCATTGTGATGATTTATGGCCATTCCGAACTCGACGTTCGGATGATCGGCACCTCGTTTACGGTGTTACTTGTGCCAATGTCTTTCGCCTTGAATACCTTTTGGATAATCATCTTCCATCCAAAGTACTTTGACACGGCAATAAATAACGATGGAAGCTACAAGTTCCGAGACTCGAACTTCAGGTCCGTCCACGATCAAATTTCACTGGGTCTATTGGGATTAAATAGAAGTAACTCGAATTCAAATTAGACGTAGCAAGCATTACCCTTGTTAGACGTTCACGCTAGTCTGCGCTTAACCCTTCGAGCGTCTTCGGGCGTTTTTAGCTACCTCACTGTAAAACGAACTGTATAAGGGGGTTTTCGCTAAATTACGCTCGCAGTAGATTACGCGTTCAAAGTCACATTTTCAACGTTAAAAAAGGCTGCATTCCATTCGACGAGATTTCTCTTGAACAAAAAAATAGCCTACGAAAAAAATATAAATTGACGCGTATAAAACGAAGGAAAAAGGCTGTACGCGTTTGTAGCATCGTCCCTCAAGGGGTTAAAATAATGGCTAATTCCAGACTAATACGATCAGCCAAACAGGGGTAGTAACCGATTTTTATGAAGCTTGGTATAAATATTGCTTATATAGTAGTGAACTTCTGTACAAATTTTTGTAAAGAAAAATTCTATTAAAAATTTTTTATAAGATTTATAAAAACGAATTTTTTTTAAATGCACGTAAAAATATAAACTTTGAAATTAATAAATCAAAAGGCATTGCTAACAATTTTTTGAAAAACTATTAACTTTTGTTTTAAACAAATGTTGATATCTCAAAAAGTGTTATTTTTATTTTCGAAATTTTTTTCTATTGCATTCCTTGACTATTTATCTATAATAACAAACAACAAATTCATAGGTTCAGGGAGTAATTATAAACAGCATCCTCTTGAGCTGCGCGTGGCGGCTGACAAGCCTCCATGCGGAATAACCTTTTGTTTTAAATAAATGACTGTATCTTAAAAAGTATTACTTTTATTTTCGAAATTCTTTCTTTGTTGGATTCCTTGACTTTTGATCTATAATAATCGGCAATAAAATTCAGAGAGCGAATATTAGTAATGGTTTAGGGAGTAACTATAATGACACCCTGAGTCATTTCCAATGTCCGCTCTATGAATTGTATTGCTGATTATTATAGATAAATGGTCAAGGAATCCATTAAAAAAAGAATTTCGAAAATAAAAGTAATACTTTTTGAGATATAGTCTTTTATTTAAAACAAAAGTTAATAGTTTTTCGAAAAATTGTTAACAATGACTTTTGATTTATTAATTTCAAAGTTTATATTTTTACGTGCATTTAAAAAAAATTCGTTTTTATAAATCTTACGGTTACAGAGATATAAATTTTTGAAAAATTTTTAATAGAATTTTCATATTGTTTATAACTTTTGATCCGGCAGTAATAATGATCTAAAAATTTGTACAGAAGTTCACTACTATATAAGCAATATTTATACCAAGTTTCATAAAAATCGGTTACCTATCTCTGTTTGGCTGATCGTATTAGTCTGGAATAAGTCTAATGACTTTTTCAAAGGAGCTCTAGTCACACGCCAGAATCTGTATAATGACCGTACCTGGAGATGTGGCGCCAAAGTTCGTGTCGTTTGAACTGCGATACGAGCTTGTATTGTCAACGCGCGATGCTATTCGATGCACAGACTGGCTGTCTCTGATTATTATTTAGACTGGTAGTGTGAGAGTAGTAATTGCATTTAAGCTCCTAGCTATTTACTAGGGCTCTAGTTGTGGCGAAAATGACGAGTACCTTAGGAATAGTATATAGTGTACTAGGATCAACGACAAAAAGTGTACAAGATGCAAATAACGAGTTGTCTCGAACTTTTCGTTAACGTTGACACTTCAAAAGTCGATAATCGGATATAAGTATTCTACATGGAATATCCTCAATACCGTTCGCAATTTCCGTTATCGACGGTATCTGTACTCGATACCTGAACCGACGGCGCCAATTTGTCTTGTACAAAAACGTGTATACGCACACAAGGTTTTAACGATTGTTAATGCAACGCTTACTTTTTAAATTATATTTATTATTAAGCAATGATACCATGTACAATTATCGTATTGTTAACATCTAAATTATTAAATAGTAATCATGTTCTGGTTTTGGTAGACAAAATACATTTCTTTACATTTCATGATTAGAAACATTTTATACAGTCACAAAAATCTTGCTGGATTAAACATTCATTGATCGACAAAGATTCTTAAATTCGTTAATGAATTAAATACTTTAATTTTTGTATAGAGTGATTTATTTTAATGGCCATACGCATAGTAACATTTGGTGGATTGTAGCTAATATTCTAAATCAATAGTAGATTAAAATAACTCACATACACATGTTGCAATAAACAAATCAATGATGATAATGTACAATACTATTCAATTTGTTTTGATATCTACCTCTATTTCGGCTATCCGAGTATTAAGAAAATTAGAACAGTTACTTTTATGGCATTTTCAATTCACACATAAATGCACGTCAGATTTCAGATTTTTAACCTAATTAGATGAATTCATATGCATGGTAACAGTTGTGATTTTAGTTGAATTATATTACAAATAAATGTATGTATTGCTCCTGGATAAAGTACATATGACGGAATGATTTGTGCATTGTCATCTGAAATACGCTTGTAAATAGACTTGCACTTTTTATACTTATTACTAAAAAGCAGTTGATCACTGGCTCATAAAATGAGCTTGTACTTTTTCAAGTCACGTCATGGCAAACAACGTAACGTAAAAAATTCAACAATGCTTGCACTCAAGTTTAACTGTGCAAAACATTTTATATTTCAATTACTCAGAGAATTTTAACCTTTATACTTTTTTCAGCAACTATAAGAAAAAACTCTTTCAATTTTAAAGAACACTTGACTTGTTCATATTTAAAGATAAAGAGGAAATTCATTATTTAGTCCCTTTACAAATCTTTCGAACATGATTCTCGCGATTAGATACTTTAAAATTCTCAAAAATTTAAATATTATCTAAAATTATGTAAAAAAAACTAGTGGCTTTGCAAATTATCAAAAAATGTTGCACACAAAAAGTCACTTAGACACCACACTCGTACTTTCAATTCACTGAATGTCCTTATCCTATTTTTACAACTGTCAGTAAGAATTTACATTCTTCTTTGACGCTCCATGTGCAAATTATACAAAAGTTTATTTTTCTCGTAGTAATGGGGATTGTCGGTAGCACTGAGATCTGGATTATATTCGCTATAGCTGCTGTGACTGGAACTATATCCATCACAAGATGAAGAATTTTGCGATGGCTCAGAGTGGTTAGGAGATGGAACAAAGTTTGGATTGCACCAACTTGACTCCCCCATTGACGATTGATCCGGTGAGAATCGGAGATGAAGGTTATTTATTCTCTTGCTCAGAGGCAAGTCGTTTTCGTCCTCACGCTGACGTTTTCTGAAAAAATTGCATTTTATGATTATAAGACACTTGTTACAAAGAATACGTTACTATAAATTGGAAAAACTTTCAACACTGATACTCCATTTGAAATAAACAGGCCAAATCTCTACTTATTAAAGATTACAGACAAAACATAAGCGTTTGATACATTTGGAAAATCTATTTTTGAGCATAACCATTAGACAGCGTATTACATCACAGAAATGAAAGTGAAAACTGTAAAAGACTTGCAACAAATATATAGCTCAATTTCGTCTTGCGCAAAACCATGAAATGTAAGAGCGAAAAATCAATGATCTCAAAATAACCGTGCCTTCCAGAATAATTATCCCCGGTAAAACGCTAAAAATGAATGCAAAAAAATGTAACGTAAAAGTAATAAGATTTCCTTTGTTCCCTCGTACACATAGTGCGCATATTTCCGAAAGATCTGTCTGTCACGCACATCATCTACGTACAGACGGACAGATTCGTGTATAAATTTGGTAGTTTTATAAACACACACTAACCTGTTGAACTGAGTCATGGTTTCACTTTTCCACCCAAAAAATTACCGAATTTCTAGAATTTCTCGGTGTAACCGAGAGTGTGTGCTCGTTGTGTACGATGGAAATCGAGCAGCTGATCGAGAGCGAAGAGAACTTTAAAGACCAACACAGGAGATGAGGTGCAGTGTGCAGTACTGTCGTCTCGTCGATAGGTTGTGGATCGCGACTGATCACTTAGCTGAGAAACCAGACTACTAGAGATCGACCAACTGCTGCACGCTGTAGCATAGGCTTTAAATAATCCGATACGTGGTGGGGACTGCCAGTTATACTATAGGCCACTGTCTACTGCATATATACTCTGTGCAGCGACCGCGACCGTATAATGCGCGATGCGTGCCAACCAGCAATGCACCATGGATACTGTAGACGCGTGACGCCTTGACAAGCAGAGATTAGCAGATCTCTGCTCTTACTCCCTGTTGACAAGTCGCGCTGTCGTTTTACAGGTCAGATTCGCGAATCTGACGCATAATACTATTTAAACGACGATTTTATGTTCAAATGATAGTCTAGCCGTGCGTACATTTGTTTGTATCCAAACCTTTGATAAGCATCGTACAAGAATCCGTTGCATTGGTCGCGCATAGAAAAAGAGAGGAGAGAAACAGCGGTCCGTCGACGTGACTGTACCAGAGCATCCGACATGCGTCCAGATCGATCCGACTTAGCTCTTTGTTTAACCAAATGCATTGGTCGAATGATCCATCGAAGGTTCCCGAAAATATTTATTCCATGCTCTACGTTTATTTGGACTTTTGGCGTGGAATACAAGCTAATAACAGTAGCTCTCGATGAAATAGCTTACGCACTCTTATTAATCGTCTATTTTTCCACGTTTCGTCATTGATATTTTCGCATTTGTTCCATTTTTCTTGCTTTCCTTTATTCGCTCTTCGCTCTCCAAGTCCGTGCGTTCTCACTTTGGCAACGTGCTATAGCTAAGATTTTGTCGAGCGAGCCCGCATGTTACAAACACAACGACAACGTTCCATCGAGTAGTTGAGGAGACAATGCAAAGCCACCACTTTTTCCGCTGCGCACGTTCATTCTCCCATCGCTTAATTAACAAAAGCTCGCTTTTATGGGTTTTCGCGTTGAAGTTAAGTCGGGCATACGATGTACAAGGTAAACATCGTTCGCCGTATCAAAACAAGATGCTTGGGGTATAAATAAAGAAGACAAACGATCATTTTTTTGACTATTCGATAATAAAGGCAAAAATTGCTCGGAATAACGAAGCTTGCCGACAAAACGAATCGAAATATTTCCAAGTTGTTGCAAACAATAAGGTTAGCCGTCTAACAATCGCTGTGCGATCTAAACATTTTTAAATCCCGTGGCTATTAATTCTTTAGCTGATGTTGCAAGCGATCCATTTGGTAGTTAGCTGATAACAAAAATAATTGGACCGGTAAAAAATTCAACAAAATATCGATTACATTTGACGGACAAAATGACTCGTACGAGAGCCGAGCGCAACGACATCGGCATTCGTGAGTTCTGCTCGCGCCAAAGTTCAATCGTCGAAAATTTCGTGGTGTTAAGGTAAAAGGGGATGAGTCAATTTTTTTGACAAATGAGATTTACACATTTGGATCCTCTACGCTAATACGTAATGCGGTAAAACGGAGACGAGTCGTTTTAAAGTTGCGGTTGGCATCTCTTTTGATTATTTAATTAAACTATGGCCATCTTATAAAACAAATAAGCAAGTAAATATTTTCTTGAATTGGCCCTGTTGAAAAGTCACATTCGTCAACTCATCCCCTTTTACCTTAACACCACGGAATTTGTCGTTTGATTTACTATATCTAAGGTTTGTATAAAATGCTTGCCATTTTGGACGAGTTCAAGGTTTTTAGGAGAAAACCTACAAAGAATAAAATGGAAAGCTATACGGTTTGTCAAGTGACAGATATACCAAATACCCAGTAGTTTTTCAATTGTCGCTTTTGCATCGGTCGAAAAAAAGGGATCGGCCACGTTGTAAAATACCATAAAAGGGATAAGATTCCTGCACGTCTATCGGGATGAAGGTTTAAACAATTAGGTTCGTGCAACAATATACGAGCGCACGGTGTATAGGCTGCCGAGAGGGGTGAGCGCTGATCGTCCAGTGGCGCGAGATGTTACTAGTTAACTAACAAAATTGCGTGACGTCGGGCGATCTGCAATTTGTACGGGTATGGTAACGGAGAGAGGGCGCACCGTTGGCACCGTGAATGGACGAAAGCGCCAACCGAGAGGTCGTTCCGTAACCTCGTAATGACGTTCACGAACCCCGTTTAGCCCCGCTGACGCGTTAAAAGCCGTCAAACGAGGGTCTCTCGTAATTACGTAGTGGAAGAAGCGTGTTTTCACGCTGAAACCCAGCTAATATTTGGCATTTGCAAAAATTGATTCGAAGCAATGTCGCGCAACTACTCCATCGAACCGTATTTTGTCCCCGCGTCATCGGACGTAAACGAGGCCAACCCAGGGGTGCGAATTTCTTCGTGACTATGATCAGTTTCAAAATGTTGATTTACGATGTTACAAAAAATGTTCGCTTTGAATCGAGGAACATACGGTTAAAATTCCAATAGAGATATTCGTAATTTTTTACGCGACAGTATAAGCTGGGATAGCAATTACAAGTTACAAATATTAACCTTGCCCGACACAGAAATCTTGCGCGTGTCAACATCACCAACAAACATCAACAACAAAAAGAACCCAATAACCCAATAACCCAATAGCCCAATTACCTTATAAACAATTATGTATAATAGTCGTTTGGGAAACCCACTGTATAACTAGCAAGTTAGTATCACGCGTGCACGAACAAGGCAGTGTTTGAATAGAAAAACAAATTCCTTAGCAACTGAATAACCCATAAAAATCGTAATAAATCATGCAAACGTTTGAAATCGAACTAAAAAGAGCGAATGTAAAATGCCAAGTCATACGTGCCACCAATAAAGTTTGAAACAATTTTCGTGCACACGTGCGTAATTATTAGTCTGTCAAAGGTATGAATCCTAGTGACAAAGATTAACTAATTTATTAGATGCTTCGTCTTCTTCTAAAACTTGTTTTGATCGTTTATGCAACTTTCCTTCTAAAACTTTTCTTTGACATCCGTGCAACTTAATTGTTCTAAAATTGTCAACCGATTAACATAGAGAACATGCAAACGCGTGTTTACACCTTCTACCATTTTCACCAACAGGACACGAACAAAGGCATTATTTAAAAGTTTGAAAAGTAGGCAAATCTACATCAATAATTTTAAACGGAAGTCGGTTGACGGTTAGGCGGTTTCCTGCTAAGACTCGTTTTTCTTACGTAGTCAAGATACCTATTTGTCACCTGGCTCCTTAAATCTTGTACACGTGAACAATTCTCCAATCGGTAAGTATTAACAATAATCGTCGTAAACTTGATAAACTATATCGAAATGAGACCGTCGCCTTATAAAGGCCTAAACGGAGATGCGTAAACGCTTACCTTGATTTCTCGGGTAAGCTTAGGTTGATACAAAAACGACGATAAATTTTATTTAAAATTAGAGCTGTTCAACTCTCTACGAATTTTTATATATTTAGATTCCTAAAGAAATTCTTCAGGCGGAAAACCCTTTGCCTTTTATAACGTTATACGATTTACCTTCGCTTTAGAACTTGAACATTTGATCTCAGCGTTTTGGATGCATGATTAGTAGTTAACGATTAAAATTTGTTAGATAATATGCGACAAAATTGCAAGAGCAAAATCAACCGAGAAAATACGAGTCTTAACTCAACCAGTCTTAAAATCACAATTTAACTTTTCACGTTATACAACATATGCTGACCATGTTTTTGATATCACAATCGTTACTTACTTAAAAATGTATAAATTAACAACTAAATTCGAAATTGCTGTCGACTTGCCAGCACGTCACGAATAGCAACCACAAGTAATGCAACTTCTTGGGTTATTTACTAGTCATTTCTACGAGCGTGACAAAGACAATTTTTAGCCGCTCTAGCGACTTCGATAAAGTTCACATAAATACGAAATCACGTTATGTGCTGTACCTAGTCCGTAATCCAGATTTAACAAGCGCTTTTTTAAACTATCGACTAAAGTTCCAATGAAAATCAGGTATAACAAGATAACTATTCAAAATAATACGTAGGATCGAGTTTTAAAGACAGAAAAGTCAAACAACCAAAAAACTAGCCAAAAATGGGATTTTTCTGAAAATTCATTTTCCGACAATTTCCGTTGTAACGTTGAAGCGTTGGTCTCGCAACGTTATGGAGATTATATCGTTTCCATGATGAGTGCATAATCCAGATTCAATCGAATGGTCAGTTTTCGAAATAATGCATAATTATTTAAGCCTCTGTTTTAATGCCATTTTGTAAAATCCACCCTTGCTCCATCGTCAGATCAGTGGAAATTTAGAAAAAAAGACTTTAACATCACGTTAATAGCACTAAAACCACTAAAATGAGTTTAAATAGGTTTCAGTCAAACATCCACTAAAATTCATTCGTGCCTAAAAGCTGAGGGGTGATATATGTGTCATCCCACTGTCTCCCTCGTTTCATCTGGCTGTTACGCGAAGGCCGAGCCATTGCCCAAGTCCCATAAGCGGCTAATATCTCTAATCAACTAATAACGAAGCCAGATCCATCAAGTGCTCAAGGCAGGTGTTACCGTCAGTCAAGTCTCACGGACGAATCCAGTTGATAATACCGACACAAAACGCATCCTACATAATCATCACATCCCTACTTAACGAACATAAACTTAACCAATTGAAAGTCCCCAGGTTGATAGTAGTAGTATTCATTTTGTTTTGTTTTCGAGATAACAAGTCTTTAGTAAACTAAATATATATGTAATTAAATTTCATATACCGTGAATATTTACGTTTCTTTCGTGAAAATGTCACACAATACCGAAATTAAATGCCTATTTTGTCAACAAAATATTTTTTCCGGGATTACCTTTTTTACTGTACGATATATCTTTGACCATTATTACGTATACGTATGTATCATTACGTGTCAAATAATAATTAGCAAGTAATATAAGAAGAGTATGAATGTTCGTTTAGTTTGCCAAGGTCTCATTAGCCCCGAAAACAAACAAAATTAATAAAGTAACCTCGATACTTTTCAATACACTCTCGTAATCCTCACGACTAAATACCACTACGTATATACAAGTCCCTTTCGCTTCTACTCGAGTTTCCCGCCAAAGGCTTAGTTTTACGCGCGATTGAATTTTGGAGGATATTTGATTGAAACTTTCATCTATTTATACTTGTTTTAATGGTTTCGAAGTAAATCGAGGAATGTTAGTGTTATTGATGTAGTGTTCAAGTCTTTTTTTTAAATTTGCGTGGTCTAACGATAGAGCAAGAGTGGATTTTGCAAAATGGCATGAAAACAATAGGCTTAATGGACTATTTCGGAACCTGACAATCCAATTGAATTTCACTTTTGTACATTGTCGTGGAAACGACATAACCTACGGAATATTGCAAAACCAGCGCTTTAACATAAAAGCGAACAATGTCGTGAATGTTTGAAATTATACTTTTTTCGGCACCTTTTTTGTCGCTAAAACTCGTTCACTCGAAACAAACGACAGCTCATTGTCGCATTCATCCCCTTAGGATCTCAACTTATCTACAAAAGTTGGCGTTTTATGCGCAAAAAACGTGTTTTCGAAATGTTCACACGTTGGTTAAAACATCTTTATTGATTGGCCTACTCGTGATTAAATCAGGCCGCACGACTATCGATAAGGTACACGCAGTAATAGGCATACAAGAATTATTCTCGAGCGTTCTCGAGCGTCGATCATAATTTACTCCTTTTATTAAGATCTTAGCGAGACTATCGGTACTGCGACAGACGATTAGCTATATTAAGGCACAGTAACAAATATAACGCAGATTCGAGAAAATATACAACGAATTTAAGCTATATCAATTGATATTGACAAATACACACGTGTACAAATGCGCCGAAATGGATTCATCGTAATCTCACAAAACCAATCTATGCAATCGTATTTTTTTCCGCGTATCGTACTTACTCGAGTCGAAACCATTGATATAAATTTTCTCGTTTACTATGTACGTATATATTTTTTTACGCGTTGTACATGTATGCCTAGAGGCCTCTTAAAATTCAAAATCAAAATTTAACGGTTTAGCATCGCGTCTACTCCGAAAGAAATCCAAAAAAACAGCTCGAGATGAAATTTCAATCTCTTGCCCTATTTTTGCGATGAACATTTTTACTTGATACCAAAACATCTCTCAAAATCAACTGTACCGTCCCATTATTTTACTACGCACTTTATATCGCCTCTCTAAAGCGTCTATATTCCTTGGTCTCAGCGTATCAAGCTCAAAGCCGATTCATTTGGCCGGCGCTTCGTAATATTATACGTATTTATTATTTCAGGTCTGCAATAATGACAAGTCAACTGATTTAAAGTATAAAGCAAATTTTATCGGAATTGGAGTATTTCATTAAATCGGCCACATTTTGTTCGTCCTGTTGAAATCACGTAATGTACTGTTTTATTAAATATTATTTAATCTATTGTAATGTAACGCATAGAATGGTACTCCATTTTTGCAACACTGGCATTCAAGTCTAAAACAATTTCTGATTTGTAAATATAACCTATTATCACTTTTTAAAATTGTTTAATGTGATGAGAGTATTTTTTCACAATTTCGTGTTTATTAAAGGTATAATAATTACTTTAACACCAATTTTACTTAATGATACATGATTTTCCTTGTTTAAATAACAGGCAACTTTTCTCAGGTCTCTGCACAGTTGGACTCGATTCAATGTAAAGAGAACCACAGTATATCGATAAAAGATACTTGGAAACATGGATTTCTTTTGGGAGTCTCAACAAATAGACAGTCTGTTAAAAAAAATTAGGTCGACCAAAATGGAATTGGAAGCCACTAGTTCCAAAAACTAATTTACTAATACGTTGTACATGTAGGCATTATCATGAAGCCCATACTATATGTAAGCTTTTCATTTCTGACTATTTTTATTTATTCATTATGAAGTGAAATATTTATGCAACTGCCTTGTTAAATTAATAAAAGAATTTATTCGGTTGATTTTAATTTTACTAACTTGTAACTAATAAAGATTTTGTCTCAGCATTCAAATATACGTACAATTTATCTATTTCTCATTTCTACGGAAGGTCTTCTGTCATCGTTTTACTAATGTTATAAATTACTTTAATTATTGTCACAATACACTTAATAAACTATAATTGTGTAATTTTTGAAAGAAGTTGTACGTTATTTAATGAAACAAGGCAGAAATTATAATAATTTCAACAAATAATATTAAAATTATCAGAAAATTGTTATAAGAAAGTCAGATAAGAGATTCTAGAAGATTCTAGAAGCAGCAGTAGAAATTCAAAGGGCTATGAAAAATGAATTCTTGATCATGTGAAGGATGAAATTGTTGTGTTCTATGAGGAAAGAAAATTCAACCTGCAGAATTTTGAAAGTTATATTAAATATATTGAACATATTGGCCATATTTTCATCGACAAAAATTGTTAATCTTGAAATGATTTAGGTAGATCATTACGTAACATAATTGCATTTTCGAATTACCCTAAAAGCATTTTTTGTAATTGCATCTAAATGTAGTAGAAACAAAATCTCAAATTCCAGATGGTAAAGAATTTAAGCCAAATGATTTAGCATACAAATAATTTCTCGTTATAATTGTTATATTTGTATTTATTGCATTTTATTTTTGTATGAAACTAACAATGCATTGGCAAATAATTTGGCCAAGTGAGAATGTTCGCGGGTTATACTGTACCTTTTAAATACAATTTTATTGTCAATAAATATTATCACGTAACTTTATTTCTAGCGTATTTTTCAGCAGTTTTTATAAATATTAACTGCATGCATAAGCTTCGAAATATATTTGAAGAATGTTAACTTTACTTATATTCAAACTACAAAATAATAAAGTTGACGGGTTCATTGGAATTTCAAATTTGACGCGGTTTACAGAGTTAAAAACGCAGCTTAGCGTTTAGCAGTCGGTACACTACCGGAGCTTCAGTAGAAGCTCGGTGGTGGCAGCACTAGTAAAATGACGGGCATTATATTGCTTGGTGGGGCGGGAGATGGAAGAACGCCGATACTTGGCTGCGTTGTGCTCTCGCGTCGTTCATATAGTACCCATGCCATAAGCCATCAGTTCGTGCCGTGGCATAGCAAACAGTTCAGTCAGTTCACGGGAGTGAGTCAACGGAGAGGTGGTAAAAAGTGGCGTTTGGGTAGGGGGTAACAGAGACGACCGATCTTCCCTCTCCTTACCCGTGGGATTCTCACCTACTGGCACCTATACCCACGTGTGTACCGCACAAAAATTTATCCAACAATATCTGTCATCAATGAAGATAATCAAGTTGAAGAGGAGCATCTTCGACGAATATTGGTAGCGCATGCGTGCGGTCTTTTGACGTGTCGCTTGGCTGCCGTGCGCGCCAGAGTACCGTTAGTATTACCAGCAGCAACAGCGACAGCAGCAGCAGCAGCAGTAGAGGTGAAATGAGAAAGTCAGTGGCCGCAAACGCTTTCGCTAAGGTAAGCACTCGTCTCTCGTGTATACGAATGAATACCGTACCCTCGTAGTGTCGCATGTGCCGAGAGAGTGAGAGAGATTTGATGGTGGGGTGCGGAGTAGTAGAGAGACGCGACGCCAGCGGCTAGCCGCCAGAAGAGAGAAGGAGAGAGAGAAAGCCCTGGTGGGGTTGGAAATTGCGTGGTGGTGGGCCCCTTCGCGCGCCTCCCGCCTCTACTACTCTATTTCTCGCTCTCTCTTGCTCTCTCTTGCTCTCTCTTGCTCTCTCGACACGGCAGTGGGGGTGTAAACACAAACCCTCCGCGCTCTGCTACCCGAGCTTTTCTCAAAGCACATCACAACACACTTTTCTTGCTCTCTCTCTCTCTCTCAGAAGTCTGCTTTGGCCGTGATTACGCAATCGACGCCGTCGACTCCGCTATTTACGGACGTAATGGTCTACGACCAGCACGCCGAAGGCCCTTTTACACTTTTCCCACGCTACGAATCGACGCTCACGATTCATGTTTTCCCTTCATTTCTCGTGCGACCACCTTTGGAACCTGTGTACAGACCCATGTGTACTTGGCATTAAATTTTGTGCGAACGAATAAATTCCTCTACATATAGGATTAGCGCTCAAGAAAGGGGGGGGGGGCGAGCGTAAAAAGGGACGTCGCGCGCTGAATACCGAAGCGGTGATGGCCGACAGACGAATAAGAGAGCTGACGTGTCAAGATATCAACAACGCGTGCAATGTTTGAGCATTGAAAACGTGTTCACGTGCGTCATGTCGTGATAACCAACTAAGCCAACGCCCAACCATTGTTTGATTTTCCCTCTGAAATTCACAACCCTTTTTTACGGATACACACGCATACATATGCGCATACAAGTCCTGAGACGAGACGTTAGGAGAAAGCGCGCGCTGGCATGACGCGCTCGAGCTAAGGAGGTCGAACGAGTAGCGGAATTTCTTTTCTCTCTTTGTCTCTCTTTTTCTCTATTTATCTATCTATCTTTCTCGTTGCTTGCCGTGAATTGATCCCTCTAGTGACAGGTGTCGTGGACTAAAGTTTACTCGCTGCTTACCACTGAAATATTATTCTGTCATTGATCGTTGTTTTTTTTCGTGTGTGCGTAAACAGCAGATTGTTCATAATTATCTCACACTGTCGTCTGACTTAGTAGTTGTTAACGAGCAAGCATCAATGTCGACTGTAAATTCTAATCTACACGTCGAGAACGTGTCCTTCAATACTCGAGTAAGTATCATTGCGAGGAAAATGTATGCAAATCCTTTTAATCGAAACGTCAGGCGATTATTATTAGTTCATTTGTTTTATTATCTTTGGTAAATATAGCATTTTTAAACAATAAATGTTAAACGTAGCAGTCGTTTGGATGTGTCTGAAAGTGTTGATGTTTGATAATAAGTGGTAGTATTGAGCAGTATTGAATAGAAAATAAATGTTGCTTGTAGTAATAACTAGCTCGTTGTTCACTTGCGATTTTAGACACTGTTTACTTAACAAAAATATCGCTCGATATTTGTATCGTTGTATAAATAATACGTTGCTAGCGGATGGTTTGACTCGGTTTGACTCGCTGAGGAAATAACGTAGTAAACGAGTTGATGTTTGTTTTCTCTCGCAAGAAATCTCAAGTTGTACTTGAGCGTATTCTGAAAACGCGGAAATTGTGGTAGTGGAAGATTGTAAGGCACTGTTGAACGTTCGCAACTCATCGAGTTGTGACAAGTGTTTAAATTAGTCATCGATTAACCGCTGTAGAAGGCGCCGTTCGCCAAATCCTCTTCTAGTATTCCATTGTGCTTATTAAACCAACGACGGCATCAATCGATTCCATTGAAACCGAGCGTACGCAGTGGGCATGCGTTTGCATTAATAGCTTTCCGTTCCGAGCAAAATAATACATGAATATTTACGTGTATCCGGCTAATGAACATTTCAAGTAGCTTATCATAGACAACTCGCTAAGACCACATAATCAGATCAAAAGCGTTTATTGCGCACTATTCTCGCCTCGTATCGTTACTTTTTATCGGCTATCGTCAGATATGTCGTTAGTTTTTGTTTTGTCATCGGGATTCCAACGCGTTATCAGTCATTCGCCCGTTGGACGTGTGCAACTGCTGCAGCAATCGGAATATTCGTTTCCCGAGTCCACGTATAAGCGTATACTTCGAATGGACTTATCTTCGATAGGACCTTTAGATTAGTCATTTCCATTCTAACGATAGGCTGAGTATTTACACGATATTATCCGCTGGGTGAATTTCAGATTCTCCTCGTTACAAAATCGACGGCGTTGCACATCCGTACATGTCCTTGCGACGCGTTGGTGTCGGTTTTTTTTCCATGTAGAAAATCGATAAACTGATTTTACGTAACGAGTTGCTGTACACAATAGCGTAGCTATATAAAATATTGAATATAATTGCCATTTATTTGTTCGAGATTTTCAAACTGGGACGTGCGAATACAAGTTTCCCTGATATTTCTAACGATATGGAAACAACAAAATAACGAGAACAAGAAGGCCGTTCGTTATCACTAGAAATTTAAACTTTCTCTGATTCTAGTGCAAGTGTAAACGCGACTGAATTGCACCTACTTTACCGTTCTGGAGATGCTTGGCTTGCGCCTTTCGTTCCGTTGACTTCTCTCTCTCTCTCTCTCCCTCCGCTGCGCGTTGCTTCTTGGAATATTCACCGTAAATTTTATCTAGCTCACGCTCGCGCGCGAGAAAGCTCTATCCTGCTTTTTTCTCGTGCGCTCATACGTTGAGTACGTGATATTAAATTTTATTTCTGTTGTACAGCGGTCGATTACTCTTTTTCTTTTTTTAATTTCAACAAAACATTTGTCAGCTACTCGAGGTCTCTTTACGTCACGTTGAACTTTATGAAAAATCAACTAAATTATCCTTGATTCAAATAACAAAGCAGGTTGCAGGTTGAAATGTTTCCACTTTAGTAGTAAAACGATAAAACATTCAAGATAAAGATAAGTTCTTTTATTACGTGGAGCGTACACACTTTTCAATTCATCGTCCTTTTACGAGTTGCTTGAATTTTAATCGATAATTATAGTCCAAAATAAATTATTACCAAAAATCGTATGAAAAATACAAATTCATGTGTAAACAAACTCAAAGGCATCAATCTCAAACAAAGCATGTACACGATGACTTTTCGTTTATCTAGGTTTGCACATCGTTTCTTTTGTAGTATATGGTCGAAGCCCGCCACGGATATTAGCGTTAATGATATTAACAAAACGTTTCAAATATGCTACAAGTTTTAAAAGCGTTGCAACGATATATAGAGATCATGATATAAGGTGTGTATGTGTGTGTGTGTGTGTGTGTGTGTGTGTGTGTGTGTGTGTAGTTCGATACGAGTTTCGTAAAAAAATTTAAGCGACTGTAACGATGCCCACAGCGATGAACCTGTAAAACATCAAAAAAAAGAGAAAAAAATCCCCATGGAAACGAGGAGAGACGTTGCTAGCTTTGCTATAAGCCAAGGCAAACCAAGCCGAGCTATGTAAACGACATAAGCGTCGTCTTGGCGGCCATGTTCGACAACTCGTGAAATCGTCGTTGTGCGCATGCGCGCCGAGAGCGCGGCTCGTAGTCGTCGTCTCGCTTTCTCTCTGTCTCGCACACTCGTATATTCCACGCAAGCAACTCGTTCGAACACTTGCTGCCGTTCTCATTTAACCGTTCGTAGCACAGCACGGCAACAGAGCTTGTGCTGCTGTTGCTGCTGTTCAGCCAACGCTGCAATAAAAAAATAAACTACAAACGAAGCAGAGTTTCTTTCACACTTGTGAGTTCTTCAGGTGCTGTTTATTCTGGAACTAACACAGTCGCGCACACGGCACTATTCGCGCGTTAAGAATCGGAGAAACGAGGAGGAAGAAGCAGTTTTCCGCAAAATGGTAAGCTATTGTGGCGAGCGCACAGTGTGATAGAGTGAGAAAGAGAGAGAGACACGTACGCTAACCTCGAAATATCGCGAGTGGCCTACTTGGGAGTGGAAGCGGCGGGTGTATATATACGTTCGGCCTCCCTCCTCGGGGCGGATAAACTTGGGGGATCGCTACCGCGATGCACTCACGGCGGCGGGGCTCCCTTCTTTTTCTAGACCCCCTACCCTAACCTCTCTCTCTCTCTTGCTCCACTCGACTCCCTCTCTCACATTCTCTCTCTCTTCTCTTCTCTTCCACCCTTCCTGTCTGTCCCTTCATCAGCCGTCCGAATGCATTCATGTTGCAAGCAACACCGTGTGTGATGACGTGGATAATGCTTTCACTCTATTCCTATCGTGAATGTGTGTGTGTGTCGAGTACTTGTGGCTGCGTGTAGTTTACAGAGCGTTCAACAATGGCGATGTATCTATCGTACACGGTGACGAAAATGCCAAGAGAGAGAGAGAGAGAGAGAGAGAGACTAAACACGAAACAGTATTTTTAAATAACGGTTCATCGGTACGATGTGGGTGTGACGAAGCGGTTGTGTTAGTTGTCAGGTGCCTCTCCTACAAACTGTTTGTCGATCTTAGAAGTAAGCTCGCGACGTGAAAACTAACATCGTTCAATATCGTTTGATTCTTACCAGTCGTGTTGCTGCTCCAATGTGCGTAGGTTTAACAATGGCCATGAAACGATTTCGATCAAACAACGCGCGTTAAAGAACTACAAGTCATCTGTGCAGTGTATTTATATCCGTACTAATAAAGCATTTGTGACGGTGAATATTGTTTTTATTTTGTGTAGGAATTTCGACGCATTGCCGCTTCACACCGGTAAAAACTGGAATCTCTAGCTCGGAAATAGAAAGTCGTTGCGACTACTATACGCTATCGATTTTCCCCAAGAGTTGCTTAATACCAGCCAATTATGACATCTCACGTTGATGCATCTCTAAATAAAGTTATAAAAAATGGAAATAAGTGGGTATACTACTAATGTTCCTATTACAGCGTAATAATAATCAAAGTAAAACGCGTTTAAATTAAACTACATCGCGCAGCGTAATTATGTAATATCGACAATAAGCGATTCAATTACAAATGTACCATTAGTAGGTATGGATTAGAAATAAAGTTTTTATCTTGACGAAACCTTGAATGATATGAACTAATTAACGTAAATAATTAGTTAATACAGATTAACATTGATTTCTAATCTTAATAGTAGGCAAAGAAAAAAGTAAAGTATTGTCGAACCAAAAATAACAATCTCTTTGAACAATCACGTAAAAGACGGCTCAACATTCAAGCCACAATGACGACGATGATGACGATGAAAAAGCAATAAGATTCTCACGCCTATACAGTGTAAGCCGGTAGAGCAAGCTCTGTTTTCGGTCGGTTCAATGTTGCGGACAGCGTGTAGCCATGCACGCAGGGTATACCATTAGAACGTCGACTGCCGGTTCACACGCGGCAGCGGCGGCTGCTCTCTTGACACGTTGAGAGAGAAAAGAAGGGGGAGATGAAAGAGAGAGAGAGAGAGAGAGAGAGAGAGAGAGACGAGGGTGGGAACCCGCTGTGGAGAGGAAGATTTTCGTGGGGGGTGATGACACGTGCTTTGCTACTCGCGGGAGGGGGCGCCGTCAACTTCCTTGGTCAAAGTCACAGGGAGAGAGAGGTAGTACCTTTTTTTCAGAGCTTTAACTGTGGGTGGGGGAGCGACGGAGCGGGAGTTTGCCACGTGCTTTTTCAGACTCCGGGGTTCGCTTGGCTACCGTTCATGGAATTGTTGTCGTTTGGATTTTATTTTTAACTTACAGACTATCTATAAATATAGCAATTTGAATATTTCAAGCTAGCATTGATTCTTGTTCATAGCCCAATACATTGAGTATTTATAGAATTATATGGAAACCTGATCTCTATATACGAGACGCCGCCAAAAAACAGAAGAAATATCGTTGAACGTTAATAATTTGGAAAAAGTTCGTTCAACGGTGTCTACATTTGTTCGGAATAAAAGCCCCGGTAGAGATAAGAGGGAAGCGTGGTATCGGCTTTACAACGGGGCAGAAAAAAGGAAGAACGCGTTTGGTATCCAGCGCAAGCTGTCGACCGAACAATAAGCGAAGTACGAGAGCAAAATACCCGCACTGAGGGTGCGAGCCCGATGTATAATGTGTCCCCTCCCACAACAATACGACATTCCGTATATTCCATACTTGCTTTCGTTGATAGTTATGCATTTATTTTTTTTCACCGTTGAAAAAAGACACTCGGGTCTCTCGTATTTTATTCACAGAATTTCTCATATTATACAATGTTATTTATCCTGGCAGCGAGGCTTAGAGCTCGCGATCAAAACAAAAAGCGTATACATCACACGCCAATAGCAGTTGCAATCACACGCGGTTTCTCTCTTCCATTCATTCATCCTTCTCTCTCTCTCTCTCTCTCTCTCTCTCTCTCTCTCTCTCGTTATCCCCGTCAGCTTTTTCTCCCGCTCTCTTTCTCTCTCTCTTTCGTCGAGGCTTTTCTCCCTCTCTCATCACTTGCACCTACCCCACCCCGCAGACTGAATGCACCCCGCGGTAGCTTTGGCAATTTTCTCTCTCTCTTTCTCTCCACCTCCACCTACGTCCACCTCTCTTCCGAGATATCGTCACCGCCTGCGCTGCTCGAGTGGGGCTCGCACGCTGCCTGCGCTTACTCCTTTGTTTTTCTCCTCGTGTTCGTTGAACCCGCCTGGATATAGTCATCGTCTCGTTGTTTTGTTGTTTGTATTTTTTTTCCATTATTCCGTGAAAAGCTAGAAAGTATCGAGTTGTCGATTAAAAAAACACGTAAACTAGTTAATCGTTAGTCTTGATAGTCGTTACGTCGTGGGTAGCGTGCAAGCTGTACACGTAAGCCGTAATTAAAATAAACTTGAAAATAGCACAACCAATCGGTGGCATTGGTATAGCAGCGAAGTGCCGGGCGACATCGCCGTTTCTCTCGTTCTATCTTTACCCTCTCTCTTCCTTGTCTTTCTCTCACTCTCTCTCTTGCGCCAACTATCTCTTCCCCCTCCCCCCCACGTAGTTTCCGAGATGCGCGTGACTTGATATCTAACCGCGGGGGACTACACGCCGCTTGAATGCCGTCTTTCTACCTCACGCGGGGTGGGGGCGGTCGTTTCGGTGTGCGGGGGTGAAGTGGGGGATTCTCGCCACTACTCTCTCTGCTCACCCCACCTTTCTCTCTCTCTCTCTCTCTCTCTCTCTCTCTAAGTCCCGTCCCTTCCTTTAATGCTACACTACGCTGCCGCGAGAAGGATAAAAAAGCGAGCCCTTTCATTTCTGCCTTTTGTTCGCCAACCTTTCTCGTGTATTACATATACAACTTGCACACTTCTATAGCGGCGGCGATACGTACGACTTTGATCTCCGAAGGCTTGGTGGAAGATAAAAGCACCTTGTAAAATCTTTGCGTACGTCGTTAAATGCTCGTACAAAGCTTTCTTTGCCAGAGTAGGGTATTCAAAGATTCGCTGAAAATGTGGATGGCTCGTCCGAACGTGTCGTACGGGGTCAGATATACAGCGGCGAAAGCTCGCGAGCATATCGCACGATGCGAGTGCGATGCGCACGTGGTCGGTTATCGGACTATATAGGCTTGCTCCCCCCAAAGTGCAGTCAACAGTCCTCCCCCCTCGCTTGTAGCACACGGCGCGCCGATCGCGGAAGAAGGGCTAGCCCGAGAGGCGCATAGAGCACGCTCGCTTGTTCCCTCTCTCGCGGCGCTTTTCTACTACTGCGGCTGTGGCTGCTTGCTTGCTAGATTGCTAGCTACCACCCTCGTCCGCTCGCTCGTACTAGTTTAGAGCAAAGAAAGTGACGCCGCCGCTTATACCCCACCCCAACCTACAGCGGACCACCCTGTCTGTGCCCCTGTGTCCGGCTGTCTATGTGTGTAAAACAGACTGGTGGTGGACAGACGTAGCCAGAGGGGGGGGGGAGAGATTTTCCCACCGACGGGGGAGGCACAACTCACGTGCTACTCTTGGCTTTGTACGCTCTTCCTCTCTCTCTCTCTCTCTCTCTCTTCGCTCTCTCCACTCTCTCCACTCTCTCCACTCTCTCCACTCTCTCCACTCTCTCCACTCTCTCGAATGAATTCGGTGGGATGAGTGATGCGCGCGCCCGCGAAAGCCGGTGAGTTTGTTTCGGAGAGCCCCGTTTACACCTTGCGTCATTGTGATTCAATTCGAAGAAAGTCATTTCAAGTCATTGCTTACTTGCCGATTACGTCGATGTCCGAGTTTTAAGAAAAAAAATGTATCGTTTCTTTGGACTATTTGTCTTCAATGAAACAGCTACGTTCGACATTTGGAACTCGACTGGCATACGATCTATGCATCGATATTAAATTTGTTCCGTTGGCGTTGTATCGCTAAAATTATAAATATATAACAACGTTAACACGACTAATTTTGAGTAATAACAAAGGAAATTAATTTTGCTTGCAGGCACTTTAATTGATCATCCGATCCGGTAGTGTTATCAACTTGCCGCACAAATTCGCTGATAAAATGAACTTCACACCGTTTCCGGGCTTCACGACGGGATCGTTGCCGACGGGTACGGTACATCAATTCGCTACGGCGAAATTCGCTCAGAATCTAACAACCGGTGGTCAGGTTGTTGGTGTATTATCCGGAGGCGAAGGAGGCGTGCATTACTTGCGCCCAGTCGACCCCAATGGTTTTACCGTGGCACAGAGTGCTGGAAATCAGCAACAGCAGATCATCACTCTACCGATCACTGTACCCGGCAAGGACGGTACTCAACAGCAACAGACTGTACAAATCCAAGTGGTTAATCCCAATGTTACTCAGGGCGGCAACAGTAATGAGCAACCCAAATACATACCCATCTCGCTCAGCCAATTCCCACAGGGTGCTGCCACTGTGTTGACTGTCGCATACAGCCAACAGGGTAGCGAAGGCGTGCAGATACAAGTGGCACCGCAAAACACCGTTGCAACCACGCAAACGTAAGTATCAAGATACGATTCCTATTGTTTCTTTTCTTTTTTTACAACTTTACTCTTCAACAGCTCTGAACAAACAACTCAGAGTACATCGACAGCCACGTCGACAGCTCAGCAAACAATTCAACAAACGGTACAATTGCCTGGAGCACCAGAAGGATTGACCGTTGTCGCTCAAATTCCTCATGATTTAATTTTGCGCGAAGCAATCGAGGAACCTAAAGAGACCGAAGTTAAAACGGAGGCTGGTACAACTCCGGTGGCTCTTATTAAAAGAGGGGGCGTTAAAGGCCAAGGCAACCAAAGTACCGAGGAGTTTATCGCTCAGATGCAGGCTGGTTCGTGGCCGAGCATTACCACTAGCGGTGTTACCGACTATATCGCAAGGTTTGCTTCGTTCAATTGTTCAACGCAACATTTTGCGATGTTAAATTATTTTCCGGTCCTAA
Source organism: Chouioia cunea (assembly GCA_030064505.1). NCBI lineage: Eukaryota > Metazoa > Arthropoda > Insecta > Hymenoptera > Eulophidae > Chouioia > Chouioia cunea. The sequence continues at coordinate 9,765,489 of JAOPFQ010000004.1, read as the reverse complement.
TTATCGCTTGTCTTGCAGGTTACAAGGTGGCAATGCATTGCCACTGACGACGCTGCAGCACTTCCTCAAGTTCTCCGAAACGATCAAACGCGAAGCGATCGTTGAATCGAGTCCATTGGATACAGATGGCCTTGAAGCTACGGCCAGCACTGGTAATGATGGTCAAACCGTGCAGATCACTGTAGCTGGTGGTGAGACTGAAATTATACCCGATGTCACCGAGGAGGCTACGGGTGAACCAGGTGCCAAGCCTAAGCGTAAGAAGAAGTACAAGAAGAAGCCACCCAAGCCCAAGAAGCCTAAGCCAGGACAGGTGGGTTCATTTTTTTGTCTTTGGTTATTTGTGGGTTTGCTTTTGGGTGAAGGCGGGGGTTTCGTTGTTCGATTGTTTGCATCGAATTATCGGCTTGAAAACCAGTCAATCGGTTATGTTAATCTAATTTTTTGATAGCATAGATATTTTTTTGCGGGGGGGGGGGGTTTCATTGATAGTCAATGATTGGTTAAACAGAATAAACAAACAGCAGTCTAATTCATGTTATAATTGAGTGAAGTATTCTCTATTTTGTTCGTGTCGAAAACCAATGTTATTTTTGTATAGATATTATAGCTAGAGATAACCTTTAAAGCTGATAATTTTATGTAGAACATCACTAAAATACAATCTTATGAAGTTTATGTAAGAACACAAATCTTACAAAGCATTTTTTCTCTTTTTATTGTTTTAACACACTCACACACTTGCGATGGTACAGATGAACTTCGTCGAATGTGCCGAAAACTCCAAAAGTAGACGTTTTAAGGTACAGCTGTGTTTTTGAGAAATATTTCTTTATAACGCTTGTATGAACGTTTTTTATTAATTATTTTTGGTTTACATTACCTTTGATTTTGTTTACAAAAATCTATCATGAGCATACTTTGTTTATTGGTAAACATGCACTGAGACTATGTAAACTTTTACTTTTTGGAGTTGTTTTGCTCAATATTGTTGTCCAACTAAATGTACCGTTAAAATTTTAATTCATAGTCCAGTGGCTGAAAGCATTACCGATTGAACAAATTGAAATAAATAGGCTTTTCTTTAATAATTGTACATATCTTAGAAGCTCTATGTAAGTTTAGTTTTCTATAAACAGTTGCTGAGGCAAAATTGTAAATAGTGATAAATTTTTGAAGAACTTGAACAAATGAAGAAATCAAAGTAACTATTGTAATAAAAGTTTATTTATTTTCACGCTTTGACAGTAAACCAAGCAAAAATATAGAAATAGCTGTAGTTCATTTATAATCCAGCTTTGATTGCTGACTGGTTTACTAAGATAGTAATTTTTTTATGAAGCTATGTGTACCGTAAGTTAGTGTCTTGCATACAAACTCACTATGAATTTTCTTTTATTTGTTCATTTTTTTTTTAATACCTTTTGAAAACAATAATTTTATACGATTGGGGTTGGAAATGTTTGTCTATAAATATGTATTGTCATTTTTCTAGGTGAGCATTGTCACAGCTTTAGATGGCACAACGTTATTCTGTTGTCCTCAATGCAATATGGCATATCCAGAGAAAGAACTTCTTGAACAGCATTTAATTGGGCATAAGATAGAAAGGCGATTCATCTGCGATATTTGCGGCGCGGGACTCAAACGCAAAGAACATTTGGAGAGACACAAGCTTGGTCATAATCCAGATCGGCCATTTGTTTGCAACATTTGTATGAAGGTAATTATTAATACATTTCCTTCTAAATTAATTTTTCTTAACTCTTTTTTTGCTACTGGAACATTTAAGCTTTATATTTGTTTACGTTTCTTCCTCCTTAAGTTGGACGAAAAAATTGGAAACTCATCATTTTTTGAAAGAAAGTTTACACAATTTATAGTTGTGGATAAACATGAATCAAATAATCAATTTTACAGGGTTTCAAGAGGAAAGAGCATCTGAATTTACACTGCGTGATTCACAGCGGTCAGAAGACCGAGGTATGCACAGAATGTGGCAAAGCCTTCTACCGTAAGGATCACCTACGAAAACATGCTCGCAGCCATTTGGCAAAACGAGCCAAAGAGGCTGATCCTCTCTCAACTGCTGAAGCTGCGCAAGCTCAGCAACAAGGTCAGGCTCAGCAACAGGCCGTCGCTGAACAACAAGCACAACAGCAGCAACAACAACAACAAGAGCTTCAGCAGCAACAACAGCAACAGCAGGCTGTGCCAGAAGTCCAGCAGATTCAGATTCAAGTATGTTCGGAGAAAGGGATTCCCTATTTAACTGTCACCCCTGCAGGCCACGAGAACCTTCTGAGTTGAACCTCGTTTTTTTCGCAATCGTTGTTGTCTTGTTTTATCCAAGAATCGCTTTTGTTTTTATGCTTGCCTCTTGTTTGCACTGCCTTGCTTTATTCTCTAATCCTAATGTTTATTATTTTTTAATGTTTAGTAAAAATTTAAAACATCATCATCATCCACTGATATTTTAAATTGTAAGATGCATGTAACAAAAGCAATATGTTGTGCTTTTTATTATACATCAATTGCTACCACGAAAATGCAATTTTTCGTTATGTATAGAATATTGTAAGTCGGGGATATTTGTACAGTAGTTATTGAATATTGAACTCTCAGGAGAGGACATTCAGTTAGGATAATCACGTAACCTATATCAATATAAATATATATATATGCATACATATATACATATATACATATATGCACACACGCACATATATACGTACATACATACATGCATACATTCGTACATATATATATACATATATGTGTGTATATATATATATATATATATATTTAAGTATATATACATATGGACAATAAAGATTTTTATAATGAAGAATTGCTTTTATATCAAAAATACCCCTCATAATAAGTAAAGTCCATCATTTGATTTTTTAAGTCACATAAGCTTGTGCTCCTTATACCGCGGTTTTTTTTATGTGTTGTCTGACAGATTTGTGTGTATTTTCTCTGAGAAAATATTTTCAAAATTTCGTTAATTCAAACTTCGCTTGAACACTTTTCCAAACTTTAGGTGGGTCAAGGTTCCCAAGCGCAAATACATCAGATTTCGGTGCCTGAAGGTTCAGCAGTCGTCCTGCCAGCTGGTACTGATGCGGGAGCCATCACGTTACTTCAACACCATGCGCAGCAGCAACAGCAACATTAGCACCGCCGCTTGTGCGCGATAATAACGCCCGAAAGACACTAAGAAACTATGAACTGTTGAATTGAACGCCTTCCGTGAGAAAAAAGACAGTCTTACGTGTAATATAGACTATAATTTCGTTTGGCTGGGTGATGGCTAGTTGTGTGTGCAGTACACCTGATATACTGGCAACCAGATTATTTGGGTATTACAAGTTGACGCGTGCAGTGCTCGAATAAGAGAATTTGTTGATATAATTGCGATATACTGGTGGAAGAAAAACCGATTAGTTTTGTTTGTTTACGTTTGATTGATAACAATATCATAGACAATTGCATACACAAAGTTTACACAACATTGGCTTTGATGACAAGCTTAACTAGGTTTAAGTGATTTTATGAAATGGCTAATTTTTCCTACAAATACAAATTATTTAGGCAGATAATGGTGGTCATTGTACTAAGTCTTTTTTCATCATGTTTCTATGTGAGCAATTGTGTGTATAATGTTTGCACACCAGGTACCAACGATAATATGTACTCTAAGCATTTTTATTTTATGCGCTCATCATTAATAAAAAATTTGCTCGCGTTCAATTTTGACGTTTCGATTCTTATTTTATTATTAAATTCTAATCAATTAAACGTAAAAGAAATTTTATTGCTGTATGAAACACAATAGGCCGTTGTAAATGTGCTTCTAAAACAAAATCATTGAATTTTGAGTTGAGCGATCAAAAGTTAAGCAATTAATTATAAAAGTTCTATTATGAATTGAATACATTTATTTACGATATTTTTATATGAATTATAATGTTGTTTTCAATTATAAAATTATGTGACGAGCTCATCTATGTAGGTTATAAATTCGATAATATTTACGAGAAATCGTGGCTATTCTAGAGCAAAAGTGATTTTTCATTTTCAATTAGTGATCATTAATGTATTATTTATATCACCATAAAAAAGTAGTTTATGTTAATATGTGCTATTAAAATTTCTATAATTCTTTTATTCTGGTGCAAAACTTACCAAAATAGAATTTTTGATGGCGATTATTGCAATTTGATAATTTGAATAGCACATTATATATTTTATATGCTATATTTTTTATAACTATATTTAATCATAAACGCAAATTAAATCAGGAAAATTATTCCATTGCGGAAATTTATGCGTTAAAAGAGTAAAAACTATTGTTTATATCTTATGTTTTAGAAAGTTAAATAAAAATTGAATTCAACTGAATTGAATTGTTCTAGAATAACCAAATTTTACCCAACAAAAATTTACCTGTACTGACTAAGTGTGCTACTAAATCTACTTGTTTTTTTGTTGTTTTCTTGCACAAGTAAATTACACAATATATCATTGTTTCAATAAACTGTTGCACTGTTTACGCAAATACTAATATTCAGATTGTCATCCAATGGCTACCATTTGCTAGAAATCCGAAATTGCACTCTGATTTTTAACACATTGATTTCGCTTTGACAGTCAATATCTTAATCGAACAATTCGACAATGAAAAAACCGAAATAAATGCCGAGGTTAAACACTTTCATTATTAAAGCTAATTTTTCGAATATATATGTTAACTGTACCTGTACGATTACTTTAACTTGTTAGAATATCACTGGATTGCCTGGGTCGTTTAAATGAATTTGAAGACATGATTGTGGAAGTCGACAATGTAATAATTGATTTCGAAAAGAGGATATAAAGTAATGATATTTATTTAAGAAAGGAAGAAGCAAAGAAAAATATGCATTATAGGGTGAATTTTTTGAAGGCAGTGTAATGAAAGTCGAACGTACATTCATTATAATCAAATACACACGTAACCATAATATCTAATTAAAGTGAAATAGAGGTAATATATCCTTTTTCTATTTTTACGTCAACCGCGGCCCATAATAGTAATGATAATATGTAAATCTATGGTGTTAAAAGTTTTTAATGCGAGGATCAAGATATAAGGATATACATTAAGGTGAAAGGTACCTATATCAAATATATATATATATATATGTGTATATATTATATGTATATTTTTGAGAGAGGAACAGTATTCGTTAGAAATATTGGTTTTTGAACTGATTTGGCTTCAATATCTAATTGAATTGCCGTGAGGCAGAGATGCAAAATTGTAAAATTTCGTAACTTATTGTACAGTTGACGGTAATAAGGACACACCATTGCAAGTCATTTCTCATTTGACAATGTATATTATCGAGCGTGGAAGAGGCGCGATAGGGTAGGGTAACACGTATTATTATCGAGTTTTTTCATTAGTAAGAATATTAATTTTAACTTTGACACGGGTTTTCGACAGTGCAATATTATATTTTATAAACGAAATAATGTTATACCTATCAAACGTGGAATGAATCGTTTAGAATATTTTGTCCTTCTTAAATAACTTTCGTCTGCATAATTTCAAACGTGTAGTATTTGTCAATGTTTTTTTGTACTTTCGTTGTACATACATGCGGAGATATTTTTCAAGATTATAGAACGTATATTTTTACAACAAATAACATTTCAATTTTCACGTAATATCACTGTAAAGATAGAAACCGCATCGTTAAACGGATAGAGTAAGAACAATCGAATGACGTACATCGTCAAATGTACAGAAGGTCGCTAGTTTGCTTTATTTAAACAGCTCCTGATATTTTACATACTACGACGTATACTACAATCTCATTTGACAAGATGCATAACTTAAATGATTAAACGTTACAATCTGTTGGATTTACAATTCTATTGACTGTACCATACGATTTTAATAAGATTATTCATAGGGAGACGTTGATAAGATACCATAGAAATCAGTATATAATCGTATAGGATTTGATATTAATGTTCTTCTATAAAGTTAATGTACACGGTATTCTCTATGTGTACTTATTTAAAATCGTACGTGATACACAAAGCGTTCATTTAGTGCACATTTTTATTTTTCCTTTACAAGCCATTGAAATCGGAGAATAATGCTCTTCAAACGAAATTGAACATTCGCGCGCTTTCTTAAGCGTTTGTTAATACTCGTATTCTTTTTAATTGTACTTGTGATCAATCCAATGGAAACAAAGACGTCTGTATTTATGTGCTTGAAAATTGTGTAAACGGCATAAACTATTGTCACGTTCAATTATTATTTTTAAGTGGAATACAAACGAAATTAGATAATCAGTTCTTCCGAATTATAATCAATTTGCATTTTAATCGACGACAGTCATTCTGATTATTTAATCTTTGTCACTTTATCAATTTAATAAGCTTTCTGTATAACGAAACAATAGTTGAGAAAAACACTTGATTATTTAATTGACTAAACTGTTTAAAGACGTGTTATTTATTCGTTACAATTATAAAATAACGATCAAGTGCATTTACTTAGTTAAAAATAGGGCATTTCTTCCACAATTGGTATTTTCACGACTATGTTTGCGTCATATTAAAGATGTATCTTCAGAACCAATCCAACGTAAATATAATTAAGCATGATAGGGATAAAGAAATTTTGTAATTTGATAAAAGCTACGTTAATGTAAAAATGAATTTTTAGTTTTTAAGGGAACAAGGAAACAAACAACACGAAAAATTCAAATACATATTTGAATCCAATTATATATTTTGATCGATTATTTTTATAACGCAAATCTATGGAAAAAAGGCAATGGGGCTAAGAGGACTACGATAAATCGATCGTTTTGTTATTCGTAATTTTTATCATTATCATGGCGGATTAGTAATTACTTTAAAAGATAATAAATAGTACGTAAGACATTTTCATTGTTACTTACATAAATATTTGAAGAAAGCTAAATTAAAACTGAAATAAATTGTAAGTTTAATATAAAGTGGCTGCGAATTGGTTTATTGTTACCTGCCTGATGTTTATTAGTAACAATTGGGCGTTCAGATCGTAATCGTAGTTTCGCACGTTGAGCTTTTTCTAATAATTTATGAACGCTAAACGTTGTTTGCTTTATGATTTTTTTATTTCCCAGGGAATCGATATTGTCGATACGTCAATTACACAGTAGCCTACTTAGCTACAAATCGTTGCAGACGCCTTGCTTCAATTGAGCACCCGGCACTGAAGCGAATCACGTCTATCACGTTGATTTCTATTATGTAAACATTTCTCACGTATCTTTCTCTGTCTTTCGTGCGAAATTTTCATTCAAATATCAACGTTGACGAAATCATCACTGTTCCTTGATCTGGACTGTTCTTGCACGATCGATATTACGAATTTTAAAGTAAATCTGAAAGTGATTCTGCCTGACAGTAAGATAAGGGTCTTGTTCTTTTCCCTGACTTCTTGCTCGCTACTGTAAATAGATTACGTGGATACTAATAATACAAATAAGTAGCGGACAAACCTTGATGTTTTGGCAATTCTAGAAGTGAATTTGCGAACTGGCCTTTTTATTAGATAGAGGCAGCAGCAACAAGCAACGAGTACGCGTAAAACAACGAACGCGTAGATCCAGAAGTGACGCTCGTCCCCGTGGCACAGCGGCAGATTTAGGCTTATTCTAGGCAGATTTTAGGTCGATCTTTAAATCGTCCAATCAATTCGTCGACTCCCCATCCCCCATCGCCACTTGCGAAATAAACCTCAACATTCGTTTGTCGATTGCAAAGCAAATTAGTCACAACTGACAGTCGCAGAGAAACGTGGTTACTTGTATGGTGGATTCTTCAATACACCTATCGAAGCGTTTGTCATGCGTCAATGTCGAAGAATAAAAGAAAGCCGATCTATGGCACATCGAAATACATCGTTTCCTGCGACCCAAAAAACTTCCATGCCTTACAAATGCTTCGCCAATCACGACCAATCCAAAAGCAAAATAGCAAATAGCTCTTGTACCGCCCGCAAGAGTGCGAGCAATTGACAACATTGGTAGAAACGCAAGTGCAATTAGATGTGTAATCTGCCTACAACTATTGCTTCGGACGCAAACGCCCCCCTTACTCCAAGTAGAGATGGATCGTAGTTGGCTGGCGCTAACGAAGTGTCTTTCTGCACATCGGCGACATTCGGTAGATCGGGTCTAAAATATTTTCCAAAGTATTTATTTCGACTAATAACATTGATAACTCGTTGAACAAAAGACATTGGTCAAGTATAGCTGCAAGTGCACGCGAGTCCACTGCCAGATCGATCGGTGTGTTGAAACCGCCGAATTGCCAATCCACCGATCAAGTTACGACTCCGATTACGGGTACGCCCGGAGTAAACGACCGATAGCTAGAACAATAACCCAGAAAAATAACCCACTGATACGTTGCAATTGAAGCATTGCTTCTTTTGTTTGCAACTAGCCACGATAATTCAATCGAGTGTCGCGTGCACTAAGCACCACGAAAAGTCCAAATATAAAATGTGTAATGCTTGATAAGGATGAGGAAATGAGTCGATCCAGCTGTCAAGTGCACCTTTAATTGCTTTTCAATCGAGTAACACTACGGTAAGTACGAGATTAACCTTAGTTATAGGCTTCGTTCAATCAGTTTTTCTTTTTGGTACGTGACTCAACGCCCACTTGTAATTTTCTCGTGCATACGGATTTTAACGCCTGAAGCAGTTTTATCAGAATACACAGGGCTAGCAAAACAGATCCAACCATAAAAGCATAGAGATCTAGAAGAGATGCTTGCCACCATGGCATATCTTCGATGGGTGACTTGAGTGCGTTTCTTCCATGTCGATGAATGTATTCTACCCAAAAAATAGCAGTATCCAACGGCTTCATTGGGCGATCTCGAAATTGTTGACTTACACGTTGTATACTTTCCCTGACGAAGGACAAATGTGATTATTCGCGCGAGCAGTGCGGCGTCAAACAAAAGACCATCATACCTGTACAGAGGATTGTTCAGAACTTCTTTGACGGCATGCGTTAACGACTCCGCGGTCGCGTTGGACCAATCGAGTTCGATGGCAATATTTTTGCGAACGGAATTGGCAGCGTTGAGAAATTGATCGGCATTCTGAGGAATGACTACCATCGGTACTCCGTAATAAATAGCCTCCTGCGTCCCCATTAGACCTCCGTGGGTGACAAAGGCCTTGGTGTTTGGGTGTTCTATGCGCAAAGAAATAATTTCGATAGATCGTGTTCTATACGGGTAATTTGAAATATGCGCGAACTTTTCTCACTTAAAATAGCAATTTGCTGGAACCACGGTTGAACGAGAACGTTCGAAGGTAGGCCAGGGGGTAACTCTTCTGGTACAGCAATTTTCATTAATACGCGCACTGGTTTAACGTTCTCGAAAGATTTGTAGAACGCATCAAGCATGTCTTTTGGATAGGTTTCAATCCTGATCATTGACCCAAACGAGAAGTAAATGCAACCATCGGTGCTATCGCTAAGCCACGTTTCGACTGCCTAGACAATACATTGGAATATTTAGCGTTATTCTCCTCCGATGCCTTTACTATACTTTTGGCTTGACCGCTCTAAAGTAACGCCGTCAAAGTAATCAAATGTTACAACGAATGTTTCCGTACTGCATTTGTATAATAATGGCGACTGTCAAATGATATCTATCGTCGAAACAGGCTGTACAATCACAGTTAATTCGCGTGAAATCCACGAGTATTCGTACGCGTCGATCTCTATTCTAAAATAGAAAAAATAATACGAACCGTCGGCAAAGTTTCGTTATGATCAATAATGTGTAATCCTCCAACAGGTATAATTTTCGGCACAAGGGATTCTATTCCATCGGTCGATATATCGCGATTGACAAGAGCGAGTGACACGTATTTTGGCAAATCTATGATACTAGGAAAGCCTGGTCCAAAGTACTTTTCGATGTATTTCTCCTGTGGCCGTGTGTACTCGTTGTAATGATGTATTGCGCGTTTGTAGTTTAGATAGTTCATTATGCGATCAAAAAATGACATTTCGACACTTTTCACAAAGTACATACTTCTTTGAAACGCCAAGTTTTTCGTAGCCCCAAAGCCATCGTACTGATAGTCGCATAACGGTGTCGTAACGACTCCGATCACCGGGAGATTCAAGTGCTGTCCAAACGGGATGTAACAGTGTACTATGGACAGCTTGAATGGAGACACAGGCAAAGGTGTAGAAGATCGACTTTATTGGTCATTGCAAAATATCATTATTACCTCGGTGATTATAAGATCGTAGGGAGGATTTTGCGGAGGTTCGTGCAACAGCTTTTGAAAATGCGAGCATCCGATTAAGTCGCAAAGAATCTCTTGATGTATTTTAAACCAGTACTTCATCGCCACGTCGTGTCTTCGCACGTTCGTTAGAGATGCGAAAGATATATTGTTGTGCAACGACGGTACCAAACCTGCTAAACTGTAATCATAATAGTTTTTTATCGATTGTTTTAAAGGAAAGTGACCGTACACGTCGACGCGATGTCCTTTAGCTGCTAAACCCCTCATCAACTCTTCGCACATAACAAAGTGACTTTTGGCTTGGACCGGAAACAGTCCCAGTATCCTCAATCCGTCGCTCGATTGTACGTTTACGTTGAAACATATTAGAATCGTATATACCATTGAGACTCTCTTTGAACGATGCATTTGTCAGCCTGCAATCGAAATATTTGCACCTTCAAAGAATATTCTTTTGAAGTAGTGTGCCTTCTTACTTGTTTTGTACTCTACTACGTTCATAGCTTCCACCGCTGGTAACCAACTGATAAAAACGTTATTGACGATGATATTTCTATTGTTAACTCTATTATCACGCGTTATAACTGGTTGGTCATTATTAACGAGGACGTCGGATCTTATCGCAAGTAATGATACAAAATTAAGGATGTCGAATTTCGCTGAAAAATTATTATTGGCTTCTTTTCGTTTTCAGCTCAAGGTACCTCCACGCGTAAACACACGACTGCACGTCGACATTTATCGTACGATAAATGGGGGGAATTTACGATACATCCCAGATTTCGCCTCGTGTAATCGTATGTTTTTATTTATAATGTAGATAATATATTTATATTATCTACATTAATAGATTCGTCCAACGCACTATAGTTTATAGAATGTTTTCAACGTTGTAGAGCCCAGCGTTGGAAAGCCGTTGAAATACTCGTGTACTTCGGTATCCCTCGGTTCCATCGGTACGCGGGGCGGTGTACCAAGTGTCGAATAATTTAGAAAGACAAAGAGACAAAGAAGTGTATTTGTACGTTTAGCGTCGTTATTTTGACGAGGTTCAGTTGTATATTTAACGTTACATTGAGCGTAGTCAGTGTTCTTTTAATTTTGCATTTGTATCGCGGCATATTTTACCTAAAATTTACAATTAACAGTCCACCTATGAACGCATAGACATCTAAAAGAGAAGCTTCCCACCAGGGCATGTCGTCGATGGGTGATTTGAGCGCGTCTTTTCCATGTCGATGAATATACTTCAGTCAAAATATCGCGGTGTCCATACTCGTTACTGGGCGATCTTTGATTTTTCGACTTAAATTTCGAGCCGATTCTCTACAAATGCAATTCGACGTTTTACTTATTAGCATGTTACACTTATCAAGAACTCGAGGAACGCTTAGCGATATTTCGGATTTTCCAATACAGCTTTCAAAGCATTGGTAAACGTCCTTTCAGTTGTTTCGGCTACATTAACTTCGACTGCTATGTTTCTCTTGACGTAAGCTTTGACATTGAAAAATTGATCACCAAATAACGGCAATCCAATCATTGGTATTCCAAAGTAGAACGCTTCTTCTCCTCCTGGATCGGTGTACCAAACCCATCGAAATGCCAGTCCAGTAATGGCGGTGTAACCATAGCGAATGGCTAAATGCAGTTATAACTTGACGTTTAGATTACCTCCGCACATTTGCTCTTGGTGATTGGTAAACCATTGTTTCAACATTTCTACGGGATTATTATTAAATACCTCTTCAAATGTGACGTTGTTTGAAAGAGCAGGCAATGATCCCAATAAGCTAAAGTCTTGATAATTTTTTATTGGTCTTTTTTGTGGAAAATGACTATAGACATCGACTTGGTGTCCTTTTGCCGCTAATCCCTTGAGTAGTTCTTCGCACGTCACAAAACGGCTTTTCATCCGGAATGGAAATATTACAAAAATTTGCAATCCGTTGCTCGATCGAGCGTTTATAACAAGCAATATCAATGTACATTTTATCACTGATGACGTACGCATAGGCAACGTTGTACCTGGAAGACATTGAACAAATTTTATCGAGCTGGGTCACTACAAATTTGGATATTAAGAAGACAAACATTTAACGGACAAATGTATCCAGGTTGTCATTAGTACGAATAGAAAGACAATTTCAAGAAATCTAATTGACCAGACTTTAAAATGCAATCGATGCAAATACTTACTTGAAACTTTAGAAACGCGAGCTACGAAAGCCATAGAACCTAACGGACGATCTTCTCGCTTGCTCGAATATTAATGGTCTAAGTCTGGGAAATTAACAGTCATGTCTTCATTTATAAGATAATCAGTCCAATGAATAACTGCGAAAGGTGCCCGTGCTAAACATTCAAGATTGATTTCACAGAAAAATAGGCGTCAAAGGAGGGGTATCGTACACGTGCAACACTGTAAAACTAGCGACCGATAAGTTATAACTTGGCAACTTTTCAGCGAAAAATGTAGCGAATAAGATGATGCTTGTACTAACAGCCACATCATTGTAGATTAAAGGATTTTTTAAATCATTTGTAATATGTCACGACTTTACAATTCAAGTGCAACCTTAATATTAAATACTCAGATTTCAGAATGATTTGCATACCAGTTAGTCTCTGTTGCATTATGTTGTAACATGCACGAGTACGAAGGTTTACTAAAATTGTCGGAAATTAACAAAAAAATAGACATACGTCTATTCATTTGCTATTTACGATGATCAAACAACTTAATGCTTGTCAAATAAATTTTAAACTAACTGCTTAATCTTTCTAGATAATAGACGACACTGTCACTCTGGTATCAATAAAACATTTGACAAAAATTTCGTCGGCAAAATCGAATCTCCACTAGATGTGATAGGCGCGCAAAAACAAGCAAAGACCACTTTCCCGTGACCAGAATCATAAATCTACGTGCTTTTGGAGTCGCTGAATATAAATCCTTTTCAACGTCGTTTCAAAGTCACATGCATCTGCTGAAAGAGCAGAAAATGCGCTTTCCAATTGTAATTTCCTCGATATAACTCTAACAATTTAACCCTGTCGTGACATTTAATCTAATGATTTGTTTATTGTCGATTAGTCGAGTATAATAGATGAGATCCAACGTGTTTATTTGTTGCGTGGGCCTGTTTTTTTGATCTACAAGTAATTCGAAAAAATCATTGTTTGTACAGAAAATCCAACTCGTCGAATTCAATAGTATTATTGCGTTTCAAGGTATTACTGTTGTAGATATTCTATACTAGCAATGGGCTTTCGTAACAACGTTATACAATCAATCGTTTTTCAAAGCGACGACGTTTAAGTGTTATAGCTGTTGGACTCCAAAGCTTTATTAATTGTTTCGTCCTATCGCAATTATTATAACGTGCTACGAACAAAGAAGTAAAAAAGCAAAGAACGTCAAGGAAAATAAACGCTCGTGTTAATCAAATGTGGTATATTTATTATAAGTCTAAACATAGTTATTTGACTTTCAAGGGGCCACTACACGTAAATAGAGCACATCAAGTTTTGTAGAATCACGTTGAATCGATGTCGGCGCCTTTCGCCAAGCTGTCCTTTTAAACGATAGTTTGGCAATTGACTCTCTGAGATAACGTTGATCCGTCATTTTTCTATTTTGTGAATAAATCTGAAAAACGCTGTGCATCGAAATCCATGTCGGTAGGATAACAAATTCACGCCGCACAACTTTGTTCATCAATTATCGTATTCTGACTAACATCCTCGTTATTTGCCATATTTGCTGCATTTATGCCGAGAGACCCCTTGTCAATAATACGTACATCAAAACGGGAGCAAATATATGATTTTACACGGGCGTTGACAAACACAACGATTCGGATGCTGATATTACATTTTCAAGCTGTGCAAAGTTTCAACCTTTAACCGTGAGCGGTGAAACTTCCATATGGTGGCTCAAGATCATCACTATCGCGAACCGATGTACGTGCGTCGTAACTCGTTATTTTTCTTGTATTTTTTTATTAAAATCAAAAAATTCACAAAAACTATCTCATATTCGTGAATACCTTGATCACGTTGTTTTATACTAAAGTATGTTTAAGCCAACAAAATCGAGCATCGGATGACGCTAATGATACGTTAGACGAAAATGTTTATTAAAAGTTAATTTCATTTAGAGAAAATTGGACGTTGCCATTGTATTGGATGGATCGGTTTCCTCAATGGAAACTCAGCTCAATGTTTTTTCAACTTGTCACTTGATTTGCCGAATAATTTGAATCCGAGGTTCATCAGTATTTTAATAAACTTTACGATGACGTATAGAATTGCAAACGCTACTCCACCTAGGAAAGCATATACGTCGAGAAGGGATTTTTGCCACCATAATAAATCTTCGGAAGGAGATTTGAGGGCATCTTTGCCGTACCGATGAACGTATTCCACCCAATATATTGCAGTGTCCATAGGAGACATTGGGTGATCTTCGAACCTTTTACTGAATTTTCTTGCTGATTCGCTGTAACAACATTGGAAAATTAATGGTTTGTCTACGGATAAAATGGTATTCTGTACAACAACAATGTAAAATATTGTTTCGATCGATCATTGGGGAATCTTACCGATAAATAGGATTGTGTAAGGCTTCGTTCAAAGCGTGTGTGAAGGTCGATTCCGTTATTTCGGTCAATTGCACTTTGACCGCTATTTTTCTTTTAACGTAATTTGCCGAATTAAAACGTTGATCGCCCAATAATGGAACGGCAACCATTGGAACTCCAAAATGAATTGCTTCTTGTCCACCCATTAATCCTCCGTGTGTCACGTACACTTTGACGTTTTTGTGCTCTAGTGTAAAAGGTGAGATACGTCAATTGTTGCTCCGTCGAAAAAAAAATATCAACGATAACGATGCGTAAACTCACTCAGGGCTGGGACCTGTTGTATCCAGGGTTGAGTAAGGACGTTGGAGGGAAGTCCCGGTGGTAATTCCTCTGGATGCGCTATTTTCAACAGTACACGTACGGGTGCAATACTCTTGAAAGACTTGTAAAAGGCTTCGATAATGTGCCTTGGAAAGGTTTCTATTCTGGTGAAAGAACCAAAGGAGAAGAGTATGCAGCCATGTTTGCTTTCATCCAACCATTTTTGCACTACCTAAACGGAATATTCGTCAGAATTGCGATTTATCGTTAGTCGTTGGAGTACACGCGCATTCGTACAAACAACGTGGTATTACCAACCTCGGTTAATGGCTCGTTACGATCAACGACGTGTAACCCGCCAACTGGTATGACGTTAGGGGCGAACGATCGTGTGCCAGCTAACGATATGTCATGATTGACGAGCACTAATGAAACATCCTTGTGCAAGTCGTAAGCTTTTGGATAACCAGGCCCAAAGTACTTCTCCACGTATCTATCTTGAACCTCCGAAACCTGATAAAACATGTGAATCATACGATAGTGAAGCATAAAATTATCGAGCCGTTGCCAAAATGTCATTGGCGGGGAATAAAAACTCATGGTCGTTGGTTCCATCGCCAAATTAATCGGTGTCCCAAACGGAGCGTATTGCCAATCCAATAGAGATAACGTTACAACGCCAATCACTGGTATGTTTAAGTGACGTCCGAATGCATTGTAACAATGTGCGACCGACAGCTGTACCAAAGGAAATAGCATCAAAAATAAGATTTTGCGGAAACTAACGTTACAGACGCATTACGCTGCTACGTCGCGTTTTTACTTGCCTCGGTAATAACAACGTCGTAGGGAGGATCCGTTGGCGGATTATGAATTAATTTTTGAAAGATCGGGTGGCCCAACAGTTCGCAAATACCATCTTGAGTGCTCCCAATCCAGTGTCTCATTGTTTCGACTCCGTCAGCTTTACTAGCCTCCTCGAAGGACACGTTGTTCGATACAGTTCTTATCAAGCCCTTCAAACTAATGTCCGTGTAATTTGGATCCGGCTTCTTTAACGGATAATAGCCATAGACGTCAACCTGATGACCTTTGGCGGCTAAACCTCGCAATAATTCTTCGATCATAACGTGATGGCTTCTCATTTGAAAAGTGGGTAGACCTAAGACCCTCAAGCCACTGCTGCTTTGGATGTTGTCGATTAACAATACCGCCACCAGAAGCGTTGCCATCTTTATCTTTGGTTTCGCCATCTTTAGATTGGTCGACAAGCAATATTTTCTCTCTTATTTCACCGCAAGAAAGGGTAAAAGGGTAAAGACGTTGTTTTATTGTAATCAAAAGTCAGCGTTCAACGGCAGTACCGACGTTTTCAATGACCCCGGAACAAATTAGCACCGACAAATGCTTGGCAAAATCAACGCAAAGTATCGTAAAATTGCTGTGCAAACGCCAAACTCACCTGTGTACAATCATCAATTGTACACAAGTGCGTACGGTCGCTTGTTTCCTTTTTTGAAATTGAAACTACAGTCGTGCGTTTCGCGACGTAGAACGTTATAAAAATAATCGTTGCTATAAAACTGCTATAAAAGTAAAGTTTTTCGCAGAGCTCGTAACGAATAAATTATTTATCTGCGCAGCTAATAAATTTCGCATTAATTAACTAGTTTTATCCGCCTCGTGACTCACGCGTGTTTGCGTATGCTTTCCAAGATTTTCGCGTAAATCATGCGACACGTTAGACAACGATCGTTTGCATTAATCGGCAAACTGCTTCGAGGATCGATTTTTTCATTCCATTCGCTGAAACGGCTTGGCTTCTTTAAATTACAACGCGTACGTGCATACGCGATATAAAAGGGTTATCGATGAATGTCGTACGGTCGATCGACTCGCAATCAATGGAAAAGTTGCGGTAGCGGTCGAGCACTTTTATCTCGTTAATACTGCGCCTACTATTGCGGGAATCGCGCAATCGTAATTATGGAGGATTCAGTGCATTTGAATATTTTCTAAACGATATTCACAGACGATACGTGTACAATGGATTGATGTCGAAAAATGCATCGGTCTACGATAGATACGCCTCAGCTACGAATATCGTTATCGAACTTTGGACCTTTGTAGGAAATTTTAGAACGTCGGATTGACTATGCCTGCGCAACGTCGCCGTTGCAATTGGAATCTATATACGCGCGAATCAACGCGATCAAAGCACACTAAATGACGTTACTTCTATACAAAGTATTTAGAATGAGGTCGTTCAAACTCATATATTTGTTGGCTTTCAAGTTACAATTGCGTTTTTTCCACTTTTTGCGGCGGTTCGATCAATTACCTCGAGCGTACGGGAATGCAGTTCAAAGTAAAAATGTCTCGCCAACGAACAATTTACCGCCGATTCGCCAATCGCGTAACTCTACGATTTCCGCGTTTACTGTACTATTTATTGGCAATGTTCATTGGTGACCGATAACCATGGTGTATAAACGACTATCGCAGTTTTAAGGATGAGCGATAAGCGCGCATGAGTCAAATCACGCGTAGCGTCGCGTGTTAGCGCGAAAAGAAACGTGCATTTTAGATCAAACATCTTATCTCGAAAATAGCGAGCGTAGCGTTTGTCGTCGTGAGATTGACGAACTTCTTAGTAGAGCGAACGATTTTTCATCTATTACGTCGTTACGACGTCGACTGTCGAGCGCGGAATACGACAAAACGAGCGTCAATGCGTATTCAAATATTGGGATTTGTCTAGAAAACACGAGCCCGGCGTAATACGTCCAAACCCCAATATTACGACAGCAATATCATTGTTACTCGGAAAATGCGCAGAGAAAGCTAAGCAAATGGGTTATTAGACATCTGGAGCAGCGCCAGCAGATAAGGCTATCGCGTAAACCTAGATGAAGTTGAAAATGCAAATAAATGCCAACTTTCGTTTATCGAGTCGTCCAACCTAATTATTAACGTATTGCACGACGAGACGACCGATGACTATAATCACGCGCGAACGTACGTGATCTTTTGAACGTATTATTGAGAGCATCTCAATATTGTGGGTTTTCAATGTTGCAAGGTGAGTTTTAAAATCAAACGACATTCCTAAGCTGATCCATGGGCCTTCGTCTGGGATTCCTATGCGCGTTGAATATTTGGCGACAAGTCACGTTTTCGCGTTCTTATACTTTGCTGCACACGTGAAGCGCGTTGAAGTGACGTAAGCGCGTTATATAATTTCCACACTTATGTGCGCCGTTTCATTCTATTAAAACGTTTTTTGCTGCATCCTAGCGTAGAGCAATAGTCTATTGGATAAAAAGAAAGTTAAATCGACAAATAACTGCGAGTAATGGACCTGGCTTCCGAGGCACTCTATCGATTTGGCGAATACTGAAAAACTACAAATAGGTACGCGTCCAGCTATCTTTCTGTACTTAACGGATATTGTCACCTCTGCTCGACCGTTGATCGTACGAATTAAAAGACGATTATTCGGGTACAGTGCATGTAACGATGTTACGTAGCCTCCGAGCGTACAACTGCAATGGATATACGCGTGAAGGATTAGCCCCAAAGTTACGCTTGCAATCTACCTCAAAGTATTCCGGCGACGCATTTACCACAATGGAAAGCTGCTTAGAAAACAACGTTTTGATTAATCTTAAAATTTGCAAGATACCAATAGTACGAGTGCTAATGCGAAAATCGTTAATGTAATTTGAAGGCGTTCAAACAAACGACTATTAAGCGACTACGAATCGCGTTAACCGCTGCATCTTGCAAAGACAATTAAGCGAACGATAGCTCGCGTGTTATTAAAGTGCGTCAACGGTTATTTCATTGATTAATAGTAACATGCTGCAATAACGAACCGTAATAATCGTTTGTTCAACAGCTTTGTCTTGGCAAAGAGTGTATTTTTTAAACGTTAACTCGCGCATCGATGCTCAATTTACAAATACTTTCAATTCTTCGAGTTACGCACACGGCATTCGGATAATCACCTACGTATACGTGTATTTGTTGTCGTCGCGAGGCAAAAAGCGATCGTTCGGAAAGCATCGAATGCAATTTACTTACATTGGACTCTTTGTCTTTGTAACAGCGCTGAGGGAGTGTTATATTTCGCTGATATGCGGATAAGGAAGATTCTTGTTATAGGAAGTTGCCTCACCACGTGCCCTTGCGATCCTTCGACGCGAGCTGCCAAGAGTCAAAGCCGTGGTGCGCGCCTTACGGTCTACGAATGAAAAGTGATTCTCTCTCTCTCTCTCTCTCTTTCTCTCCGACTATTGCTCGCCGGTTATCTCAATTGCGCGTCCTCCCTCCCACTTCAATGGAGTACGTGCGATACGACGTTCTCTCTCTCTCTCTCTCTCTCGCTCTCTTTGTCTAACCAGTTTCTCTATTCCTGGCTGCTTTGTAGAGTGCAAAAAACACAGCTATAACCGCTTACGAGCGTTCTTGTCGTTCGTCGAATTCTTTAGCTTTTTATCAATTTTGCTTAGATCAGGAGAACGAATGCTTTTTGACGACAAAATAGACGCTTCTCTTTGTGGTAATAAAAACATCGTTTTGACGCTATTGCTGTATTTAGCCGAAGAGCTATGCAAAGTCTCGTATTTTTGTAAAAACTTGCTAAGGCTAAGGCTCTCTGAGTGGGTCAAATGGCTATCGTGACAAAAAGATCGTTGGGACAAACGTCCATTCGAAAATCTGTCGCGCTACCAACGTACGTGATTTGCACGCCAATATGATAGGAATATTAGTTAAATGAAAACATAATCACGAGAAAACGAGATCTTTTGCTTTCTTATCGCATAGTTTAGTATAATTAACAAGGTACTGCACGAGATGAACACGTGAGAATGTAAAGCTTGTTAAAGCTTGTCGAGATGTAATAGAAAACTACAACGAATACACTCGTGGTGTAATGTACCGTTAAATATCTCCAACTTGGAAGTTTCGACCAAGTTCATTTAAGGAATAATACAACTTTTATCACTATTCCATGGTATTATTATTCTGTCCGTCTATATGGGTCATTCGTACGTATTCTCCTTTAATAAATGATTATGCTCGACGATTATTCATTCCGTTCGACCAATCAACATTGAGAGTCTCGGTCCAATCGGACGATGCAAGCACCCAATTAGGTCATACCTCGGTAGGGCACACGAATCCTCAACTATCTGTATAATCGCTCGAGTACTCTACTCGAGTGAACTCCAAGTATTGAATCGAGCGAATCTGCACGGGTCTCTACCAACCGACGTCGTCAAAGATTTACCGGTCGAACTTTCCTAAATGATTTTCAGCCGATTGACCGCTTCTTTTATCTCGAATGTTGCCCTAGTTTGCCGTTAACATCCGCTCATCTACACGTCATCTCCTCTTTCTAACGAACAATTCATCGATACGTACTCCACCGCAAATGCGTTTGCAAAAATATACGTCCACATACTTGGAAACCTCAAACTGTTAAGTCTTTCGATAAACACGCTTATCTACCAAATACTTCAAAAGTATTGAATATTAGTTTGTAGCTGCGACTTTGTTGCTTTAGGCAACAATTCAACTGTATGTTTATATAAATAATACCGACAATGATCGCTCGCGATCGAGCATTGTCATTTGTATCGTTGTCATTGCACGTAACTACTTCTTTGACGTTTTTTGAATAAATCCAACTCGTAGCGATAAGTTAGCGTTCTGCATAATATTTATACCTACTAGTCCTGACCAACTCTCTTCTCAAAGATAGCTAATGTAATTATATTCGACTTATTCGAATTGTACAAGGGGCAACATTGAACAACCTAAGTTTCTTAATCTCAATCGTAAGCCTCGTGGTATTTGCGTAAAAACTTACGTCTGCGAAAAAATGAGCATCGTGTACGTTTCAGGTTAGACCGAACGAACTTTGCTGGTCAGATCTCACGTTATTATTCTCGATCTGTAGTTGAACTTTGCTAAACGTGCACGTACTGCCTCTTATCGAGTACTAGAACCTTTACGCCAGTGTATACGTGTATCCGCAAACCTTGACAATTCGAAGGTGTGGCTCGAATGGAAAATTGAATCGTATTTTTGACTAAAGAACACGATCCATAAAATAAAACGAATAACTTAGTTTATCCGTAATCCGGAAAGACTCGTCTTTCGTGTTCTCCGACCGCTTTATCGCTTGGTAGATTTAATTGACAAAAAGCTAATACGACATTAATTTCGATAGCGATGTTTAACAAATTTGTACACTTGCGTCCCTCTCGACTATTTGACGTACTGACGTACGTGGGCGTTCGTTCGGTATTGTAGAATGGAAAAGATGAATCGATCGTTTAATCCACGTCGGACAGTACGGTCCGAGGGAAGACACGCTTATTAATAAGCACGTTTATTGGTATTAAAAAATCAGAACTCTGCCAATGGTAGCACAAATAGAACTAGTGCCGCGTGTTTAATGGCCTGTTTACCGATGTTTCAGGTGCTAATTTAACGTGCTAAAGTTGGGTGCGAGCCCCCGATTTTTACCAGTCTTGTTTGACTACTGGGTAACCGAACAAGAGAAAGAGAGGACTCGGCGTTCGTTACACATACGTTGCAGACACCTCGCTGTAAATAAATCAAGTTGATTTGTTTTAACGTTGCAATTTATTAGATAATCGCCCATTGACGTGGAACGCGAAAATTCCGAGAGAATTATTCTCGTTCAACGCTTAGTATGCTTAATTGATCTAGTACATGCACTAGACGTTACGTAACGTTTAAAATTGGCCTTACAATACGAAATCACGGTAAAAAACGAGGCACGATAGTTTACACAAAATCAGGCTGATTAGACAGCGCCGATTCGCGACGAAATTCGACGTGTACAATAGGCTGCTGAGAACCAATCGTTTGCCGAATGCCTATGTACCGGTGTGTTATGCCAAACGAATCTGGACAAATTGTATTGCTTTTTGCCCCCATGCAGTTTTTGGTCCAGGTTTATGCCTGCCGTTCTTTTTGATACCTAGCCACCATCCGTCTTCGGCATACTTGTGCGAACGAAACGCGTCGTAGTTACCGATGCTCCATTGCTCCCATTCGGTATTATCTTTGTCCTGTTTTCTCTGAAACCATCAAATTCCATCGTCAAAAACAGTCCCGGGCCCATTTGTCATTTCGCTACTAACCTCGCCGTACAAGTGTCCCGTTGCGTTGAAAGCCAAATAGTATCCAGTTTCGGCGCTTCGTAGTCGCACTATTCCATTGGATACGGGACAAATGAGCAGCCGCACTACAATATCAAAAAAGTTCGGTGCTATTTGTTGCGGACTACTATTTCTCACGACAACGAGGGCTGCGTATTCGTTCGACCGATGTCGTTGTATTTCGAGCAAAGAAAAGTTCGTTCAAGATCATTTACCATGAGCGTCGTCGGTACATTCGGCGGGAAAACCCTTGACCCGACCGGTCGGTGCGACTCCAATGTAGTAAGCAGTTCGACTGAAGAGCTTTAATTTTAGCGATTGACGAACTGGATTGTTAAGCGCGTCTTGCGAATTCCATGGAACACATGGCTCTGTCGAGTTTTCCGATTCTTCGGTCTTGAATTCGTGATTGCTAAAACAAACATTCCATTGGATTATTACGATCTTATTTTTTAAATAACGCGTGAACGAGCAATTTATATCGGGATTTTTATTACATTACGGACGTGCGCACGAGATTTATCGAGTTTGAACGTGTTAAAAGTGACTAGCGTGATTGGCCTTGACCAATTAACGGGCGTAACAAGCAAATGACAATTGAGAAGGCCATATCAAGAAAACATTTAAAACCCGAGTCACGCTACAGAACCAATGACTTCTAATTCACGTTAGAACCAATGACGGTCACGTTCGAGCGATCTTTTTGCTCTCGAATCCTTCCGCTTGAACGCGAAAAACGAACTTACGCTAAACGAAACGTTTGAAACAACGAGGTGGAGAAATACGCAACCAATAATCTCATCGGTTATCGAACGAGTCTACTGTAAAAATCACTCTAAATCGATAACGCAAAATTAACGATCTCTAAAGATAGGCGACACGCCCTATAATACGCCGCGAGAATACCGACGGACCGTGCATCTCCCTCTCCCTCTCTCTTGTCGTTAAATTAATCGTTGTGATAGAGCACGAAAGGGTTGGTGACGCACAGCAAGTACAACGCGCATCAATGCAGGATCTCCAGTGCATCTGTCGTTTCGACCGTGTACAAGTATTTATAGAAAGTTTCAATTGGATCCGATTTGAATCTATTCTCGTGTTGTAACACCGGAATATCACGCGAGTCACACGCTCTATGTCAGGCGAAGGGGAAAATACCACGATTCGAAAGAAATGCCTTCTGCGTACATATTGGAACGAAACTAAAATTAGCCGTATGGTGCTCTAGTTCGCTTTTCCCGCGGCTAATAGCGTACTGCTCCTACAGTTGCTCTCTAGTTAATCCAATTTGTGGTGATTCTAATTTGAACGCACTTTTTATCGTTCTTTCAAAGAGTCTTTGTAGCTTTGACGTATACTTCAACACGCTTGATCGCAATAAAAACAAAAGTACTTTTTAAGGCGGAAAACAAACTTGCGTACAACTCGCCAAATTGACTTTCCGTCTAAAGCTTCGTTTATCGGGGATTTTACGCAGCAACAAGTGGGACTTTTGAAGAGCTACGATATATACGTATCACCTTCATCGAGTTACACCAATTGCCTCGAGTGTTCAATGTCAAACCTGTAGCCTTGTTAATAATATCAATGTGAATTATCCGACGGGCATTAACGTTACTCGCGACCCCTTTTCATTTGATTGAAGAGAACAAAAATACGTACAACAATCTGACGGGATTGCCTGAAATTAATCGTACGCGAGACTCGACGTGTACAAAAAAATTAACGCTGCGTTGGACTTTATACTCGAGTTACTTTGGATGGTGTATAGAGTATGAAACGCGAAAGCTTGCACCTCTTACTTAGCGCGCATCAGCATTTCTTGCGTTGCACGTACGTGAGAGGGCGAGATAGCAAGAGAGAGAGAGAGAGAGAGAGAGAGAGAGAGATAAAGCCACGAACGTGTACACGTGCAGGTGTTTGCTTGCGTTCGAGAGAGAGACTTATATTAATGAAGAGGAAACAATGCGCTTGCTCCACGATATACTCAAATTTTGTAGAACATACTTGCAAACTTCTCTTGAAAGTTATCGGTATCGTTATGATTTTTATTCATGGTTGAGCTGACATAAATTGATTGAATTACGTTCGTAACAACGTGATTGGTAATCAAACCGATCATTGAATAGACGTAATAATATCGCTCGTAAGTAAATCAATCGTTTTAATCGGTCAGTTTTTTGAACTATAATACGCCAAAGAGCTTATTGTTTGGGATTTAGGGCTGGCATTGCTTGTTTCACGTAGAAAGACAAAATTGTTTCCGACGATAAACCACGAGAATAGCTGTCAATTTACCCGAATTGGTGTATGGCTAGAGTAGTAGTGGGATGTCGTCGAGTCTCGCGTTTGACTCTTTCCACGTTGCTGTAATTGTTGTTGCCGCTGTCGTTGTCGTC
Organism: Chouioia cunea; assembly: GCA_030064505.1. Taxonomy (NCBI): domain Eukaryota; kingdom Metazoa; phylum Arthropoda; class Insecta; order Hymenoptera; family Eulophidae; genus Chouioia; species Chouioia cunea. Next base: position 9,740,633 of record JAOPFQ010000004.1, on the reverse strand, counting down.
AACGTCGCGGCCGCCAACAGTAGCACGATGGATAACATCCGAGTCGTAGCTGTCGTCGCTGCAGCTGTCGTCAATGTCGCTACATTCCTCGTCCACGTTCGGTGGCTTTAGGTTCTCGTGAATCCAGCGCAAACTCATGTTGCACCTTGCAAATTGCACTTCACTTTCTACCGATTGACTTTCTTTTACGTTGCTGCAAAAATAATAACAGCGATGAGCTACAATTAAACGTCGTTAATTCGCATCAAGTTATCGAATATTCCAGCAGCAATTGTATTATCTAACGACGCTCGAAAATAGCTCGCTGCACTCCCCTTCCAAAACAACACTTGGAACCATGAAACACCGAAAAGCGATCGTTTGAAATCCAGCCAACTACGAGGAAATGATTACAGCCGTAACGTTCCACGTCCTCTAGAGCGATCAAACTTTTTCTCCTCCTTGCAATTTCGCTTGCTGATTTCTTTAACAACACCTCGACACGCACCCGATGGAAAAGCAAAGAAGAAAAAAAGCTCAAGGTCCGATGGCTGATCGCTTGTACGTAGCGGCATGGTTGCCACGCCGCCGCCGCCGCCGCCGCCGCTTTACTCTGCCGAGTATTATTCGTAATGGCTTTGCGAAAATGCGCTTCGAACGTCGTCGTCACGCTTTAACGAGCTTCGACGCCGGCAAAAACAACTGGGGGACACGCGACGTCGCTATTGTATAGCTGCTTTGATATTCGCGCTGCTGAGGTAGGAAACTGGTAATCTTTTACGATCGCGAAGTATACCGAGAACATTGTATTTCGGTCTTTGTTCAACTTTGTACTTCGTGCTTCGGTATACGTCAGTCGAGTGTTTTCGCTTAACGTTCGTCAGCCGTGCTGACTTCAAATAACATCGCTTTGAAATCATCCGTCGTTGTCTTATTATTTATAAACAATAAATGCATGTACGCGACTCTTTTCAACAAACAATATTCATTAACGAATAGCGCAGCCGGTAAAGGTGTTTATAAACTTCTCGGCTGTTTGTCGAAAGTTGGCTTCAATTTCAAAAGTAAAACAACGCGAATTGTGAATGCTCAGTTTTATAGCACACGCCTCAGCCGTGCATTCGAAGCAGTTTTCACTTTAACAAAGCGATCGAGCCAGTATTTTTCACGGATCCTTTGAACACTGGCAAACCTTGTCCAATCAACGAAAGATGACATTTTCAAATAACCCAACTCGATTTCGCACAATCGCCAGCGTAACAATCATACTATTTCCTCGTACATCGCCCGCCTTATCTACGCTTTCTCTCGGCACAGTCGCGGAAAGCCTGTCCGCTGAAGCCCGCTCGAAAGAAAAGGAATCTGCTCTCACCGCGGCCACACTTGCAAACTAAATCCTCGCGCACGATTCAATATCCTTCGTGTGCGTGTACCTACAACATACGCGTCGCGTAATCTAGTTGTAAGAAGCGATATTTACTTGACAGACGGTGCGGCTTGCGCGACGCGTGTACCACGACTGATGCCCGTACTTGCTAAGCGGAGCCACACGAATAATAGAGAAGCTTTCTCTCGCGCCTACGCGCTCTTGCCTCTCTCGCTTTATTTTTCTCCGTTCACCGCTCTAATAGCGTTAATTGTCGGCTAGGCGATGACATTTTATAGCGTTGACGACGATGACGACGATGATGATGAGGCGGAAGATTATAGAAAGAGAAAGGCAGAGAGAGAGAGAGAGAGAGAGAGAGCGGCGTTGAAAGATGGACGTTGAAATGATTGTGGAGGATTTGAAAAGGAAGCGGAATTCGTTTACGATTTATTTTATCGCCGATCAATTTCTTAACGAGTATGAAACGATTATATCGTTATTTGGTTCACTTTTATAAGGCTTACGTTGATTTCAATTCACGGATTGTTGAATGTTTGACAAAGCCTTTTTTTAACGATATTTTCGAATAACATACGTATACACAGGAGCAAACTAGACCGTTAACTGGAAACATAAGTCACGCAAATATAGAGGTGCAATCTATATTCATCGATCCATTAATACATTCCACGCTGCTATTCCTTTGTGTACAGTTAACGAGGATGCACGAACTGGCTTTTATAGCGTTCCCATAACGAGGTCGAAGCAGTCAAGTTTTCAGATGTATAATGTCAATGTGCAAGTCGATTAACGGCGAGGCCTAGTTTCAATTAGCTGGACAAACACCTTTTAATTGCACAGTGTAGAAATAATAATCCGATAATCCGACTAAGGAGCAAAGTAGCTCAGCAAGTATTGAATTTAATGTCGAGTGCTGATTGGAAAGTTTATGGTGAAATCGATGAATGGAAAAGTGTAAATATATCGAAAGTAAACTGTTGACTATCACTGTCCTTTTCAAAATATACATATGGTAGAGATATGGAGGATTTGAGAAATGGACGAATCAATCAAGTTTTAATAAACATTTATTTACTCATGAATATAAAATTACACTTTATGCGATAGATGAAACTCGTATCATACAATATTTCACATGTGTAATTATATCAATCTTGACGACGATGTCCGCAGGACGTAGCGAGTAACCGAATCATCATCGCGAAAATTAAAGAAAAACTTAGAGAAGAGCAAAAAATAAAAACGATAAAATAAACTTTATTCTCATGCCGCATAACACATGTTTAGGTGTATGTGTCACTTTGTTACAATACGTAAAAATACAATGGATAAAGAGACAAAAAATTTCAAAAGTAGTAATTAACGACTCGATTGTCCACAGTACATATGATTGTATGTATGCGATACACGACCAGACATTAATAGAGTACCTTACATTTGTTAATTATTGGTTTATAATAAAAAAAATAAAGGGCGGGGGTGAGCCTAGGCATGATTTGTTTTAGTCTGGATTAACAATTATTAATAAAGAAGCTCGTCTACCCATATTTAATTTTGTTTTCTACTTATCAAACACAGAAATCTCTGAATCGATCATTATTTAAATTCTCTTAGAATTATCACATATGATACACAATGTACACTCTTACTCATCCCATACGACACAAAAAGAAAATAATTATAATTGCATCGGCGCTCTCCGAAAAAGTCACTTTACATTCAACGATCAGCGTCGAATTGTACTTTTTACAAAAGTTACAGTGACGCCTAGTTTCAACTTACGGACTATCTGCTAATTACATAAATACACGCTATTTACATAATGTTTTATTGCTGTACGTGTGTGTTAGTAGACTCGTTGCGTAAGTCGCCTCCTGCATTGTTTCCGATCTGTGCCAGCTGTAAAATCGGCTGCGTCGGATAAAGAGAGACTCCGGCTCTTTTGTCTTATTTACATTATTCGCACAAATCGTCTTCCTCGAGCTAAGCTGAGGTACGAGTTGAAAACACGGCTGCTGCTAAAACTTGCGAAAGTATAGCCGAAGCGTGCTATACTTTCAAGTTAGCCAGCTCGTAGGTTCGCTTCGATGCTTCATCCGAATGTGTTTTTCTTGCTATTCATACGCAGCTAAATTTGACACCTGTAACAAATAACGTAGAAAATTGTATTAATGATTTTTCTTTTGATTGTTCGGCCTTTTATATACAAAGTCAACTTTTTGCTTGCAATTCATATTTTATTAAAGCTCGTCTAGATATTTCAATTTCGATAGTTACTTTGAGCACGTGCGTGCGTAGAAGGTAATCTGCAATTTTTCAAGATTTGCAACTGCGTGCTTTTATTGCATGCTTACGTACTCTAGAAAGTATCCGTGAAAGAATTGTTCTGCAATAGAATTGTCAATTTTTATCTCAAATTCAACATCGACATTATCAAACAAAGCATGAGTGCGTATCACGTTCAACAATGAAATGTGCAAGCTCGAAAAATATTTGTACAATTTAATTTAAGCCACTATGAATTAACAAAGTGCAATGTTCATAGTTCAGGTAAGTTAAGAGCACTCAAACGGGATAACAATGGTACATGAAGGAAATTCTGCGATTATGTTGTCATGAGCATTACGAGTTGATAGAAAAGAAGCTTTTGTGCGTGCGTGTGTGCGCGCGCGTGTGTGTGTGTGTGTGTGTATATATATATATATACCATCGTCGCTGGAGTAGCAATTGTGGCAGTGAAGCTTGTGGTTGCGCACGCGCACGTCCGTGCCCATGAGACCGTCACCGAGCCTCACGTGGCAAACACAACACTTGAAGCACTCCATATGGTAGAATAGCCGAAGGCTCTCAATTATCATCGCCGCGCCCCGTCCTGCAATAACATTGAACGATTTACACTATTAGGTTTTATTACTATTAAATTGTATTACGTCTGAGTTGATGGATGAATTATTTAAGGAAATTTAGCTGTTTTTAAGGATAAAAATATATTTCGATTTGAGAATATTGGTAATCGTTTCACGAAGAACGTCGACAAGTTAAAACGCATACCTAATTCATCTCCGCAATGCGAGCACTTTTTCTTTCCACTGACGCTTAGCATTTTTTCTTGCGTTTCCGAATTGTTGTTATTACTACTACTGTTATTATTATTATTATTATTATTTGGCGACTGATGCACTTTTTTCTGTGGCACTTGATAATGTTGAGATGTGTGCAAATGTTCTTGACTGGCACTATGCTCTAACCTGCAAGTAATAAGCGTAATAATTTAAGCAGGAGATGTATGAAAAACGTTCGTTTGCTCATACGTCATTAAAGTGTCATTTAACAAACAAAAGCATACCTTCGTCTAGGCGATAGCGGCTTTTCTTGCACTCTATTTTGAACCCTCTGCGTGAGCGTTTGAATGATAGAGTCCGGTAGTGGCTTGTTGTCTGTTCTGGGTGGTGACGCTGTATATGGTACTGAGGTACCAGTCACATGTGGCTTGCGCGCTGGTGGCGAACGCTGGTTTTTTTCGTTGATTCGTCGCTGTTCTGCTTCCTAAATTTGTAAACAAACGAACGTTATACGTATCTTCAAAAGATTCTGATCGACTGTAATAGATACTGTGAACAACAAGGAAAACCTCACCTGAATAAGCCAGTGCTGGTAATTGTAATCATAATTACTGCGTGGAATATCGCTTTTACGGCGTTGTACCCACTGATCTCCTTGAACGATCCTGGGCCGTGGCGCAGCCGACAAAGCTTGCAAAGTCTGTCTACTCATCTGCTGGCCGTGCTGGTGCTGTTGCGATTGGCCGTTTATCGCGTTGGACGAACAACTCGATCTGAGTGGCGCGTCGAGTTGCTGCGGTATCGAATCCGCAGACGGGATGCGACTGTTTCTGTGGATTAAGTGGCAAAGTGAGATTTCGATTGTGCAACAAGGATAAAACCGCGGCGGATCGAGTGTGAGATTACTACTCTGACGGCTGTTGTGTAACGAGGCGTTGTGACGCCAATTGCAATTCGATTTGTTCTTGACATTTCTTATTCTTTGATACTCTTTGCTAATAGATTGGCTTACACCGAAGTCGAGACAATAAATGTACAATAATTTTGTTGAACGCGCATACACTCGAATTTATAAAAGATCTCAAATTCATTTATTGGACTCAATTTTATTGCGCGGTAATCAAATTCCCGACTGACAAACAAATTATTACCTAATCGTAACGTCACGCTGTCTCTGCTCTACCACTCTCAGTGGTTTAGCAGGTGGGATTGGTGGTGGCGGTGGTCTTCTTCTTGGCCCAATCAACGCGTCCTGCATCTGCAAGTTCGGCATCGAGGCCCTGCAGTTTAGCGGAGTATTCATTTGAGGCTTGACGTTCGCGTAATTTTGGGGCTGACGAGGTTGAACCGGAGGTGGTTGAGCTACATCTTGCAAGGATTTCCATTGTTCCTGAAGTTGTTCGGCGAGTTGTTGCTGCTTCTGTTCGCGATAGGCTAAATTGCTACGCTGGCGTTTTAATTCTTCTTGCTCAAGTTGGAGGAGCTCGCGTTCTACCCGTAAAACTTCCTGCTGTTGAACAAAATAAGGAGAACATTAGCGATATTACGAAATGATACAACGTCGTTATCGAGAATTTCCTTCGAGGTATTACGTCGCTTTAATTTACTCGTAATTCGTAAAGGATTAAGATAAACAAGATCTTACAAAGATCAACACGACTGCACTATCTGGCAGCCGGCTAATTCATCAAAATACCTATCGCATATCGTCAATCTAGAGAGCTTGATTGTGTCGATCGCTGTAACCATTTGTTTCTGTTTATCTACAATTAATATTGCACGTGCTTAATAACTATCCCGCTTACTTAGGCACTCTTAAGAGGAGATGTTTATTGCCAAGTGCATGGTTTTTAAACGTGTTTGCTTTAAAAAACGTACCCTCGAGGCGTACTCTTCCTCGTTGCAGCTGAGAGCTGGACTAGCCGGCTTGGCCTCCTGTTTGTTCTTCTCCTCCTGCCTCAATCGTTCCCTTTCCCTCTGTATTCTAATCGCCTCCTGTATCTTAGCCTGTTCCTCTTGCTCCTCCTGTCGCTTTTTCTCCTCTTGCTCGTCTTGCATCCTCGTCAATTCTTCTTGCTTCCTGAGATTCTCCTCGTTCATCCTCAGTGTCTCAGCCGAACGTCTCTTGCTGTCTCCAGCCTCTTCTCGTTCGCGTTCCAGTTGCATCTTTTCATTTTCGAGCTCTCGCAGCTTGTGAGCGAGCTTCTCACCAATGTCGCTGTTCTCGCGATTGTTCTCATAACGCCACTGCTCTTCGCGCTCGAGCACCTCGATTATCTCACGCTCTTTTTTCGTGATCTCGTCCTCCTCGGACGACGTGACGGATGCACCGAAAGGCTCGCTGCTTTGGCGACTATGCTGCGACATGTCCGGGCTGACCGGCTGTTTGCTCCAGTCCTCGGCTTGGCCCAACTCCACTCCAGAGTCACGCTCGTGGCTCGAGTCTTGCTCGTAATTACTGTCCGTGTCGTAGGAACGACGGTGAAGCTGCTCGATGCGGCGTTCTTCTGCCAAGATTGCCGCGATGTCAGGAGGTTTCGATAGGGTAAGCTCGCGCTCAATATCGTCGTCGTTGATCTGAAAATGTGCAAATTACCTTAGCAAAACTTGAACGGTTATTTTTTTTCAAACCGACGTTCAAACCGACGACTAAGATTTTTACTGCAGTCGTTTTAATTATTAGGCATTCACTGTGTAGGTTATTTTCATCGAAGCAGAGAATGGTTATCCGATTGCAAACAACAGTTTTAGAAAGAGGTCGTCCACTTACTCCTTCGATACCCAAAAAATCCGAGCGACGACTGCGCAATTCTTTCTTGATTCTACGCGTAGAATTGAGTCTCTTGAGTGGTTCGATCGGATTATTCTCTTCGTCACTAAGATCCACAGGTGGTGGTGGTGGTTTTTCCTTGGGTGGCTCAGCGCTTGTCGGCGGTCCCAGCGGAAACGCTAGACTACTGACGATCTCTTCGTCGCTGGAAAAGCTTAATGGCAGAATCTGTGGATAGATCGAGAGTAGATGAATAAATTGGTAAATTACACGGAACATTGCGCTGAAGTTTTACATTTTAAATACAACACATCGAAGGCCTACTCAGACCATGAATAATTTCGAAATTATTACGAAAAAAGTAATCGGATGACGCAGAATCGAAATAAATTATCGATAAAAAGTACAGCATTTTGCAGAGCGAGACAAGAATGCGTGCCCACGCAAAAGATGATTCCTTAACAGTAATCTCGACAATCAAATCTAACTCGTGGGCACTCGAGCAACGCAGCAGCAGTAGCGGCATCGGCACGCGGAAAAGAACCGTAATCGTGTAACCATATTGGTTTATCCGAGATCTAGACTCACCTGCTTGCAGGCGGGCGATAACGGGCTGAGGAAGTCGCAGTACAAACTCGTACGTTCGAGGTCGAGGGTCGTTGGGCGAATAGCTACTGGTAGTGGCGGCGATGGCAATTCCTGGGCCTTCACTACTTCTTGCACCAGCATTGCCGATTCCATTATCGGTTGCTGTTGTTGCTTCTCAACCAGTTGCTGTTGTTGCTTCTCAATCATCTTTTCTTCTTCTTCTCCTTCTTCTTCTTCTTCTTCTTCTTCTTCTTCTTCTTCTTCTTCCTCCTGCTTATGTTCGTCAATCTCTTCTTCTTCCTCCTTCTCAAACGGCTGATCTTCCTCGACTGAAGCGGACTGAGGCAGCAGCTCCTCCTCGAGCGTCGGCTGTTGTAGTAACAGCAGCGAAGCAAGAAAAAAACAGAGCATTGTAGTACTGTAATTCCGCATGAGCTGCGCGCAAAATTTCGCTATGCCACATTCTATGCAAATCCACGCGCGCGTCGCGCTCTATCGCTTTCGCAGCATCCGAGCTTTTTGGCATCTCACGATCCTTTCCGATCTTTCAGTTGCATGCAAGATTACTTACTTTTTTTAACGAGTTTATTTCTCATACATGGATTATTGCTCGTGATTTACGTTTACTCGTTGTTACGAAATGTTGGTTAAACACACAGTTATACGTTTAAAGTAGGACTCTGGTGTTTGTTTAAACCATGAATCTTGGAGTTTTGTCGCGTGATAGTAAACGTGTCAGTTATTTTCACAATACGATAACTATTCCAGAGTGTCTATTGACTGTTTAAAGAGAATTGTGCAAGACCCGTTAAAGCTTCTTTGTCGATAGCAATTGTTTGACACTCCCAGGAAAACTAGTTTGCCTCCGCTCCCTTTGGAAATAGCACAAACGCCATTGCCGTGTTTTCTTTCGCGGTATAAATTGATCAAGTAAAATAATATGCTTTGTTTTTTCAAAAACAAGCGTGTCACGCGATCGTTCTTTCGCAAAACACCAGAATCATACCTTAAGATATAGAACGACAGTGGTTAAACGGTAAAGAGTAAATACCTTGAATGTTCGACTTGACTTCTGCCGTCTTTAGTACTTTATCGTCAACGACAGTAAAAAACGAAAAAAGCCAGATATGAGCGCACGACGGCCATACACAAGCGAGTTCACAAACAAAACTCATTCACATCCAAATAAAAAACAGGGAAAGAGAATCGCGTTGAAGTTCAAGTGAAGAGAATCAATTTATACAGGAGACTCATGTCGCTATCGTCGCGCTACCGATGCTGACTAGTTAGATACCCGAACAAAGTCCTTTTTTCTCGGTCTTTTGACTCTTTTTGCAGACGGACGCATACCTAAGATAAGCCGACGAGCGATACTGAAAACGTCGCGTACGATAGATCATAAAGAGGACTAAGAATTTCAAAGATAACGGCTTATATCTGCTAACTAATGGGTGACAAGGTTACGACGTACTCGAGTACCGATTATCTTGTGAACAATCGAATGCCTGTCGTAAGATCCGAACAAATTTTTAGAGGCGATATCTACGTTAAATAACAAGCGATCGAACGGACGAATGAATTCTTGGTGCTTGCAAAGTCGATTTGTTGTTTCGTATACGGGGGAATTCATCACATTCAACGGGTCTAAAACCAAGCATGCCATGCATATTACATCTAAGAACGGTGTATAGCTAGTTAGAAGACAAAACAATTGCACAAAAGCCTAGAAGCAAACCAAAAGTATCGTTAGAACGAAAGTAGTAAAGGTTATAGGTGCACGTAGAAAAGCCGCTATAAGCGTAGTAAGAGTCATCTTATACAGTGTTAATAATCGAGTTAACAGGTGAGGGCTTGTTTTCAGGACTGATATTAACCGAAAAAATCACCCTTACCTTGACGTACCCAAGCTTAGATTTTTTAAGCGTAGGCCTTGTTGAAAGTTGGCAGAGCTCTGGAGATATTCGACTACTTCTTGTATTAATTCTTGGTTATTGCAAAACGTTATAATGTTCGTGTACGTACTACTTTGCTCTGGCAATAACGAAAGCGTTACGCTATTTTATGCTGTTCCTAGTCTATATTCTCTTCGTGACGGCGCATTCCATGTTTCGATCGAAATTAATACAAACAACATCCAGCAATTATTGCGATTGTAATAAAACAAAAGTATTCGGTGCACAAAAATCGAGGTATAAAAGCACAAACTCGGCCAAATACAAAGATTCGATCGAGTTATCCAAAAACAGATCAACGTCGTATAGGGTTTGAGAAATGAGTAAATATCAATCCAGTTTCAGCGATATCTTTTATATATTTTCCCTTCGTACCTTAAATTTCGTAATGCCACAACATTTTACAACGCCTTATAACGCCATAACGCGTAAACACGGGTTATTAGATTCGAGTTTTTCTAAATGTTTTTTTTTACTTTTTATTAATTTTTCATCGATAAACCTAACTAATCGTCCTCCAACTTTCCTTTCAGGAATAAATGAGTCGTGCACGTTAGCCCATGTACACGAAATTACCTTAAAAGTATCACAATAAGTTACGTCTTAGGTCGATATTTTATAGGCGGTTGTTACTCAACTACAAACTGGAAGAATTTTTTTGCTTTTTTTTTCATTTTCATCAACTTTGGATTGACGGTGTTACGTACGAACAATGTAAATACCTCGAAAATCAAAGTCTGATTATATTATTGTCACGTGCTGAACGATGCGGTTATGGTGTAGCTTAAATCTAAATTTAGGAATTAAAGTATCATATGTGTTTTTATTAAAAATGAGCGTGGCATCTAGCGAAGAATACGTTACTTATAGTGCTCTATAATTATCAACTTATTTTTCGCGAGAAATTCGTTTGACCAGTGCAAAATAGCGATCGCAGTTTTATTACATTTCGATCGAACCACGAATTTTTCCCCTCAACGTATCGCTAATATTGGATAAATAACTTAAATTGAAAGTGGAAAAAGTTTGTAAACCATAACTAAAAAAATAATCAACGACACATCGACGATTAAAATTAGCATAGATAACGCAATCGATACAACGAACGTACGAACGAACGAACGAACGAACGAATTAAACATTTTTCCAAAAAAAAGAAGAAAAAACGAAGAAAAAACGAAGAAAAAAAGGCGACAAAACACACGTCCCCGACAATGCAACGTATTCCACTTTGCTACCGAGTCGTACCAATGTAGCTAGATTAGTCAGCGTCGTATCTAGCAACGGGCGCAAAACGAAAAGAAAAGAATGCTAACCGCACGTAATACAATTGACTAGGCGACTAGCGCTACCATAAATAATAGCAATATGCGTCCGATAATAACACACGGAAGAGATGTGTAAAGGTGTGTGTGTGGGTGTGTGTGTGCGTGCATCTGTATGAGTAGAGCTGGAAATAAGGAGAATCACCTCGTTACAGTTATCTATTTACACGTCGAGCGAGTGAGAGAAAGACGCGCGGGGCTAATAAATTAGAGTCAAAGCTTAACGTTGCGCAACATTATATATCGGCCGAGCCCTCGTCGTCTTCGCCGTCGCTTCTTATCGTCTATTTACAATTTGTCACTTGTCGCAAGCAGCTTCCACCGCGAATTTTTGCTATCGAGGAAGTCTTCGCAGAGACTTTCATTCGCAGTATTCTCGTAATCGCTCGGAACAAAAGAAATAAAAAAAGGAAAAACAAAAACGACATTCCTCTCCAGCAAATGATCGCGCGAGAACAAGTACGACTTGGTTGCAATCGTTTTTCTGAGCAATTGATTCGCGATCTCAAGTTTTAGCGCGCTATTAATACGAAGTAGAGCAAAAGCGATCACAGACGAGAAGATTGCGTGCTCGTGGTAGGATGCTCCATTATATGCACCGTTATGTATAATAACTGTCTATGTGAACTCCTAATTGCCTTGTTTACTCCCTTTACTAGACGTCTATTGAATTTCGTATAAAATTCTACACGATAACGAGTAATTCGTTCATAAACGGACATTAACGGACAACCAGCTAGTTTACACAGTAAAATCAACGCCGTTCACCGTTGTTACGTGTAACCTTGATTCGATGCAAAACTCATATCTTGAAAACGCAATTTTTTATCTGTTTTCAGTAAAATTGTTCAAAAGGCAGGCGCCAAAATGGCTTTCTCCGTTTTTCGAGATCTGTGCACAAACGCGCAATCCTCCGTCGACAAATGCATCTCAATGAGCTAGCACCCTACACCAGCGACTGACGCGCGTTGCGAGTCGAGAGCGCGAATCCCAGAAATGGATAGAGCGAATAAGACAGTGAGGTGTATAATAAATAGCACGTATGACGGTCGTATCGTAAACTTAGGAGTTCTTGAAAGCAGTGCAGTGCTGCTCGTCGAGCCTGACCTCGGTGCTATCGCTGGTCTCGTTGTGGTAGCGCTCGAGAGTGATGAAAGGGGTGGCATGCACCTGTCCTGGCGTGACTCGCACCCGTTCGCACACCTCCACCACGGTGCGTCGTCGTTCCTCCGTAGGACTCCTTGCTACCACCACCGGCACTGGGATCTCCGAGGCTTTTGGCAAAGGACTTCGTGGAAGCTTGGTCGGCGAAGCCAGCGGAGAGGAGCCAGAGGAGCACGAACCCGAGGAAATGGATCTTCGAGGAAGCGGCGTGGGGATTTTGGAGGCTGAGCGCGGCGAGGGAAGGGGAGAGCTCAAGCTCTCGTTCTTCGGCTCGGCTTCCATCGAGCAGACGGTGTTGGTCGAGGATGAGTCGGGTGTGGACAGACCTTCCGAAGGAGACGACTCGTCCTTCGGACTGCTGACGTCGGGAAGGTAGGATGGTTTGAGTTTGGGTAGGTAGTCGGGTGGAGTTTGGCGTGCTGGAATACGAGGACTTTGATAGACTATTGGACGTTGAGACGAGGAGTAGGTGTTGCCGTTGCCGTTGTTGTTAGCGTTAATTATCAGAGGAGCGACCTCGGCCTTTGAGGAGGAGGTACAAGTGTCAGCGGTGCCCTGTTTAGCAGTCGTGGAGAAAAAAGAGGCATTCATGTACACAATTGCCCGTAACCATAATGCCAGCGGTGGGTGGGGGGAAGTGGAGATGTCGGGGACAAGATCACAGGCGATATTTGCATCGAGAGACGAAGGGGAACGAGTGCCAAGCGTATGTAGCCATCTCAGGGGACTGACAAGAGTAGAGCAAGGAGGTTGTTGGGGATGTGGAAATTAAGAATGTTTGCAGTGTTTGTTTACTCGGCGGCCCTCTCGAGCTAAAGATACCCAAACTTCAGTCCCAAACATTCTGCATTATGATAGTCTAATCGCATACGTAATACCAAAAACAACGCCAACTCCAAACCATTACGAACACCAGTTAGTCATCTACATCCACCTCCTTACTCTACCCTCGAATATACTAGATTGTCGACGGGAAGCAAGCAAATATTAATAAGCATTTACCGTTTCGGGCAGCACCGCGACGCAAGGCTCGGGTTTCTCCAACTGCAATTCGGCAAATTTTTCCTCGAGATCCTTCGAGGTCTCAACCAAGCTTGTCTCGATGGTATTCCTGAATTCCGTTATTTCTTCCACGATGACTTGTGGCTTTACACTCTCAGCGATAGGCGTAACAATGTTGCTCTCCTCCTCGATAGGCTCATCGGCCTGACTGACGGAGCAACTCGCATCGGCCGTGTGTATTCCCGAATCTTCGCGGTCGGTGTCGTTGAGGATCTCCGCCGATGACGAGGAAGCCGGATAACGCCGAGTCTGATGGTAGTCGAGCTCCTCGAGACTTTGCACACGCTCGAACGTATCCGGTCCGCTTGATGCGTCCGCGTCGAGCGAGTCCAAACTATGATGGAACGGGGCACCTCGGGGTGCGCGATATTCGGAGTCCGGTGAGGAACTACGCTCACTTGGAGTTGAGTTCTCGGCACGGCTGTTTGTCTGTCGAAAAAAAGCAACGTCGAGTTAGAAAGCAAGTTGAATGGATCGATCGTCGATTTGCAAGCCTCACACATACCTGTTCGTGGAAACAACTAGTGGCGCGTTTCTCTGTTTCCTTGCGATTGACATCCAGCGAAATCAAGCGGTCCTTCACCGACTTGACGCTCAATTCGGCATTGTACTGAGCGGGCGCCATGAACATTTGCTCGTTGGTGTACTTTTCAAGATTCGACAGTCTCTCCCTCAATGGTTTCACACCTTCCAACTCTTCGGCAACAAGGTCTCTTGCCTTTAATTCTTTTTCACAGCTGAGCTTCTCTCTGAAGCGTTCTAGTACGGAATTATTCGATTCGATCGAGTGTCTAGGGCTCACATGGACCTTTTCTTCGGTCTGTCGTTCCAAAAACGACAGACGCTCCTTAATGCTCTTGCCACTGCCAAATTCAACCCTGCCATTGTTGTTACTCTTGTTCTCCGCGTTCTCTCTCGACGCTTTCTCAAAGACTTCGCGTCTCTTGAGAATGTCGATCTTGACGACTGGTTGCTGTTGCTGCGGTTGTTGTTGTTGTTGTTGTTGTTGTTGTTGTTGTTGTTGTTGTTGTTGAGGCTGTACTCCGTTGCTCTTTTCTTCGAGAGTACGAGCCAAGAACGTCTTTGCCGGCGATGAATTGTCGCGTCTTGGACCGTTTTGGCCAACGCGATTCGCGTAACCTTCGAATTCCTCGGGTTCTGGGGAAGTCGTCGTCGCCGAATCGTACTCTTGGTTTCCGTTCTTGTGGAAGCCGTTATTTAGCGTCGCCTTTTTGAGCGGAGAGCCGATCGAGTTCGTCTTGATGCTTGGTGGTGACAACTTTGGAACTGCTGGCGACTTGGAAATCGCACCGTGATCATTGGTATCGTTGCCATTCTCGTGACCGTGGTTGTCAACGTCCGAATGATTTTTGTCGATTTCGCTGTCTTTGTCACTCTGTAAGTTACCGAAAAACGAATTAGTCAGTTGAACAGTTGGAAGTGGAAAGAACAAATTGACAATTAGACAAATGGAAAGAGAAACTAACGAGAACACTGTGGCTATCGTCGTGTGTATCTCCACTGACGGAGCTTTTGCCACTGCTGGTGCCGATGCCGAGGTCACTCAGATCGTTCGAGTCCTCTTCGTTGTAAATGGCGAGGCTAAGACTGAGCTTGCGACCTCTGCCTTCCATCATTTCCGACAAAGTCTTAGCGTTGCGTTTGCGTTGTCTCTCTTGATCTTCGAGTTCCAATTTCTTCACCTCCACCACGCGTTCGATTATGTGCTCTTGTCGTTTCCGTCTACTGCTCTTCCAATTATCCAGATTCTAAAACAAACGGAAGAGTAATTTAACAACAAGTTGATTTGACGAAACGCGATACGGCTATACTTGTATCAAATGGAAGCGAGTACTGACCGATTGCCAATCTTCGGGATCATCGCGCACCTCCTGTTTGACTTTCTTCACCTCCTGTACTGTTTTCAGCTGCTCCTGTGCAGAACGATATAGCGGACATGGGCCAACTTTGACGAACTGCAAGGGGTTCGTCGCTTGTTTCGGCGGTGTCTTTAGCGTTGTTTTCAGTTTTGGTGGTTCGTGCGTTACCTGCAATCGAACTCGTTTATTATCGACAATTACTACTTGATTAAGCGTACGATTTCGATGCCAATACCATTAGTTATTAAAACACGGCTAAATGCTTTGGCGAACACGTATGACAAGAGTCAAAAGAGATCTGCGCCAATTGGTAAAATTCCACGACAGCCAACATTACTTAACAAAATTGCCTTCACACGCGAAATCGCAAAATCAAAATATGTTGTAGACGCTCTCGAGACCAGCAGCCGTCAGACGTACCATCAACAAAAGTTTCTCCCGTCCTCCCGAAGAATTGGTCAATTCGAAGAAAGAGCTTGGTCGCTCATCGGCTCGCGCGCAAATATTGACAACTAGAAAAGTTTGTCGAGAGGCTTCGAGCGTCGCGAAGCCCTACAACTTGGCGATCTCCTTTGCTCTCTCTCTCTCTCTCTCTCTCTCTCTCTCCCTCTTACTCTGTTTCTCCGCTAAACGATAATAAAAAAGTGGGTAGGGCTAGATCAACAAGTATTCGTCGTCAGGCACGCGGAAAATTGCTCGACATTTAGAGCAGACGGGAATTGGGTCTTTGAGGCGCTTGACCGGATAACTGGATTTATTTGTTTGTTTATTGGCTTTACTGTCCTCTGCTTTTTACTCGCAGTCTTATAAGCTCTTCTAACGTGTATCCGATCGTTATCGAGTCGAGTCGACTCGATTTCAGATTGTTATTTTTTTCCGTAGCTCGATTGCTTGAAATTAAATTGCGAACATTACAATCGATTAAATAAACACGCCGATCGAATGGCTAATTACGAACGGAATAAACAAACTCGTAAATAATCGCGTTACGAGCATTCTTAATAATAACAGTAACAATGAGTTTTTACGAGCAAAGCTACGACAGAATTGAATCAATTACGTTATAAGACAAGTGCATTAGTGAAGCTCAGCGAGTTCGGTGACTCACTCGAGCGCGGAGTGTACGTGGGCCCTATTGGAATTCGAGAAAAAAACAGACGGAAAATAAAATAGGGGAACCTCGCGGCGAAGCACGCTTCCTCTTCCGGCGTCGCTCATCGTCGTTGCCGCCTCGCTTAAATAAGTAAAAGTAGGTTTGGCCGTGCGCTCTCAATACTCGTGTATACTTTTATCGGTTTATCGGCGACTACACGTGTACTCGCTATTGTTTTACAAGACCAATTACTTTTCCAGATACTCTTTTCATGCTTTCAATAAGATTTTACTGCATTTTTACAGCTCCTTCTATTCGTTTTTCGCTTCTACGACGTCTAACGCGATCTATCTTGGCCGTATCCAAGCTATCGTCGTGCGGTTCGTTTGTGCGTTATTCAAAGTGCAATCGACCTATTGTCGGTGCGTGGAAGAAACCCAACGCAACCAATTCAACAAACGGCCGACGACGCGATTTCTTCCGCTACGATTCTTTTTCCGTTTGATCGTAATCCATTTGCAAACGCGTAATCTCCGAGGATAACGATAACGAAAAGCACCGTTCGCAATTGCTGGCACACGAGAACTATCGAGTTGCCACGAATATTACAAATAATACCATAAACAGTTAGAAAAATGACGAACTTACAGTTGGACTCAGTGTCCTATCATTGCTACGCCGCTCGTTGGCGGCTGCTTGCGAGGATGGCATCTCGCGTTCCGCCTCGCTCCTCCTTGTCGAGTGTGCCAAGTTATTGCAAGACACTTTTGCAGCAGGTTATTTCGTTCGTTGTTCCTTGGTCTTTTTTCCGTTTGTCTCGCCACTCAATGCGCCGGCGATGCCGAGTTGGCTGCAGCAACTCCGCTCGGCAGCTGCGCAAAGCCCATCCTATGCTTCCTCGGACTCCTGTAAATAACACAATTATTTTTTGCGTTATTCTCGTGTACACGTTCAACGGAACGTTCGTATTTTTCGAACGAGCGTCGCGATATTTCAAAAGAGTTGCATCCGTTCGATCTTTTTTTCCTGGATGTTTTTTTCGTCGAGTCTTTCGAAAATTAGCGGGGAACGCCAAAAAAGTGGGCATATTTCGATACGGACATTTCTCCCTTCCCCTCCCGCTGTCCCACGGTGTCTTTTGATCCGTGTGTTTTCGTATTTTTGCCGTGGACTCGCGCACGTCCAGTAGTTGTAAAAATGTGCAGAGATATCTTTCGTGGATCTTGTGCCGAGAGTTTGGAATTATGGTTGCTGAAGCTATGCACGCTAAATTTCAAAAGAGAGAGGGAGACAGACACGTTGCGTGTGCAGAGGTTTTTTCGGCTGATAAGCGAGTTATCAATGGTCAATGGTCAATGGTAATCAAAACGGTTTATTTACGATCAACCGAAGTTATGTGCAGCTAAGCCGAAGTGTTTCCGAAAGTTTCTAAATGAAAACGTACAAACACCGCACATTTAACGTCTTTAAAATACCAGTGCGGAAATAAACTGAACCGGCGGTGACCTTAACCTACATTTCCAAGTCTGCATTTACCAAGTCTTTTAACGTCAGACGCAGAATCCTGTCCTCGCGAGGTTACACTCAACTTTGCTTCCTTTATTTTGTCCGACGTTATCGTAAATCTTGCCTCCGGTCGTACTGTGTGCGTGTGCCAACGGTAAGTATGACGGACGGGATAACGTTGGCAAATGACTTGGGTACGATCGAAGAAAACAAGACGAAAACGGATCGTACGGAAACGGAAAACTATAACGAAGGTGCACCGGAAAACTCCTCGGCGCAGCGTGGAGCAGTTGAGCGTTTTGAAGAAAGCTCTTTACGGGATAAGAGTGAAATGCGTGCGTTAAACATTACGAGATTTTCGCTCAATGACGCGTGACACGCGTCCGTCACGTCCCACTGACACGAATCGTCGCCGCCTCGAACGGGCTTCTCCTTTGCGGACGATTATGCTGTCAGCGAGGGAAATTTTCGGGAAAGTAGCCGCGGGTGAAAGGTATTTCTTTTGCGCGTTTCTTTTCGCTGCGTCGTTCTATATGCACCTATACGCGTGTACATGTACACGTAAAGATATCTTACTTAATTGAGTATGGGATGAGACTTTCCGATTAGGATGAAAAATAAAAAGAAAACCAAAAATATAGCTCAATTAGCGTGTTAGCCTGATTATCGTGTTGGCCGATAAATTAACGGATAAATACGACGCTTAATAAAATACGCTAATTGCGAAAAATCAAAAACCCGTTTCTCAAGGATGGCCTCTCAATTATTTGAGTTGTGCCCGTCGCTTGATTGCTTTTTATTTGACGTCTTGGTATTACTGTTACGTGTTCATTTCGGATAAATGGCTTTGGTCTCACCTCTGCTTACAAAGGTACGTATTTGTTTAACGCACGCTCAACAACTCTGGACTCCCAATCAGTCCTTATCGATTCAAAATTATCCCGACTCAACGGTTACAAGTTTCATGAATCAAGTATGATTGGACAAAGTAATTTCGATTTCTCTTTCGAAATCACTTAAACGTACAGTACGGAGGCGTAGATCAGTCTCGACGGCGCTTACGTGTAATCACCGCTGGGCAATGCTCTAAGGGAGGGATATCGGCACAACAACTTGAACTGCCGTTGCGTCGAAATTGCTCGAGTTTGCGACATACTCGCGTTCTAAATAATACTTTTTTCTCTTTTGTTCCATGGTCAAGTTTTTGTTGGTCATGTCGTGGCAAAGAAAAACAAAAAATGAAACTTTGAGAACGCAGAATGCGGTAAAACACGCGACTTTCAAGAACGTTCGCTTTAGTTGGCAGTCTTTAGTCCGCTAACGTCATCTTCATTCGAGAGGTAATTCATCCTCTCTAGTTTCAGCGAGCGCGCGTGTACTGCGTCTTATTATTTTTCTCCTTTTCTATATCAACGCCGCCACCACTGCCGCTGGGCTCTTACTTCGCCCACCGATAAAATCTCTCTCCGTTGCGTGGATTAAGAGGCTACACACGAGGCGAACAATACCGAGACGCGCTAGCGTTACGTCTTTATTGCCGTGACAGATGCTCTCCGAATTATTCTTATTTTCGACGACGCAGATCGCTTCGCGTACTCGTAGCTGCTTTTCATCGTGTTGCTATTCAATTTTAACGAAACATTCCACTGGAACGCGCATGGAGCGGGAATTGGTCCGTTTTTTTCAAATTCAATCGCTAGTCGTTCGCGTACACGTCTCGGAGATAATATTTAACAATCGCCGCTACGGATTAAACTGTGCATTCCCGTAAACGATTAAAGAGAGCATAGGGTGGCGTCGCATCGGCTTACGTAATCTTTGAGGCAGTCGCGAGTTATTTTATTAGCCAATGCTGCGTGGTTTGCGTTCAATCATCTCGCGATAACCTGTCGCGTAACTAATTGTACACGCATCTGCGCATCACCCCCTCGAGGGCAAATATAAAAATCGACCACCGCGATCGCGTCCTGGTTATAATTACGGTGGCTACCTATATCCTACATACGTGTATACCGCGCGTGCACCGAATCATAAACAACAACCTGCATGTGCATCCAAATAAATTTATTTGACAATGAGAGAAACGCGCTCGGCAACCGCAAATTTCCACGAGTTAAAAATGCCTTGCTGCGGGCTATACGAATAGTCCGCGTAAACGTACGTATATATATATATATACCAAGCGTGTAATCAAAGTCCCGCGCGAGCGCGAGTTGTTCAGGACACGGCGCCGCCGCCGTCGCCGCCTCGTGCAGAACGTTTTGCGAGTAATGAGGTACGAGAGCTTTAATTTGTTGGGTCCGTTTTGTTGCTTACTGAAAAGAAACGAAATATTGCGTTGCTTTGTAACGCGAAATATATTAAGTAGTCGGTGAGACAACGACGCTTTTTATGTACTTTTTCGCACAGTTTTGCATTTTTGAAAGATGTACGATAAGTTTTACCGCGTTACATACAGCATGGCTAAGAAAGTGGACTCGAGAAAGAAGGAGAGAGGGAGGGAGAGACAAGGCTTATAAATCAGAAACGAAGCACGAACAAATATAACACGATTGCATCTCGTGCATTGCGGCACACGGTAAAACAATACTCGACCCATAATATTCTCCGTTCTATGGCGAATAAAAAGTTTCGAGTAGGAGGATACGAGAGCTGCCACGCAAGTTTTCACTCCAAAACCGAGGTTTAGAGTAGGGGAAGGGGGCAAGAGCGACACCTGCGAGTGAAATTTCTCCTTTGTCCGTTGTGCAGCTAAAAAGGAGCTATTACGAGCACCTTCTCGTTCGTTCGGAATTCGGTGCGATACAAAGCCACTTGTTGCATAAAAAGAAAAGAAAAAGCAATACAGCGCAGTAGACACGTTGTGAGAAATAATCTTTTGAAGGATTCGTTGCGCATGCCACGAGCGCGCGACTATTATGCGCTCGCTGACAATTATTGGCACTTTGCGCGTATCCTTCACGCGGGCAGATTGATGCGCACAGTCGACGCGCCAATATTCTGTTCGGCAGAAGCAAGTCTTTTAACTTCCCGACTCGACTTTGCCTCGACTTCAGTCGAATAAACAAGCGGACCTCCAAGGCTCTTCCCCAACGACGTGTGTTTGGCGCCTCTCCACCACGAGAATAAACGTTGTCCAAAGGAAAGGATGCCCGAGAAAAGGCGCGAGCACAACAGCTCGATAAAAGTCCTCGCGAAAAATCTCCGGCGAGAAGCGTCGCTTACTCGTGATAATTGCCAACTCGACGACGGCAACAATAACGACGAGAGCAGTAGCGGCTCGAATCGCCATCTTCATAGAGAACTCTGGAATGACACCCCGCGCGCTAGAAAGCGTAATGACTACCGTACATAGCTAGAAAGGTATACAGCATAACTACGCTACAGCGTAATGAATCTACGCCGGATAAAAAAGAGAGGGCCTCCTTCTCTCCCTCGCGAAAATAAAAAACCACAAGACGTCTGCGGCCTAACTGTAATGTTTCTCGCGGTGTACATAACGTTACGCTGATTGCCACGCGCACGGCGTTGATGAATAAATGCAACGCGGCAACTCGATCTTATAAGCGCGACACATAGAAGCTATACGTACACGCGCAGACTTTGTTACGCGATATCACGCGAATAAACGCTGCTGCCTTTTTTGCGCGAAAATATTCAAATGAACAAGACGATGAAGATTCAGCTTTTCCGTCGATTGTGCGTCGTCTGCAGCGCACACTTGAAATGCAGGCTTGGCGCTTTTATACATATCGAGAGAGAGAGAGAGAGAGAGAGAGACGAGCGTATTGTGCACTACGACGGCTGCTTTTGGTTATTCATGAAGATGGGAAAATGGGTTGAAATTAGACACTTTGACGCAAAGAGCCGTCGCAATTTATTGCATTTTCACGATTACTTGACTAATTTATGCACTCTCTTTGGATATATTGGCCTTCAAACTAGTAAATCCTTTCAGTAGATATCTCCTACAAGTATATATATGTCTTTCAAACTCAAGACCTTTTTTGAGGTAATGCAAATTTCAATGAACCGAGCATTCCATGGATTTCCGGAGGAGAAATGGGGAAAAAAGATGCATACACAAGTTGATAAATCATTCCAAAGTCGTAAAAACACAACTAAAGATAAATCCGTTAGGCCTAATTTCATCCTTCTCCTCAAGATCAACTGCACGGAAAAACAAACACATCATCGTCCTCGCTTTCTCAACCATAAATTTCGCGGCCTTTTCCGCGGCCTTTTCCGCGGAAAGCAAAGATCGATTGTAAGCGTGTAGAACCGATCGCGAGAACCGATCGCGAGAACCGATTACCTACACCTCAGAGCGCCAGTTGAATCGGAAAGGGGGCCGTGTGCGTCGTGATTTCGGTGCAATTGAAAATACTAGCCGCAATTTCGGCCGTTGATCGTTGACTCTCTTGCTCGTTCGCTACGGCTTCGTAATTGGATTGTACTTATTACCGTACGCGTGAGAGATCTTTCGTTATTCTTTCCTAGGCAAACTTTCGAGTACGGCGAGTTAATGGAATTTAATGGAATTATCCGCGACGTGACGGTGAATGTATATCGGTAATAGACGATTTATCAATCCGCGCGTACAATTAGCCGTGAAATAGAACGCATAAACAAATACAGACTGATTTCTTAACTAGCGTGCGATAATTGAAAATAGCCGTGTATATAAAACAACCTGCGTCACAGTGGAAATAACGTGTCTTGTGTTTTGAACGGCAGAAATGACATTATTACTTGTCACATTAAAACGCTGACCTCGATAATGCTGAATTCAGCAGCGCGCAAGCTATTGCAGAAATAATGTTTTAAAGATAGAGGATTTCTATCCAGTCAACTTTTAATAAACCAGCCAACTTTACAACTTCATTTCGCCATTGACTCGTATTAACGAAAGTTGTTTACAATCGTAACGACAAAATGTCTCGTTGCTGCGCTTAACCCATTAAAGCGTACATGGTCGTGTACGCGTGTAAGTCGCGACTCGAGACTCAATTTTATCGCGTTATAAAACAAAACGTAATTTGGTAGGAACAATGCTTTGAAAACGTTCGTAATAGCCTTCAATGAGGCTTTTGATCGCCGACAATTTCGGTCGATCGTATGTTATTTCACATTCAATGAACGTGGAAACTCCCCTAAATAATGTAATCCCGCAACCATGTATTTTCTATATTAAACGTTGATTACGTGAAATCACGTGCTATTACGGTCAAAATCGCCGCCTGTTTACTATCAAAATTATCTTTTACATTCAATTTTATCGAAATCCTCGGTGCGCTTGATCGTGCAATTTGCCGTGAAACGTCTACGTGTGCATGCGCGTCGATCGAGCGTTTAAAATAACGCGATAAAAATAAGACCATGATATACATTTGCATTGCGGCTGGAACAAAGGACAAGATTCATCTAGAGTAGTGGATTGCTTGACGAAACAACCAAAACAACCTCCAAGTATAAAACTTACGACCTCGTCGTCCTGAAATTACGAATCTATCCTCCTCCGTCTGGTCGCGTATTTACGGCGACGTTATTACGTAATTGATAAAAGCAAGAGCCAATAAAGGAAGAACGGCCAACTCAACTCCGAAACTAACTGTTTCGCTGAATAACCGTCCACATCTTTTAAAAAGTTTTCAAACAGCATCGTGTGCATTATCCTTATACACCCTTCGGTGCGTTTTTACCGAATTGCCTCGTAACTCATCCATGTAAAACACCTCGCAGTAACAACAAGCAGCAACCGTCCCAAAACAAAAGCGTTATACCTGGGCGGAGAGGCGTTAAAGAATCGATAAAAATAACAGAAAACGAGGATTTCAATCTCCGAAGGCTCGCGTACGTTCGCCCCGAAAATGCAGTTTTTTTATTGGCACTTCCGCAAGCGATTTGCACAGCATAACGTAATAACCGTGCATAATATACGTCGTGCGATAACGTTAAATTATCGCTCTGTTACGAGATATGTGTAAGCGCATCGTGTCGATACATTGCGTTGCTTTATATCGCACTTGCAATTATTGAAATTCAACGCCACATATGCCTTTGCGATCGATGTTTTTCAAGTTAAGAAAAACGTCAAGGTTGTGCGGCTCCTTTTCTCCCTCTTTATCGTGCAATCGATGACCGGCGAACGAAGCGAAAATTACAACTTGAATAATTTATTCCAGTTAACGCTTTACAGAGGCTTCGATTGATCGTTTATTTCGTAAGCAATTATTTGGGAACGAGATAAAGTTCACCTGAACGAGTTCACGGTATTAGCGATAAGATCGCATTTAGAAATAAAAGCACAATTGACGTTGCTGACACGTTTCTGAATAATCTTCCGTCGAGAACTGTACGTCATATCGTAGATTGCTATAAAAATCGGATGGTATCTAGAGCAACCACGGTAGCAGTTAATTAAAGAACACACACGCGCACTATTGCCGGCAAACCACGTTGCTCGATAACTGTACTCTGCTTTTTCTGCCGCTAATAATGGCCAGCCAATAAAGAATACAACACAAATATTTTGAATCCAGAAAAAACGCCAGGGGGAGAGAGAGAGAGAGAGAGAGAGAGAAAGAGAAAGACGGAAACTACTGGATTCAACGGCATCGAGATGAGCGGAAACAAAAACAACTCGAATCATTTTTTAATCTCTCCTACGACTGCGTTTGTAACGGCAACGCGCGATGACAATGAGGCGAAATAGGAGTGGCAAATACGCGAGAATTCGGAATATTTCAAGTTGGCAGCCAAACGATTGGCACTTAACCGTATACAGCGGCCAAGCCACTCGCCGAATGCCAATATATGTGGATTTAACGGTAGTCGACCTTATCTTTGTTTGCGGGCTTTCCTTGCTTGTTTTTTGTCGGGCTTGTTTCACCGATAGAAACGTTGGCATTGTGTACGTCAGCTTTTTTATTCCTCCTTTCTGATCTATCCGATTGGTTTTATTGCCTCGCTTTCATAATCCGATACAAACAACGACTTTATATCAATTTTAATTTGATGACTTTTTAATTGTCGTAACGAAACGGACAAAATTGCATTTGGCAATGAGTGTTGGAATGAATTTTTTTGTAGTTGCAAAATTAGATTCAATTAGTCGTTACTCGGTGAAATTTAATTAGCTTATCTTGACTAACAAGTTTTCTCTTAAATAAGCCTCAAATTAAAACACTGACGAGATTTCTTCCGCACTTTCGACGCGAAACAAATAAGATCATTGCGGATTATCAAGTTGAAACTGAAACAGCTTTTGTACAGTCCTGACGTTTGATTATTAGAGACGTAAAAGAATAATTCAAGGAAAAATAAATACGTCTATATTATTTAGCATTCAGAAAAACGGCAAAAGAAAATAATCATTGTCAGACAGTACGAGAGAGAGAGAGAGAGAGAGAGAGAGAATTCAAGGTCTATTCGTGCGCATAAAGGCAAACAGTTTTCTCTCGTACAATCAAGTAACTGTCAGGAAGTTTATAAAGACTTGGCGCCAAAAGTGACGTCTCGAGTATCCGACGCGCTTTCCGTCGCTTACCATACGAGAAATAGAAACCTTTTCCATATACTCATCCTTTGATACGTCGTGTCTGTAAGCGCTTGGCTTTGAAAAGGTTTAAATTTGGATATACGCTCGGTGCATTGTCATTTTGGAAAGCCACTTTGCGAGTGCTTAGAGAATATCATACCTTTACCCTGTGAGTAATTTTCCGAGTATACTATTGTTAAACTTATTCTAGAGCTCAATTACAGACGTTCTTGAGGACATTCGGACGTTTCTCTCGATGAATAAATATACAAGATTAGTTTTTACCAACAAACTTACCGACACTTTAATTACAGCAAGCGTCATAAACGTTTTCGAATACACTCGGCAAACAAACACATTTTTCAGAAGATCTTTGTGAATATTTCATCAGTCGATAACTTGAACCGCAACCGTTAAGCTAGTCGAAGAAAAAGAGTACGATTCAGCGAAAGAAAAAAACCACTACAGAGGCAAACATAAACTCGCTGCCCAATCAATTACAAGTTTACCGTCGTACTTCCGTGAGTGAAGATCCCTGAAGCGTCGTCTTCGTCGTCGTCGCGATGGTTTTTACGAAGCGATAAAGTCGATTTTTCAAAGTCGCCCCGCGGTGAGCCCCCGCAAAGAGTAAAACTCGGTCAGGGTGCTTTACGGTCAAAGAGAGAGAGAGAGAGAAAGAGAGAGAGAACGAGAACAAGTAAGAGTGGCACAGCGGAAACCCTCTGGTGAATGCTCGACTTTTTATGAGTGATGTTTAATGCTCTGTGGGTGGGAAAGATATATTTCGTGCGGTCGACAGTTTACGATATGATGGATTGATGTATTCACATGTGAAGTACATTTCGCAAGTATCGTTTTGCTATTGTTATGCATATGGGTTTGTTGCCAATCATTTATATACAAGAATGTTCAATTTACCAAGCAATTTATTATTTCAAAATATTTTCTTTGGATTAAGAAAGCACGTTTTTGTTCGTCGTCGATAATCCTCGATGATTTTTAATAAATGTTTCGAACAACTTTTTTGCGAAAAACAGTAAAAGCTACAGCGGAAAATTGGAACACTCTTCATACATCAAAAACTTACGATACTGAGATGGTACAACTGCACTGGAGCTTTTAACAACAATTGAACCTTCAGTTTCTCCTTACCTGAAACACAAACAAAACCAAACAATGTTATTAAACAAGCTCTCTATCGTTCGTTTAAATATTAAAATGTCTCTGCAAAACCATTCGATTGAACATGTTCACACGCAACCGAAAAATAGTTCAACTACAAGGTCCACGCAGTGTAAAATACTCTAAAAATGTTCGTGTTGCGTGTGTTGTACTACTTAGACTATACGTACAAACGCTATTAGATACGAGAGTAAATCGAAAAGAAAGAAGGAATGAAAAATAAGAAAAAAGAAGAACGAGACGTTCATTGAGCTTGTGCGAGCTTGCGCGAGCTTGTGCGTTAAAAGATCAAGCGGCTGCTTTAAGCGCTCGAAAAATCAATCCGAAACCAAATTTAGAGAGGTCAAGATAAGGCAGTGTCCCACTTTGGCGGTTTACGTAATTAACGTATTAGCGGCGAACAAGTACCGTCAGCTTCCTTGACGAACGAGCCTACATCGTGTTACGTAGATGCACACGTTCATTTCGAATTACACGTGTTATAAAGAGCAATCGTTTGGTGAGCCAGCGATCGATTGTTGGCAATTGGAGTACCTTGTTTCGAGACGTATTTGTCAAAAACAAAATGGCGTATTCAACGACGGTAGCCGCGACAACTAATCGACGTCGGTTACGTAACGTACGCTCGAGGAAGAGAATCCCAGGAAATAAAAAAGATGAGAAAAATAAGCGGTTGTGCGCCAATAGAGTCAAGCCACACATGGGTCAAACGTATTAGTATAGAGATCGAGGCACGTATAACTCTTGCGAGCCGACAACAACGACCATTTTACCTTAATCATATCTCTAGGTTCTCTCTCTCTCTCTCTCTCTCTCTTTCTCGGCCTTTAAACGCTTATCTGCACATGGACTGCACGAGCACGCACACCTATACGCGCACGCTCCAGCGCTCGTACAAAAGAGCATCTAATAGAATATCATCTGCCTTGCTCTCGCTACTATCTGCCGCATACTCGGCGCACATGGGAAGAAAAGGGAGGCAACGTAAACAAGACTAACGAAGCGGACGTTTATCACTCCCCTCCCCCCTCACCTTTTCTCTTCCACCGAGACGTTTATGGAGTATAAATAACAGACAAAAGCGGCCACGTGCGCGTGCGTGGGCTACCAACCAGACACAGGGAGAGAGCGAGTTACTTCCGCGATCTGGTGACTTGCTTTTTTTCTTTCTTTCCTTCGTTTGTTGCCCTTGCCGTCGTTGCAGGCTTATCGTTGTCTCGCGCTCTCCTCCCACCGCCAAGGCCCATGTTCAACGCAACAGCCGGTTTATTCAACGCGTATTCCTGCTGACGATTTTAAGCGCTCTGCATTCCAAGAGACATTGAGATAGCGATAATAAAGTGAGACGCGAGCGAAATTTGTCGAGTGCTTTGTATCGATCGATCGTGCGATTTTGCACAAATTTCATCGAATCATCCGATCGATGCTTAATGCTCTAATTTTATCGTCGTGAATAATTGATTTTTGCGTTATTTGTCACGCGGACATATCGCATTATGTAACCTATTTGCCGATCCTGTCTCGAGCAATTGACGAGCTGATCTGGTACGTGATTTTTCGTAGCACATCGTCATTTGATTGATGAAATTCAATAGCACTAGACGGAAAATATGAACTCTGGGCTATAAGAAGCTTAAATAGCAACGAGTGGTCGTCGGATGAAAAGAAGAAGAAAACGTTAATGATATTAATAACGATCAGTGGAAAATCGACACAACAGGCCTGGAGTGACATAATACCTGGACGGCAGCTCGACATTAAAGGCCCGCTCGATCAATCCACACGATAAGAAAGCGGCAAAGAGAAGAAAAAAGAGGTAGCTATCGATTTATGTCGGCGTGATCGTTATTGATAATGCTCGAGCGATCGCGAGGGAGAGAGAGAGAGAGAGAGAGAGAGCGCATTATCGTAGACATAAAAGATTCGACGAGAGCACAAACTGGACCGACTGGAGTCCTTTCTCCCTCCAACTTCTTACGTTGTTTATGGCACAGCAGGGAATTTATAATGCAAGCGACTCGCGGTCATTAACACTCTGTACACGCGATCGTCTTTGCTGCCGGTTTTACCGATCGAGATTCCTCTCTCTAATTTTCTATCGATTTATGTATCATCGAACATTTTCCAATCAATTTCCATAGACGACACCACTAACACGCTGCTATTAATTCTGGATTTTCGTGATTTACCAGTCTCCACTCTCACCCATTTCTCTTTTATCTCGTAAAGAAGTCGTCGTGTTACGTTGCAGCTATGCTTGAAAATACGATATTTCGTTTGGATGTTGTTTTCCTTCTTTCTCGTTTTCGGGACGACTAATGACGAGAGACCGCGTGAGGCGGCGTGTGCCAAAAAAAAAAAAAAAGAAGACAGAAGATCAGAGAATCACTGCCGAGTGCAATCCACACTCAACGAGTTGTACGATATTTTATTTCGCATAATCGGCACACGAGCGAAAAGAAAAACACCGTGGTTCAGAGACGTCGACATTCCGCAAAAGTACCTAAGCAGACCTAAATAACGCCAGTAGTAAACGTCACTTTATTTGCCAGGCAAACATCGTGCAAGCAGTCGCTGCATGCTTATATCTATATGAACAGAAAAAGAGAGAGAGAGGAAGGTTTTGCGCATAGCGGTGGCTAGGTCACGGTCAGGGCGATGGCCTCGTCGCCGTCGCCGTCGTCGTCGTCGTCGTCGCTGTCGTCGCTGTCGTCGCTGTCGTCGAGTTACTCGTCTCTCCTCCCACATGGTCTTTCTCTCGTTCGCGATCTATTAGATCTACATTGCTGGAATGCTACTGCGCGACATCATGTCGATCGCGATCATTGTTGCATGTGTACCGGCCTGTTTATGTATCTAATGGTCAATGGAATTAAATTGGAGGAGGGGAGGCTTGGCTTTCAATTAGAGCAGACTTTTTTTTCTCAACGGGCGGCAACGCGTGCTTTGAGCTGTTCCGCTTCCGCAGAGAGATTGATGCTCCTTTCGACGTACATATATACACATATATAGGATATGTTCTTCCCTTGTGGAAGAATTCATGGCATATAGGCCTTTTACTTTTAATTTTAATTAAAATGTAGCAGAACAAGCTGGCTATCGCGCTCGTGTTCGCTTTTATTAATTTTTTTCTTATTAAGAAAAATAATTAAATAAATAATTCAAGGACTGAAAAATACTTGTGGCGAAGACAATTATCCTCGCGTACTGCAAATACCAAACACAGGCGAGTGGACGAATGATTTATCAAAAAGAGAGGGAGAAAAAAGTAGTCATTAGACAAGTTTTACACGAGGAAACAGCCACAAGACGTCATAAGCGAAACCACTGTGCCGGGCTTTGAGATGGTGGCCGCCAAGTTTCATGCGTTAAGATAGCAAGAAGCGGAAAAGGCATAGAAAGAGAGAGAGAGAGAGAGTGCGAGAATGGAGGTAGATCGGACACGCTTCTATATCTGATCGTCACGCTTCTTTTTTCCATTCTTCTTCTTCTTCTTCTTCTTCTTCTTCTTCTTCTTCTTCTTGTACCGACACGTGCAAGAAGCACCAATTTGGTCCTTACCACTTTCACTCGTGTCCGTTCCCGGTGCAACTCGTCAGATACCACTGAATTTTCCACTCAAAGCAATTTGCGGATTTGGCCTGCGGTACTGCTCGACGTTAAAAAACGAAAACAAAAACAAAACAAAAGAGACTGGAAATTTAGCTCGCGTTTGATATCTTTGCGTGTAATTCAAAAGTATACAGCTCGGACTGTTATTTCGTTGTTTTTGCTTTCAATCATTAGGAAATTGAGTTTTTGTAGTCGTTAAGGCTTTCTTGATGACCTTGTTACGAAAAATTACAAGTTACCTACTGCACTTATAATAGCAAGGAATAGTTGCAACGACTTGCATTATGGACTATTAGACGGTAATGATTATATTTATATTTTTGTAGTAAAACGTTAGCGTACACCGAGGGATTTAGTCCAGGATTTGCTCCGTATAGTACATCCCTGTATCGAAACGCACAAAGGGCATTGTAGCAGGAGGCAATTTTAGTCGGTGCCTCTCTTTATATAAAACTTGGATAATACTACGTTGGGGATATATTAAAGTTGGAATCTGTATGAAATAGAGCAATATAACCGCGATACACCCAATATCAAAATCAATATCAAAATAACCGTCGTACCGAAGGTCAACGATGGTTGATCACCGACTGCCAAGTACAACGTGCTACCTGAAGTCTGTACGAGTACGCTACCAAAATTGTACGCTGCTAACGTCAAATTTGCGAATTTAGCAGTCCGCAATTTTGGCAAAAAACTCGTTAATTTCAATAAACGTACGTACGTGAAGACAACTGAAAACTACCTAACGAAATGAAAGATTTCACTTTCATTACACGTTCGCAACTGAAAAGCACGTACACCGCAAAATGCGTCTACCGCAAATGGACATTTTTACGAGAGCATGGGCCTCGTACGAACGACCACCTCCTCCTAGTTTCTCTATTATTTTCGTGAAACGACGGTAGCTGTGCGAAGTTTGACAAGGCAAAAACCACGTGTTGCGCAATGCTTTCTATGATGCGTATGTACACAGATGCGCGTTTTCTACGTGTCATTAGCGGTTGCAGTTGAATTCATCGCGGTTTATTTTTTCATTTTCGACTTTTACAACTCTGTCGTCTGTGGCTTTACCCGCGGATAATTTAACGCGATTGTCATTAAAGTTAGGTTAGCCTGCAAGTTTTGAACTATTCTTCAATTAAAATAACCCGCAATGAACATTGCGCGTAGCAAAAGAAACACGACAAAGAATCAATACGTGAAATAATTACATCGAACTCGTGGTATCCGTACAGCTCTTTCTGAGAATCGAAGGAAAAGCAGTAATTAAAACGCGAGACACTCGCTTATTATTGCGGCGCCACTGCTTTTTTGCGCACTTGCTGTCAACGAGCGAAACGCTTGCTGCTATGCTTTCTCTCTCGCGTTGTTTTGTTGCACGAGCATTGCACTTGAAAGACCCAACAATGCGCGAGCAACTGCTCTTATTTGATCGCCACGTGATAAAGATTAGCACTTAGGTTGTCCGTAACCGAGTCCGTAGCTGAGTCCAGTGAAAAACGCGGTTTAAGTACAACGCCGCTATAACGAGGAGCGCAAATAGAAAATAGCAAAGCACCCGCACAACTGTCAATACAAGTATTCGTACAGCTCGGCGTGGAATCTCGTTGCTTCTTCGTCGACGTTCGAGAATCATCGGCATTTTCAAGATAGCAGTATCGCATCGCGGGCACGTTTCGTCGACGGCCAAACAACGCTAAAATACCTCAGGCGTCGTGCTTTGAATTTGTCGAAAGGGCGTTTTCGCCAAATTAAGCGTTTCCTCGAGTATGGGACAAGAAGCTAGAAAGGCCGATAATCGACGATCGTCGAGCAATCGTCGAGCAATCAGAAGCATTGTCAAAGAGCCTAATACGGGAAATAGCCAAGCTGAGAGCGCGATGTTATTCCAAGGAGGAAGATTTCACGTGAATCGCGAGGAATTCCTCGAAGATTCTATTGCATTTCCGCGCGCTTGGCGGAAAAAAATTATAGAGCTCTTCCAACGCAACCTGCGTCGCGCAATGAAACAGAAGCAGCTGCAGTAGTTCTTGACAATTATATAGGAGAGGACTTGCTGCAATATCATTTCGCTCGACGACGCTGAAATATTCCGTAGGATCTCTACGAAACTCCGAGCCACAAGAGAAAGTCTCGTTCGTTGATAATCTTGCAAAACGTCCGTACTTGATCGATAGATATACCAACAATCCCCAGTGACCGGAATAACCGTAACGCCAAATTAAACCTTTTAATCGTAATCGAATAAAAAACCAAAGCGATATATAGAAGGAGGCGCGCGCGCGCGCGCTCGTTGGTCCGCGTATATCGCCGCGACGTTGACGACTTTATGCTTTAGGCGCGCATGAATAATCGTCCCGTTAATGTGCATTAGATCAACGAGCGGCAAAATCCTCTACGAATGCATCGCTGCAGACAGCAGCGCCATAGAGAGCCCCGCAGGATTAAGTCCTCTCACTTAGAGAGACAGGGATTAAACTTGGGATATGTAGATGGAGCGAATTACATGGCCATCCCAATATCTCTTCTTCAATACACATATACACACGCGAACGTACGCTGGCTTCTTCCGCATTCTCTAGAGCTTGTACAAAGTGCGTGCTTCTAATATGCTGCTACCTCTCGCAGCCGACTTGTTTTCTTCGTTTTCTTTTCTTTTGTCTTTTTCCCCTTACACGTCGTCTAATTGAAGGATAGCGGACCGCTTTATTCCAAAGACAATGTTTTCGCTACCAAGTCCACGTCGTTCGCGTGTTTTTTTCTTTTTCTAGTTGTTTGCTTCAATAATATGCCGCGAAAATAGATTTTATTTTTTTACTCGTCTCCAGCTACTTGTAGCAACTTCACGATTTCGCTCTGTAAATTGGAAGTTTAAAAGCGCTGGCATTTTGCAATTATTAACGAAGAATACAAAAACGTTTCCAGAGAGACCATCGCACGCGTGTCCGTCGTACGTTTTTTTATCGTGCCTCGACCGTTTTTAAGAGTAAAAAAGGTAAAAAGTGAAATCATTGACAAACCAAACGCGCCTATAAAAGTAAAACGAGCTATTAAAAGTGACGCTAATCGAGAGTAAACGCCACGCGCATCAAGGAGAGACGCTCACGGAGTTTTCTTTTCTTTGCACGACGTGCTACGACGAAAATCTCGAAACTTTCAACAGAGCTTCCATATATATGCAGCGTGTAACTCCAGTCACGAGTGATGTTTCCTTTTTAATTATAATAATCTTTCGAACGTCGCCACGGACTGGTCGTTTCTTTCTTTGCACAAACTGTACACAAGAAGAAGCTTTCGAGCTCATAGGCCATTTATTTATAGGATGGGTATTCGTTTACAATGAATATATATTTATCGCGAGGGCGCCAGCTACAAGTCCGATTATCTTTTCTAGTCGAGGCGAAATGACGCGCGAGCACAAAATATTATTAGCTCTGCGGAATTTTTGCAGGTTGCGGAAAGCAGATTTTTGCGAGGCTTTCGTAACGCATGTATAAATATATGTGTAGATATATATGCACGCGTACATACACACGATCGAATGGCATGCTAGCTGTAATTTTCCCAAGATCATTTGTAATACGATCGTTTTCTCTCTTTTTTGCAATTTCTATTAACATTCAAATGAGTGTTTTGCTCCAGTAAATTACTCACGGGTCTCTGTTAATTGAGCAAGCACTGTAAAAACATTGTGCAGCTGACGTGCGCGCAACAAAAATGCACTAAATTATCCCGAATGATTTTGTGAAAGACGTTACATTCGTAACAATAGCTAAATATCGAAGACAGCTTTGAGGCAGCCTTGTCGAGTCGTTGCAACAAAACTGCAATGGTGTACGAATTACGAACGAATCATGCAAATGTACATCGTATTGGATTATGGATCAGCGCAAGGTGAGAGGCGAGAGGCGAGAGAGAGAGATAGAGAGAGAGAGCGCGACGTCGACGATCGTCCATACGATTTGCTCTGAATTCGTTCTTGCGTTTCGTTTGGCGCATTATTCACGGTCCAGATCCGCGTGCAAGACTTTTATTGCGCTATGGAAACTACCTTGGCAAGAGCCTTGGCCTCAACGCGATAACGATCTCCTATTTATTTCGCTGAATTGCATTGTACGGTACAACTAAGCGTTACCGCGTGCAGATATCTTGGAAACTTAATAAAAATATTGTGGCACAGTACAACGTCACATCCCATGTTGATGCGTACTATTATCGAATTGCCAGCAAGCTCTTATTACAGCGAAACAAAATCAGCTTTCGGTTCTGACAAGTACGTATAATTCAACGTAACACTTTTAACTTGATTCCCGCCAGACGTTCGCTAATATTTTCAGTACACGTTGAAATGACGTTCCTCGATCGTATAAGCGAAAAATCAAGGCAAGCTTACAGCTAGCTGCGTATACGTACATGTATGTATAAAGATCACTTGACAATTCCAAGCACACGGAGAGTCGCCGCCACCACCAGCGACGAGTTACGCGTTTTTGCGAAAGCGACAGCGACTTTAATGAAGCGCGTGATTCGAAACCTTTCTTTTTTTATTTCGTTTCTTTCCTTTTTGATCTCTCTTTACCACGTCAGGTATATCAAGCGATCGTGGCATACCAAATTCACTTCCTCGGGCTACGTACGCGGAATACCAGTGCATATTATACGTGAGCCGATCTCGTACACATGTACGATTGATCGATGATCAATCAATGGTCGTTCCGGGTAAATATGCATTGACTGGGCAACAACAAAAATAGAGAAACGAGTACCCGAGCGTTGAGTAACGAAGGACGGAATTTTACGAAAATTTCCAAAAATTTGAGTATCGAACGAGAGTTTCCATAACTCCGGTTGTTGGATTATTTCCAAGCGCAAAGAAAGCCAATAAGAAGAAGAAACGTACGTAATTGTTGCGTTTCGTTGAGACGCATAGATCGCATCTCCCTCTCCCTCTCGCTTCTTGAATGGATTGCCGACGAAACTTGATAGATAAATAATCATATTTTGCAACGCAAGTTGAAAATTGCCAATACGGCCGTACGCATGCACTAACAGGCTACGATGCGATATTGCGCAATCACGTGCGCATATACGCGCAACACGAGGAGAAGCCGCGTTTACGTATTTTTCTGGTGTATATAGGAATTTTAAGGATCGATCAAAACTTCTGCTTGAATTTCCCGTTTTTATTTCATCGAGAATATTGATCGCAGTTTATGCAAGTGTGCACACGTGGAAATAATCACTAGTGTCAACGCAAATGATGAATACGATTTTGCAAAACAATATTCAAAATACCCCGAGTTTTCAGATAGCAGGAGAAAACAGTTCGATTGCAACACAATCGATTCCCGATAAAAAAATGATTAAGATATCCGTCTTTGACAGAACGTTTATCATCGCAATATTTCACAGGATAGACAGTTATAGCGCAACAACGAAAAAGTTTCACGAACGAACAATAAGTCGGAGCTTGGATAGCGATACACGAGTGGTCAATACCCACGTCTTGCGAACAAATCGATCACAATATACTTATCGTGAAATAAAAAGAACGAGACGCGGTGTATGTACGAGAGTTTGAAGCCCAGTAGTCAACGTTCGCATTAGTTTTATCGCTTCTGACTGTCACCGCTTGGTGATATACGCGCTTGCCAGTGTAAATTACCTCTTGGTCTACACACGCAAAAACTCTCTATTCGTTGGCCAATTACCATGGAAAAGTCGGGCCTCCCTAAACGAGCCAATCTTCGTTATTTACGAGCGCCTGTAGCTCGACATTTTTTTCAGCTTTCCTCCTGTCTTTCTGTACACATACTTCAAGGGCCTCTTTGCGAGGACGTTAAGAGTAATTAACATACAAGCTCTGCGACGCTGTAAACAATTTGCAAATATAGGCTGTAATAGTATATTTTGCAACGCGGTTTCGCGACGATTTACGAATGAACTCGGACAAATGATCCAACGACGCGGCATTTCGTACGTATCTATTGAATCGTAACTTGAGCGTTTGTTACGTCAGAATGTCGTTGTGGTTTGCGATTGATCGATACCCCGGGAAATCTATTTGGCAAAAGCATACGAAATTTTCGCGGAAGATGAAAAGCTAAGACGTCCAACGTTTTATACGGTGAAAGTGAAATAAACAACCACAACTTTGAGCTTACCGGCATGAAAAGAACACAACAAAGGGCTACTCGTCTCGTAGAAAGTAAGTTGTAGACTTTCTATCGAGTAAGAGAAGAGAAGAAAGAAGAGAGAAAACTTATAGTCATTGGCTTTGGTTGTAGCGAGTAATTAAGATAATATCGTCGAGACGCGCTCGCGGGCGCTTCGCGTTTGTACAATGGTTTTTCGATCGGCGATTCACACCGCATCCGTAGTTCCTCGATCGAAAGCGAGGGAGACTTGTTCTTTTATCGGCGAAAATCTTCTCGGCACGATCGCGCTGTACTCCTTCGATTCGAGCCTCGCGGACGAATGTTTGTATTAAAATTTACAATTACGAGGATGCGATAAACGTTGGATGCGCGCGTTAACAATGTCGCGATTGTGACTTCCTCGTGTGTATTTCATATCAGCCAACGTCACCTTAGTTGACTTTGCACCCACCGAACTTGTTAAACTTGGCCGAAACCCCCACGCAGGCGTAGCCGTCTTGCAAAATGTCGAGAGCGGTACCAATTCCACGTGCAGCCATAACAAACGGCCTAATTAGCCGAGGCACGGAAATGTTCGTACGCGAGGCCCAAACAAAATATAACTTCGGCTTGCATGGCAACGAATAAATTAACACGCGAGAGAATTTGAGTTTCGATTCGCGAGAAGTAAGCGCACGCGCCCAGAAGAAAAGAAATTCCCGAGTGCAAATTATACAGGCGTCGATGCGGCGAGGTAGACAAACTAAAAGCTACGCTGTTTGCATGTGTCAGTGACTCCCAACGATTGGCTAACGCGCGCGAGGCAAGATTGCGCAAGGGATAATTTGCCTTTGCTACGACGTGCTTGCTTATTTTCGCCAACTTGGGAATATACACGCGCGTGCGCTACTTTTGTCGATCCGATCCCGAATTGCCTACGTCTACGTACTCGACGCACTGGTTGCCTTTTCCGGACTTTTCAAGCACGTACCGAAAGCTATTACAATCGCGTCTTGGCCAAACTTCCAGAGTGACGATCGATTGAAAAATTGACGATAAAATACGTCCTAGTGAGGCAGGGATCGGCTAACGTTCTACAAACCGTTAACGCCTGCTTCTCATACGGCGACGGAATCTTATCAAGAGCCCGACCGCTCGTCTCAAAGTAAATTTAACGCGGTTTAAGGCTCAATGCGCTTGTTACGCAAAGCCGCACGGCTGATCAGTTCGTAGAGGCATACGGTGCACAAGGACCTCTCGCGGTGAAACGTCCCCTAACGTCCCCGCACGCGTAGCGAGTACGTCGATGCGCTCACCGTACTTAAACGTACTCGATACCGCGTATGCTATGGGAAACGTTGTTTTGTTGTACGACAGCTAATTGACCGGAATCGAACTATTTTTGTTTTACGTGGCCTCATAAATAAACGCTTTTAATTGAAGCCTGCAAGAGTCCAAATTAGTTTCTCACCGTCGTAAAGTAAGTTTTACTTTCGTAGGATACAAATAAAAATAACAAAACCTGTTTGTACAACGATACAGCCCATTTCCGTATAAATCTGAATTGGTTCGTTTAGAAAATCGTACAATTCTCAAGCAAACCTCGTTAAGGGAGTATATAAGTGCGTGATCAAAAGCGCGTATGAGATCGATACTCGATGTTGTCTTGATAACTAAAAATTGCTAGCGTTTTTTCGCTGTCCTTTGTAACCGATACAAAACTGAGCAAGACAACCAAAGTTTAACGACTCGAGAGGAACTTTGGCGTTTTTTCGTTCGGTCGTGAACTCCACGATCACGTGAGCGGACGATTAACGACAAATCAATTACACCGTCGCAGTTGCGAAATGCCCCTTTCGCGGCCTCGTAGGCGCTTGCTCAATGTCGA